>JARYHS010008074.1:59859454-59955659 GCA_031002005.1 Vandiemenella viatica
GACTTTTATATATGAGCAGGCACAATGAAGCCTTTTGATCACTAATGGGGTCTTTGAAACATGTGTTAGTATGAAAGTATTGCCTGCACTCTACAATACAATTAAAACGCCTCATTAGCCAGCACGTGTACCATGCTGTATTCCTGCTTGCTTCTATACCTCATGCAGTGACTTTAAATCTAAGGTAGTATGTTAAATATTTTTTTAAAAGAAATCTTAAGGAAAAAGACATATTTCCCCAGAGACCAAAATGACTCGAGTTCTAGAGCCAAGATCCATAAACATTCTAGGATACTGGTGATGTGTAGTGGTTACAGTAAGTGCTGAGAACGGAATGATAAAATCTGCACTGGTTCCAGCGGCGCGTGCCCTCTTTCTCACGCTCATCTGACACTGACCTGCTCAAAGTGTCAATTAACAACTCCGGCCTTCGACTTCAATTCCAATGAGGCAATTTTTACTTACCTAACTCCAGAAAAGATTACAGACAGTAGTAGCGTGTTTTTTTTTAATTTTTTGAGAATCTGAGACCGTAAAAGTTGTCTATTGTGAGAAATACGGTACAGCAGCCACTTGGTATGTTACCCATGCTGTTCCTGCCTTCTTTGTGAGCTGTAATGCTGAATTAAACATTGATTCAACGTTTCTGACTATATTTAAATGCATTTTACATATCATATAAATGCATATTTAGTCAGTTTTTCTAGTTTTAGTCATATTAAGACAAAATATGGTCATATGGTCATATTTTGAGGAAAAATCTGGTAATTTTTTAATAGTATCGGGAATTCACTAGATGTAGATGACAAGAAATCAAGATAATTATTCACTAATTGTACTCCTATTATACACTGGAGGAAAAACCAAACTAATTTTCACTGAAAGGGGCAAAATTTACCAGTCAAGAATTAAAGTTATGCATTATTTTCACTCTCTAAACGTTAATGCTGCGCCCGCCCTTTAATGTGGACAATGCAGCAGCAGCATGCCTGTGTCGATTCGCGTCAATCAATATCTCAATCAAATATTTTTGAAAATAATCCACAGTCATTGTTAAATCTGCAGTGGATCAGTCAGTACCGCCATGTCGAAAATAATTTTCTGTAAGTGCGAAGTTACAGTTACGTAAGGGAATTTGGAGAGGAGTATTATGGCACAAATGGAGTTGTCTGTAAATTATGTAATATTAAAGTGACTTCAACAAAATGGTTCAAAATTTAATTTCGCAATTGTTCCGTGATTGCATGGGAACAAATTATGCTGTCTACGTGAAAGCGACACTACTGGATAAAATAAATGTGCACTTGAGAAAGTTTTGTCGTATAGTAAATTTAAATGTTTGGTCATATTTTGTAATTTTTAGGTCATATTTACCTGTTTTTATGGTCATATTTGCCTGCATATTTCTCTATTTTTTTGGTCATAAAGATCCTAACCCTAATGATAAGCTACCTTTGAAGTTAGGAATAAGTTCATTTCTCTGAGAATTTCCTCTCCCAGCACCTTAGTATCGAAGCTATAACGACTAGGTAAATTAGACAAATGTATTAAAAAAGCCTGGTTTATATGCTCCTTCAGTCAATCCAATCGCTCGAAAAGACCTGCAGGAATTAGGTATTATTTCTTTAAATCGTGTCACTGTTAGAAATTATTTAGCCAAGGGCTATGTTTATAATTTCATGTTATTTTTGTATTATGCCTGCAAGTCAGCTTCTGCAAATTCATAATAAATTAATAGCTACTTTTCCAACTTATTTTTCATTCTTATGCTTTGCATAGAACCACTTTTCAATAGCATTAAGTAAAACAAAACGTGATATTTTGTTCTGGACGTTATGTAACTTACTAGCAATGAAACTGACAGTTCTGTGATTTGTTGAGACGAACCCATTTTTGTAACAGCTACCACTTGGGTTACAACTCAGTTAATCATCCAGTATAAATCAAATTTTGTGGAGTTTGTCACCTTGAACCTGGCCATAAAAAACTGGTTATCTGTTTGTGAGCTAATGTTATAATTTTCTGATGTTTCTGGTGTTACTTTAAAGACGCCTGTCGTTTCTTTACAGTACCTGTTCTCCTTCACATGCAACATGTTATCCAATTTTGCAGTTTGTTTCAGATAGTCGAAAAGTTGTTTTTTACTTTAACGACAGGTATGTGTTTCGAGGGATATAAAATAGTCTCAGACTTCATTAATTTTTATTCTCAGAGTTAAGGATAGTTATTAACAAACATTGCAAGGTACAAATCAAACCGGAACAAAATTGTGATCATACGACGTTGTAACTGATGGATGAATTGGTTTTAGCGTTATCCAGATTCGTCGCTTTAGACCCTTTTCACACAATACGGTTTTCACCAAACGGCGAAAACTCGAACGGCGACATTCTTTCAGTGGTGTGAAGAAGATCATGGCCCCTTTCACATTAGGGAGCGTGCACAAACTACGTAGCTTCATTTTGCCCTCCTGTAAGCCCCTCCCCCCCCACGTAGCCCTACGTGGATTTTGCCTCTACCCCCCCTCCCCCCACGTAGTACGTAGTTTTTCCCTTTTGATTCCAGAAGACATTTTGTTCTGTTTTCTCTTGTCAGACTATTGTAGATTACGTACGGAGTCAATTAAAAGACGGAAATAAATATTCACATGCTGTTGTGAGTTCTGTTCCTCGTTTTAACTGTTATGAAAGGAAAGCTACGTGGCCTGGCTCGGAACCCCCCCTTCCCCCCACGTAGCCCAGCGTAGCCTTCCAGCCAACCCCCCCCCCCCCCCACAGCTGGACCGAGCCACGTAGTTTGTGCACGCTCCCTTACACGGCGACGGCATCACGCCGTGTATCAGCCGTCCACTGCCACTGTAACACAAGGCAGCCGCACGGCGACCAACAATACAGTGGCGTATGTGGCTAAATGCACGCTTTCACATTATACGGTTTTTAAATCGTACGGTCGTGCTCTCGCGCCATTGTAGTTGGTGTTTGGTTACACATTGCTTCAGTATGTCTTTAAAAAGATGTTTTTTGTTGTCTGTATATTTCATTCTGCTATTTTATAGTGTTAAATAAAGGCATATTGAATTAATTTGTGTAGATTTTCTTTCAGTGTCCAGTATCTTAATCACCCATTACAAGAATATAGAACAAGTATGCACAAAAACAACATATATTTATATTTTGTCTCTTTCGTCGACGGTTATACAGATGGAGGACGAAATAATACGAACACATGTGAAAAAGTATGACGTATTTCATACCTGCAGTACAGCCGCGCCACCTGCAACAGAAGTCTGCCTCCTAGTGAGGGTGAAGAGGAAGGTATCAGTCTCTCAACAGCAGTCACCTACGTTGCACGCGTCTATCGAACTGTCTGTGATAGTTTAAATGTCAGACCTGTCAGAATTCCAAAGAGGAATGATTGTCGGAGCGCGTTTAAGTGGAGCATCAGTTACGGAAACATCAAACCTTTTGGGGTCTGCAAGGAGTACGGTATCAGCCTTTAGGGGGCATCCATAAATTACGTGAGGTGAAATAGGGGGGGGGGGTCCAGCGAAATCTCACCAGATCTCACCAAGGGGGAGGGGGGGGTCCGGTGAAATCTCACCAGATCTCACCAAGGGGGAGGGGGGGGGTCTACGGAAATCTCACTTGAGATTTTGCGAAAAATTTGGGGAAAAAAAAAAAGGTCTATAATTTGCGGCAAAGTCGATTTTAGGAGGGTATTTCGTAAAAAAAAGTTAGGGTTTGACCTAAAAAAAAAAAGGCTCTCCAAAAGTTTGCAGAGCGATTTCTAGGGGGAGGGGGGTTTCTCACGGACCAGATCTCACCAGAGGGGGGGGGGGGGGTCCAGAAATCCGGAAAAACACCTCACGTAATTTGTGGATGCCCCCTTATGACAGCGTACACGAAAGAGGGTAAGACGGCGTCTTCAAAGTACAACAGTGGCCGAAATTCATAGCTTACTGATAGGGATAGACGGGCCTTGAAGCGCATAGTAGCCAGAACGCACAAGCAATCGTTATCCGAGATAACATCCGAAATGAACAGACATCTCCAGGACCCCATTTCAACAAAAACTGTCAAAATGGAACTTCATGGTGCGAACATTTATGGCAGATGGTAATTCGTAAACCCTTGGTGACAGCAACTAATGGTTTCAAGCGACGCCAGTGGTCACAAAGGCTGGTCCCCACAACAGTGGCAACAGGTAATATGGTCAGATGAATCGTCATTCACCCTTTTTCAGACGACCGGATGCGTTTATGTCTGGAGAAGCGTTTAATCTTGAATGCCTCTTGCCGACTGTGAACCATGGGGGTGCAGGAGGAATGGCTTAATAAACCTTTAAATATTGTCCATGACCTTTATGCATCTATCCCACGTCGCATTAAGTCTGTGCTTCAGTCAAAGGATGGTCCAACTCCCTATTAATAAAGATTTTCCATTATTTCACAGGTGTTCGTATTATTTTGTCCTCCCCCTGTATAACATTAATGCAATGATCTGTTTACGATTTATTATAATCTAACAGTACATCACTCAACTACACGGAGCTTGTGAAAAAAGCCGTACAGAAACCGTCCGTTCCGATTTTCTGCCGTTCGGTCAAAACCGTCTACTGTGAAATGAGCTTTAGGGTTGTCCTGTGGTGAGGGTTAGTGAGGCGTGTACTCCCCGCTGGCCTCGTTGAACCACGCCCCTCCGTCCACGATGAAGAGGACGCTGTTGATGATGGCGAGGGAACCCAGCGCCTCACTCTCGCGCTTCCAGTCTCCAACATGGTGGCTGTTGTTCAGGCGGATGATGCCGGCCGTCAGGAACAGCACCGCACCCACCACTGTCCACAGCATGTCCTGCACACACAGAGAGAAATCAACGTCATAGGTATCTCGTGGCTAATGATGAAATAATTAGTCCCTCGATAAACTTGCAAATTTAACTGTTTTTATTTCTCGTGAAACATCAGACTCCAAAGATCCTGGTTGTACATGTAAACACAAACTCCAGCGATTACACGCAATACTACTTTCAAAGACAATACTGCTATACATTCTCACATGGATGAAGAAATGCCGCTTACTCTGTGACGCCGCCTCTAAACTCTGGACTGATACTGCGTATGCGCAGTGGTGGCGGCAGCCATATTACGTATCCATACAATTGCTTTTTGGAGACAGTATATCCCGAAAACTAAGCAAGATATCGAAAAATTTTAGTCTTTATTTTCGATTTTTTTTCGTCATAATAATCCATCATCAAATTTGACTTTTTGTGAAATTTTTCTTCTGCATTTCAACTCATTTTTGAGAATTAATATTAAAATATTAAAATTTTAATTCTTTATTTTTTGTTTGTCTCTTTTTAAATGAGAATCCATCATCATTTGACTTTGACCAATTTTTTCTTCTGAATTTCAACCAAAAACATCTCACATTTGAGACAGAATATCGCGAAAACTAAACAGGATATATAAAAAAAAATATTCTTAATTTTTTATTTGTCTCATCGAGTTACATAATAATCCATCATCAGATAGCGGCGTCACGTTTATCCTAGAGTCCACTTGAGGTTTTGTACATATTCCCCGTGTCTGTATGGATAGGTAATATGGCGGCCACGCCTCCCCACTCCTCTCCGCCCGGCGTCACTTCAATGCGTGGTGAAGGTCCCTTGCGTCGTCTCCATATATTTCTTTCCTCCGTGCATTCTCACAGTACTGAACTACAAGACTCCTTGCATACGTAAAAACTGTTCGCATAAAGCTGTTTCAAAACTCGTCTGTGCCGCTCGCTTATATAAGTTTTATAGAAAGTTCCAGAATATTACAAAGGCTTCCGACAGATGTTTATCGAACTTAAACAACACTTAAAAAATTAAAAACATATTAAAAACAATATATAAATCATTTACAATCACTACGAAATGCTCAGAATTAAAAATTAAAGACATTTAAACACAACATTACCCACATAAATCAGGTTAAACTGTCGCAAATCTTCCTCTAAACATTATAGCTCACCTTAATACTTGGAATTACAAACATTTAATTGGTTCTTCTTGCGTAATACTGTCCTTAAACATATTAAATAGTGTTTACATAATTTCTTTTCATAAAATAAAATCCATTTACACCGATTTACAAAAAACTGCAAGACAAACATACAAAATCATATTTGCTCAACACCTAGCTTTCCACAAATAATTCATTATATATAATTTCATCTAAAGTCAGGGTTTGAGCGCTACCACAAATGGAAAGTGACAGATGTCTGTTATTTGTTAGTGACACACGATTTTATTACGTTTTACTTATCGTAGTCTTTAAACTACAGTATTTCTGGCGAAAGAAGGAACACAATCTATTGATCATTTAAATTTTCGGTCGAAAAATCATGACATTCGTGATCGCGAAAAATATTACTAGCTTCTCAGCTAGCTTTGCTTCATTGTGAAGCTGGACATATACGTATAGCTCTGGCTGAATTTTACACTCCTATTGCTTTTTTACGCTGTAGCCTATTGGGGTACGCCTCCCACTCACGTCACCATATTACTGTCTCGTTGTGTCAGTTTTGTACTAAGCTATTCTGACTTCAATTGGGGTTTAATATTTGACCAATATTCTCACATTCGTTTTCAGTGCTCTATCTTCTTTCCTTCAGACACACGTTTTTCCTGTTTCTAGCTTTGGGTTTCTTAGTTAGAAACTCGTGTGGTAGGTAAATTAATGGAGAGATTAATATGCAACCACATCAGAAATATACGTGAGGAGCGTAAATGGTTTTCAAGTAGGCAACGTGGCTTTAGGCAAGGATATTCATGTGAATCTCAGTTGGTGGGATATATACAAGATATTTCGGATGAAATGAACAAGGGAGGTCAAATAGATAGTGTTGCACTAGATCTTTCAAAAGTTTTTGACAGAGAGAGCCATAAAATGGTAGTAAACAAGGTAAAATCTATTGGAGTGGATCAGAAAGCGATTTGCTGGATAGAAGAATTTTTGAAAGGTAGAAAACAGAAAGTTAGGGTGGGAAATGCGGTATCAAAAGAAGTGGAAGTAAAAATGGGAGTGCCACAGGGTAGCGTATTGGGACCATTGCTATTTATTATTCTAATGAATAATTGTGTTGATTGTTTACTATCAGAAATTAGATTGTTTGCAATGACATAATGCTATATAAAAGGATCAAAACGGTTGAGGATTGTAAACAGTTGCAGGGTGATCTGGACAGGATATCTAGTTGGGTTGGTAAACATGGGATGAAGATAAATGCAAAGAATCAGCTTATTAGATACACAAATAAAAAACTAAAAGTTTATTATGATTATAAGGTGGGGACAGAATTTCTTATTGAAGACTTGAAATGTAAATATCTTGGCATTACATTTGATAACAAGCTTATCTGGGCAGATCACATTGGACAGGTAGTAGGAAAGGTTTCAAAATTCTGCATTTGTTGGAGAGAGTGATGAGGGGATGCACGAGAGAAGTAAAGGAATTGGGTTACAAAACTTTGGTCAGACCATTGCTTGAATATGGTAGTGTAGTATGGGACCCACATTTTGAGTATCAAATACAGGAGTTTTAGAAGGTGCAAAGAAGGGCTGCTAAATTTGTTTCTGGAAATTATCGCAGAACGCAATCAGTAACTGATATGATAAAAGAGCTGAAATTGGAGCCATTGGATGACAGAAAGGAGGAGGATGAGGAGGGTCATGGGAGTGTACAAGGCGTATACTGGCAATGAGGCATGGAAAGATATTGGTGTAGGTAGGAAAAGTAGTGCATGGAAGGGAAAAGACGACCATGCCCACAAGCTGGCACTCGATTTCAGGCACAAAGGTGTAGGAAGATTCTCTTTTTTAGGTAAGGGTGTCAGGGATTGGAATGAGTTACCAAGAGAAATGATGAATAATTTGCCAAAAACGTTGAAGGAATTTAAAGTTAAAATTTGTAAGGGGTAAATGTAGGTGTGTGTAGGAAAGGGGGAAGATGGGTGTTTACGGAAATTGCCACCGGAACATGCGCTCCATTGCAATTTAATTTAATTTTAAAAAGTTTCAGTTTTTTTATTAAGGGTTCGCGCTCTTTGATATCATTATTATTACCTTTCATTTGAAATCATTGTCTATAGCTTTCTTGTATAAGACCATAGGCGGTGCGAAAAGTCAAACGTTCGACCAATGTACCGGAAAGCTGAAGAACAATTTCTCCAATCCTACTTTGTACCTTAATGTCATAGACTTTTCTTCTTGCGTATATTTCGTCGGGAAGACAAATTCTTCTTGTTCTAGACTTACTTTGTTACCATCCCTCCATCTTTATTATTAATACTTGCGACACAGCTTACTAATTACGTGCTTTATTCTTCCACGTCTACAAATGAAAAACTTGTCAAGTATTAATTTATAGGCATCGCCATTTTCATGAATCATAACTTGTCACCCAGGTGTAATTGGCAAAATATTGCTTTTGGACACTCGCCCACCCGCCAACATACACATACACAGACCCGCATGTACCTTCTTTCTCTCTCTCTCTCACCAGTTAATTTTCCCAACTAGTGTCCATGAAGAGGTAACTCCATCCATGCTAAACCGCCTTCGTCTGTGTCACTGGGTAAGGCGATTCATTTGCTGATTTTTTTGGGTTAAGATAATATTCATGTGATCATTCATGCTTACGGAGCGTCCATAAATTACGTGTCTCGGGCTAGGGGTTGACTGGCGGGCTACGCTGCGCTACGTGGTTTTTTTTTGGGGGGGGGGTGTTCCGAGCCAGACCACGTAGCTTTCCATTCATGTTATTTTTCGCAGTTAAAATGAGGTACAGAACACATGTGAATATCTATTTCCTTCACTTACTTATCTTTGTATGTAATTTACAATAGTATGACAAGAGAAAACAGTAGAAAATGTCTTCTGGAATAAAAAGGGTGGAAAAGTTACGTGCTACGTGGGGGAGGAGGGGGGTTCACAAGAGGCCAAAATGGAGCTACGTGGTTCATGGACGCTCCCTTATTAGGAAATGGTGCATGTTCATAAAAGTTTGGATACAAAGGGTAGATAAGAATAATTGTGGACAGCTAAGGGCTATAGAGTTTGTTCACATAATGTGTCCTTTGAATTAGTTGGTACTTTTTTTCTATGCAGATGCATCTGTTTGAAATTTCCGTTCGGGAGCATAATTTAAGTTTTTGAGACCGTCGTAAGAGAGGTGAAAATTGCGCGGTATTCATTCTGTACTTGGAGGTTATCCTGATCAGCTGGTAGAAGAAATGCCTGCGGTCTGAATGATCAGAATTGGATCTCCAATGAAGCGTAAGATCTGTTCGAAGCTGAATGCCCAGTGCGGCTTTCAAACTTCACTCAGCCTGCTGCGCAAGTATACCGGGAAGGAAACGGCGAGCTGACAACTTGCCGTTCTCCGCAGTTCTGACTGTCAGAGGTCCGTCTCCACTAATCCCACACAGTAAGCCTACAAGTCCTGAAAGAGGACCATCTTCGCCGTACTCTGTTTTTTATTGATCATTTTACCTGAAGTTTACAGACTGATTATATTTAGTAGTTTCTAGAAGTCTTTAGAGGTTTAGTTTGTTACTGCAATTTTTCCTAAAAATGTATGGAAAAGTGAGAATAGTATTAAGAGAGAATGACATCATTAGGAACACAAAATCTTTATTAATAAATTTAGATGGTTTGAGATCATCGCCGCCATTTAAATTATCTGAAGCTGGATAACAAGCATGTAACTCAAGCCTTCTTGAATGCCACAAAATGTAGAAAAATCATGTAATGTCTACATTATGGCTGATTTTGCTGCAACTTCTAGTGGAATATCTGTTGCTATCGAAAAGAAAAAATATTAATTTTACATGTTCTAATGAAAGCTTGTTTGTAATTTACTTTTTTTTTACTTCTCCTGCTTCCCAGGGCGGTTAAACCCTTTCCTCCTCCCTAAACTCTACTGTTCTTTTCTTCAAGAAATTAAAAAATTATGTCATGAGATTTTCACCGACCTCACCTTGGTGATGTAGAAAATCATGTAATGTCTACATTATGGCCAATTTTGCTGCAACTTCTAGTGGAATATCTGTTGCTACCAAAAAGAACAAATATTAATTTCACATGTTCTAATGAAATTTTGTTTGTAATTTCCTTTAAATGTCCGATACTAATTAAGATGGTCTCCAGTATAGATAACGCGTACTTCAGGTTGCTTTGTAGACATGTCAGAATGGGGGACATACATTATCTGAGCTCTGATCAAAAGTATCCGGACACCTCTATGTAATGCGGAGTTGAACACTAGGTAGTTTTTTTGAGACCGTTTTTTGTTTTTGTTTTAGTTCTCCTGCTTCGTAGGGTGGTTAAACACCCCCCCCCCCCCCCAAACTCTACTGTTCTTCAAGAAATTAAAAAGTATGACGTGAGATTTTCACCGACCTACCCTTGGTGAGATTTCGCCTGACCTCCCTTCACTTCCCTTATTTCAACCCACGTAGTTAATGGACGCCCCCAAAAGTAGAATGAATCGGTCAAGACAGCTCAGTGACGTAGAATGTGGACCATCCATTACAAGTCAGCTGAATGAAAAATCCATAAGGGACATTTAAACCATTCTAAAGCCATCCTAGTCGAGTTTTGGTGACGTGATAGTGAAGGGGAAATGCAAAAGGAACAGCTGCATCTAAATAAAGAGCAGGCATACGTTCTGTAACGACGGACAGGAGTCGTCGAGCATTGCGGAGGGTGGTTGTAAAAACCACTAGTGAGTTCCAAAGTGCTACTAGCCGTCCAGCTGTGTGTCGGGAGTTAAAAAGAATGGCGTACATAGGTCCAGATGCTTTTCACAAGGGAGCGTGCACAAACTACGTGGCTCAGTTCTTGGGGGGGGGGGGAGGCTGGAAGGCTACGCTGGGCTGCGTGGGGGGAGGGGAGTGTTCCGAGCCCGGCCACGTAGCTTTCCTTTCATAACATTTTTCACAGTTAAAATGAGGAACAGAACTCACAACAGCATGTGAATATTTATTTCCCTCAGTTAATTATCTCCGAATGTAATTTACAATAGTCTGACAAGAGAAAACAGTACAAAATGTCTTCTGGAATCAAAAGGGAAAAAAGCTACGTGCTACGTGGGGAGAGGGGGAGGGGGTTCACAGGAGGCCAAAATGGAGCTACGTGGTTTATGCACGCTCCCTAAGCCAAACATTTCTGTGGTCAATGCTAAGCTACGCTTGAGGTAGCGTAAAGGGAAATGTCAATGGGTAATGGATTACAGGCAACGAGTAATTTGGAGTGATAAATCACTCTATACCTTGCGGCAATCCGATTGAATGGTCTGGGCTTGGTGAATTCCTGGAGAACGTTAACTACCATCATGGAAACTGAAGTACAGAGGAGGTGGAGTTTTTTTTTTTTTTTTTTCGTGGCTAGCGTCTTGTCCCCTTATTGCGCTGAAGATGACTCTAAATGTGGAAGGATAAGGGCTCATTTTAAACCATAGGGTACTGCGTACAGTATAGGAGCAGATCTGAGCGTGACAATCCACTCTGTTATAAAGTTGCGTCTGTGAAGCAACGGTTTGTGAACAATAACTGTCCAGCCCAAAGTCCTAACCTGAACCCAATGGAACACCTCTGGAATGAGCTAGAACGTTGACTTCACTCCAGATCCCAGCATCCAACATCAATACCTTCTCTGGTTTCAGCTCTTGAGGAAGAATTAGCTGCCAACACTCCACAAACATTCAGACACCTCATTGAAAGTCTCCCCAACACAGTCGGAATCGTCATACGAGATAATAACAAATAATAGGGATCACGACATGAGAAAAGTCTAGGAGCAGTTTTAGGTAGGTGTCCGGATACGTTTGATCAGATGGTGTAATTATATGGATGTATCGTGTACTTACGAGCCTTCTCGGAACCCTCTCGTTGACACAGTACCCGAAGAGTATGCCCGGCAAGATGATGATGAAGCTGTTGAATGTCGTCACTTCTATGGTGAGCAGAAGAAAATTTAGGGCCAGAGGCAGGCTGCACATCATCCCGATGCAGATACACGCCAGGACCTGTAAGAGAAGAGGAATGTATGTATTTGGTGTTAAACTGGGTACCGATCTCTGCGGTATTCATTCGGTACTTCACAAAGTTTCTAGTAGTTGCAGAATGAGTTCCGAACCAAAAACTTTTGTGAAGAAATTTGACTTGCTAAGTTGTAAACCTAAGCTTGAGTAATGGTTGTTGGAAGAAGGTCTTTATTACTGCTTAAGCCCCGTAGTGCTGATTTAAGAATGCTGGCTTTAGAATTCTTACTTTGTACGTTGCTACAGTTCTGAATGGGTTGTAGCTTCTGAAGCTCTGTCTTTAGAATGACGATCTGTAAGAGACTAGTGATGAAACTCAAAATTATCTCCCAGAGCTGAACGTCCGTAGGAGTTCCTCAAATCCACAAAGCGATCAATTGCAGTCTGTGGACACTTGGAAGGAAACCCCAAAGCGTTTCACTGACCACGTCACATCAGTGAAGAACCAATATTTACATGCAAATATTTCAAGCATTCACACTGTAGGAGCATCGTAATGGAAATACTACATTTTACAGAAAGTTTGAAATATGTGAAACGATTTCCGCAGCATGAATAAACAGAAATATAAATACTAACGCAAAAATGTCCAGTGGTGATATTCATTTTCTGAATGAGTTTCCTTTCTGATTTACATAAAATTATACCACGGTTGGCGAAACTAACCAGAAATCTGTCCGTATTATCATATTCTTATTTTAACAGTCGTGTTTCCGAAATTATATATGGAGAGGACTTTCAAGAAGTTTTCGGGTAATTATGATATCAACGGAACTTAATGCTGGCGCTATTTGAATCATCGTTTTGTACATCAGGAGCAATACACTTTTTTGTCGTAAAGTTGCTAACTATCAATTACTTTATAATAACTTTGGTAACATGTATAAGATACGCGGTACGGTCCAAAAGACCACGACCTGACCAACTGAAAAATATGTATCATCACCACCACTCAGCAGTTTTCGCCTTATTGCTTAAAAAGCATCAGATTCGCCGGGAAAACCTACGATTATAGGAAGAACTCTTAATATGGAGTCACTAGCGCCCTTAGTTGCGTTATTTCCCGAACGTTCCGCACACAGACGAACACAACCTGTGTGCACGATTTAGAAATTTGAATATAGTTGCTGAAAAACAAAGGTCGTTCGCCCTCTGCAATCCACCAACTCCTTTACAGTTTGTATTTTGGTACTTCTCCATCATATTCAACTGTGAATTAGAGAGAAAAACGTTTTAAACTTAGAAGAGAATCTCACGATGGATGGACGGATAGCTGCACGGATCACCGAAGAAAACAATGCAATTGTTGAGGCGTAATGGCTTTCGGCTGGAAGATTTACGCCAAAAGAAATTGCTGCAGGACTGTGCTTTCCGAAAACAACAGTCCGAATTCCTCATTAACATTTGTGCATGGACAGGATCTGCGTCCGTTGGGTTAAGGAACTTTTTCAAGGGAAGAAAGATGCTGTCTATTATCGCTAATGATGAGACCGGCTATTCCAAGACAATGAGTTTGAACAGCTCGTAACATATTCTGTAATGCGGAGCATATACAAGACACGGAACTGCAAGTTTGTTTCGACTTTAAAAATATTTAGTAACTAGTCCAACAAGTTTAGACGAGAAATCAAGTACGTGAATGAAAAAATAGCGGGTTTCATGCTTGGATAACAACAGAACGATACAATAATTTCTAGAAGACAAGTAGTATAATCTAGGGATGGATCTGTATTCACTAAAATTAAGCGATGGCGAATGAATTCTTTACTTTTACCCCCAGGGCCATTCATGCCCGAGTTGACATTTAGCCGCACCAACAAATCCCCTCCATCGTAATCGGTCTTCTGCATCTTCCTCAGCGGCTCCAATCTTTCCGATATCAGCCTTCACCTGGTTCCAAAATCTTTGTCTCGGTCTTCCCCGGGTAGCATTCCTTCAGGTTTGGATCTTAACACCTCACTCGACATTCATCACCTCAGTATATGCCGAGCCCATCTGATTCTTCTACACTTTATTTCGTTCATGACATCTGCACTATTGTGGAGGCCCCTATTTTCTATGTTCTTTTTCCTTCTCCAAATCCCTTGTTCGTATGAGGGCCCATATATTTTTCGTAATACTTTGTTCTCAGAAACTATAAGCTTTTTTTCTCCTCTGTCTTATTTAGTTTCCGGATCTGTACAACAATACTGGTAGGATTATTGTTTTTACAGTTTAATTTTAGTTTTGTGGGAAAGAGTTTTGGTGAAAGTATTCTGTTACATGCATATACACATTTGTTTGCTGAGTTTATCCCATTTTGTAACTCTGCTTCTTCTGTATTCTTATTTGATATGACTACCCCCAGATATTTAAATAGGTCGACTTTTTCAAATTCGTGCTCATCAACTTGTACAACAATACTGGTAGGATTATTGTTTTTACAGTTTAATTTTAGTTTTGTGGGAAAGAGTTTTGATGAAAGTATTCTGTTACATGCATATACACATTTGTTTGCTGAGTTTATCCCATTTTGTAACTCTGCTTCTTCTGTATTCTAATTGATATGACTACCCCCAGATATTTAAATAGGTCGACTTTTTCAAATTCGTGCTCATCAACTTGAAAGGCCGTTTTCTTGGCTTCTAATTTAGTTTTTGTATGATTTGCCACTAGACCCATTTTTCCTACTTCTCTTACGCATACTTCTGTTAATATTCTTGCATCCTCTCAAGTTTCCGCTATTATCACAATATCATCTTGCTTACTTTGGTTCCGACTTGGACACCTAGCCCATCTCTGATATTTTCTGTAGTGCTGCTTCTATGGCTAAGTTGAATAAGGTTGGGGACAGCCCATCTCCCAGCCTGGTCCCTGAGTTTATTTTAAAGGGCTCACAGTCATGTCCATCAATTCACACTGAGCACCTTGATGCTGTCACATTCATTTTAATGGGGTTTATCAGTTTTCTTGGAATGCCAAATTTGTCTAGCTGTGCCCACAATTTATCCCTGATTATGCTGTCGTTTGCTTTTTGTAAATTTATAAATACAGCAAATACTGAAGAATAAAGGAAGAGAGAAATCGCAATATAAAGTTTTCTTTCCGGAAACTTAGCGGCTTGACGACGAGGATGTCATTAGAACCGGATGTCATTAGCTGACTAAACCATACCATGGCTTTTTGAAGGAACCATGCTGGAATTCTCCAGTAGTGATTTGAGGAAACCATGGAAAACCGAAATCTGGATGGTAGGACGGGGATTCGAACCCACATCCTCCTGGATTAAGCGCGTTGATTTAGTACTCAGTCACCGGACTCGGTTGTTTCAAACCGGCATTGTCGACTCGTAGCGGGCAACATTTTGTTGGGTAGTATGAATACTTCTTGTTAGGTGCTTAATTTTTGATGCATTTTTTCTCCGTGATTTACATTTTGTTTCATACAAAGCGTCGGATATCGGCGTGAAAAATATAACGGCGTTGTAATAGGAAGTGGCAAAGGAAGAGGAAGTCCGCCAAAGATAAGTTATTTCACACGCCTTCCTTCGTAGCCTTAGAAAACAACACTGAAATGTAAGAAGTAACTCTGAGGTGGACCTCTAAAAGGGAAACTCCGTGTAGTGATGCTTTTAATTGTCTATATGTACATTTTTAATATCATAATATCTTGTGCTGTTAACGTACCTTGGACAACGTATATGGTGATATCAGCTTTATTGTACTATAAAACTTGATAATAAAGTTATAAGATTTGTAGCTAACTTCGCTCCATCCTAACCCCGCCGCGTTGCCGCTCGCGTTGCTAGTGCAGTCGTTCAATTCCACCCAAATTTGTTATAGATTTCACCTATCCCATCTATTAGGGAAAATGATCCCTTAATTCAGAAAATTTTCAGTAAAATAGCCGGTCTGAAATGAAATCCACAAGACCAAACGCGATAAAATCAGAAGAGATTCAGTTTGGCTTCAACTAGGCCTACAAAAAAATGTTCTTGAGATTTTGGAAGAATCAAGTCTCAAATGGTTTGAACACATGATGAAACTGGCGGCAAATAAAATATATTTGGAAAAATCAGTAACTGCATAAAGACCAAGATGGGGACCACAGTATCCAGTAGTGTGATGAAGGAAGTAGTGAAGGATCTAACTAGCTGCAGTCCAGAGTGGGTGAAGATACAGGAAGATAAGTGGTGATTTTACAGGATATTATGGAAGATACTTGTTCATTACCACAGCCAGTCTGCCGGAGTGGAGAATTGATGTTAATGATGATAAATAAACGGCAAAGTAACCACAAAATAAAAAGTATCTATTACTTTTCTTGTAATCTATAAACCATATACAATTACATATAAGTGTTATTAGTTTTTTTTTTTGTTTGCATACGAAATATGGTTAACAGGAGACTCAAACTTAATGTTCCTAGTTAAAAGTCTTTTTGAGTTAAGCCTAATAAGAAAATTGTTGAAAATTGACAACTTTGAGGGCAGCGGAGGTTTCTATTTTCCAGTCATAAAAATTGAAAAGGAAATATTAGTTTCCTTCTTGACGAGCTCCAATACACGCGTTGAGGTAGAAGAAAATTATTTTCTGCAACTTTTACTTGTATGAAACCTCCAACAACATAATTATACAAATTTTTAAATATGATATTAGGTTTCGACTCAGTGAAGAACGTATTATATGGCAATTTGAAGAGTGCGATTTATTTCTTTTACGAGATAAAAGCGTGTGAGAAACGGACAGACAGCATCTATAAAGCTCAGTTTTCCTTCGGCTAAAACTAAGTTGCTCCACAATCTGGAGGAAGCATGCTATGCCAATGTGTCAGAAGTGGGACGGGAACTACAGTTTAATATGAAATCCGAACCACAGAACGTTCTGGAGTAGCTCACATGATCAAACATACACCTCAAAAATTCCTGGCCTCACTGGGATTTGAACCAGGCACCTGACCGCAAGGGCGTATCCAGGATTAACTACAAGGTTGGGCAAATACAAAGGAACTTAATAAAAATACTTGTTGGACATGGTTTTACTCGAAAAAAATAAATAATTAAACACTCATTTAAACTATTTACGCACCAGTCTGCGAGGGTTTTGGCAAAATTTATTTTTCAATTATAAAAAGGGTGAAATTTTTATTTTCATACATTTTTCGTTCTACTACAGTATTTGGGGGCCAGAGTGGGGCACGCGCCTGACCCCTAACTTTTGATAGCAAGCATCTTAACCACTGAACTACCAGACCGAAGGAATGCTATAAACATATCTTTGTAGTTTGGCACTGTCTCAATAGATCACAGATGAGTTACATTTTTGTACTGCGCACAATAGTGTCTGTTATTGATTTAGTTAATCTTAGTTCCTACACGTCGAATAATAATCAGAGACGTTCTGTGTGTAAAGTGTGTGTACGTGTTCCTTGGCGGCGTGAGCAGGTTACAGTTACAGCTAGCTCGTGGTTTTCTGTTTACGTACCAGCTGCACGGTCTTGATCCCTATCCTGATCTTGTCGACGAGTTGCAGCATGTTGCAGGGTCGACCGCTAGACGGCTACTGGTGGCGATTCTGCAGCCGGTCTTGTACTCTGCCCACTTCCGACCACGATGGCTTCCTGTCGGTGTTTTGTTATTGTTGCTCGGCCTCAGTTTTGGTGTGCGCACAACTACTTTCAGTTCTTAAATTAAGGTTCACTAAATCAAATATATATTTTCCTTGTGAATAACAGTTGCAAAAACATGAGCATTCTGTCAAGGAAACTGAGCCCTTTTCCTAGTACGTTACCATGTGGATATTCTTTTCCTATGATTAATGAATTCTCATTCACTACGAGATTTTTTTAAAATTTTTGACGTAGTACATCTTCGATCATTTCTCTTTCTTTGGCTGAAAGTTCTTACTGTCGCCTTTCTTTTAATTTGGCTACTGCCGCCATGATTACTAGATTTTCTTCGCCCTCCATACTCTTAGCTCTTTCATTTACAAGTCCATTTTCTTTATCTTCTAGCCATTTTACCGTATACACTTGGTCAAATGAGGTTGCTCAGACTTGAATTCTGTCCTGAGAACCGTATTATGCTATTAATAATTATACATAAAAATTGCATTTCAATCATAAAACAGAATGACGTAGAAATCACGCAGCCACATATTAGGCTACCAGATCAGCCATGTGTGGGCGGGCATTATCATCAATCAGATGATAACCATATGCACACTGAAACAGCTGCACATAGTGTTGCCGGATGTCATTCCCAGTGCTGCGAATTTCTTCGGATTTTTATAAAAAGTTAGGATTTTCGGATTTTGTTAAAATATCTACGGATTTTTGCTACTTTAAACTATTTGTTGATTTTTCCTTATATTGGTGTTTTGTTAAACTTTGAGCGTATAGTGTTAATGCATTACAGAATTGTCTTTCGACTGGCTTGATGCAATCCTCCATCCCTTCCTATCTTGTGCTAACCTCTTCATCTCTACATATCCCTTACAACCCACGTCCTCTCCGCGTACCGAAGGTCGCCGGTTCGAATCCGGCCGAGGGCATGGGTGTTTAGTGTTGTGTCTGTGAATGTCTTGTCCGTGTTGTAGTGTCCATGTGTCAATACTTGATAGCAACAAATCACATTGAGCTGGCTGTATGGCCCAGTAGCCGAATGCCATTAAAAAAAAAAAAAAAAAACAACACGTCCTCGTAAGGCAACGTAAACTTCCCGGCGCTGCGTTGTAGCACGTAGTTTCCTTCGTTGCTTTGTTCCTGTAAGGTTTGTAATTTCATGCTATTGTTTCCTTGTTTATTGTTACTGTGATAGTCAGTAATCTTTGTAATTTCGCGTTATTATGTCCATGTCATGGTTTCCGTGTTCTGTTTCTGTGTTAGTCTTTAAGATTTGTAATTTCGTGTCATTGTTTCCGCGTTTTGTTCTGTGTTAGTCAGTAATATTGTAATTTCGTGTTATTGTTTCCGTGGATATTATTGTTTTTACAAAAATTTTGGTGATAGCTGGTAATTACTATGTAATGTACTAAGTCATATTGCTAAATGCCAGACGGTATCAACCACGCGCGAGGAAAAAAAAACACACATTGCACAAGTAGGCAAACTAATCTCACAAACTGCAGAGAATCGAAAGAAATATGCATATATTAAAAAAAATGTAATATAAGACTACAAATGTTAAATTGTTATTAACTGTGCATAAATGTAATGATAACCGTTAATTGTAACTAGCTACAAGACCAATATGTAAGAAAAAAGGGGCAGATGTCACTGCAAGAGCAACAGGCACCTCTACCCATATACAGCTAACCCCATTATGGGTATTAGCAGAAATTTCGCGCGCTTGCTGTCGCACGTAGTCGACCTTGTACGTCCTGCCGCAGAGTGTTTCCTCCCTCCTGGAATTTTCTCCACAGCTGTGAAATGAGAGCGCACACCACGCGCAGTCGAAACCTTTGATCACACTGACTGTTTCGAGCACATTTAGCGGTCTTGTATTAATCTGCCAGATTAATCACTTGTTTCTTTGTTGTTCAGAGACGGATTAGTCCACACATCATCGCAATGCTGCAACGATTTCTTGTGGATATCTAAGATCCCTTAATTTATGGACATGATTGTATTAAAAATTCGTACAGATGGGTTTTAGAATATGCCTAATACAGGGCGTTCGCCGGGAAACGCAACCCACTGTTAGCGCTACAAGGAAGAAACTGCTGCCGGCGAGCGAGCGGTCGGTCATCTTCCGGCATTGTTCGACCGTCGGCCGCGGACTATTTCATAATAATTACGCTTCATAAACTTGTATGTGCTAAGCATTTAAATGTGACGTAATTCATTAGCTTACCTTATAAAAGATGCTGGAAGTGTTGACCCTCTTGTGTAATGCACATTTCATATCTTCTGAACATATTTCGAGACACACGCTGCCCTAACTGACTTAATGATTTTTTGGGTGACTTTTCTAGTCGAAAAGCGATATCGTCAATTTTCTCCTCTGTGAGAATACGGTTGTTAAAAAAATGAACCCGTTTCTCTTACTTTTTTAACCAGACGCAAAATTGTTGATTTAGCTGGCAGTAAAGCGCCAGGAAATTCGCGACGAAATTTACTGCGACACTTTTTAAACGACTTCTTCTTCACATATGTATCGTAGAGAAATATTCTTTGTTGCAAACTGTAACGTACCATAATTTTACTCACACTCAAACACGGTACAGATTAGTAAGAGTATGAAGCCCCAAACCAGCCAAACCGCAAAGAAACGTTTATTCACAACACTGATTAATAAGAGACTGAAGTCACAAACTAGCTACAATGCAAAGAAACCGTTCTTAACAATGCAAGGGTCCCATTATACTGTGTCACTGCACTGTTGGGGCAGCGGAGGTGTTAAACAGTGCGGTGATTCACGGTGCCGTGTGGCGGGACTTGCTGGTCCACTGACCGAGTAAGTTGCCGACGGCAACAGACTGGGAGGGTAGCGTTTTCCGGCGAACGCCCTGTACTTGTCAAACATAGTATTATGAAGGGCATATGCTATTTTTGCCAGCTCTGTTGGTTACGGTACTGTAGTGGTATCGGGGGTTGACACGCAGTTAACTAGTCCGACAGATTTTCATCATCAGGTCTTGGCCGGCAGCGTAGGAGAGGTAATGGTGCAATATTTATAATCGCCAGATTGTGCGCCAGAGTCCTGAGTTAAAGGCGCTTTTGATGGGGATTCTTCCGTCGGATAGGAACGTTAAACCTTGCGGCCTGTAGGTGTCTTTCGGAAGAGAGGCTTGAATGGGCTGTCCCTCTCTCTTCTTCAAGTATCATTTCATACAACAGAAACAACTCTCTATACTGAATACCCATACTAACACGGATTTTGGCTTCACTTGATCGGCCCCCTTCCCCCAACGTACCGTGACGTGGCTTTTGCGTCAAACTTCGTCCCCCCTCCTCCCCCTCCGAAAGATATTTTCTACTGTTTTCTCTAAACAGACTATAGTTAAAATTATTGCGTATATATTGCAAACAAGCAATATTTGCGTGTGTACTTTTCTGTAATTATAAATATTATGAATGAAATGTTGATACAAGCCACTCCTGCAAATGATCAATTATTAGGAAAAACCTCTACCACCGGTACAGTCAAGGATTCTTTTCTTTTGAAGCGTTTCTAAAAGCGTCCTTATCTTATTTATCATTGTTCATCACTTGACAAAACAGAACTAACTATACCTGCCGCTTAAAAAACTAAGATGAACTGCATTTTTGTTTTCTTTCGCAAAAATTCTGTCACCTTTCTTTCTACATTACCAGGGAATGATTCTTTTATACCGACAGTGGGGGTGAGTGGTTAACGCTCTGGCCTCGCATTCGGGAGGACGCCAGTTCGAATCCCCGTACGGGCATCCAGATTTGGGTTTTCCATGGTTTTTCCCAAAGCGAATGCCGAGAAGCTTCCTTTAAAAGGCCATGGTGGAATTCCTTTCCGTTACTTGTCCCCAGTCCCATCCCGCCTATAATGACCTCGACGTCGACGAGGCGTAAAGCCATAAGTAAAAAAAAAATATTCTTTTATCTGTTTAAAAGTTCTCTAAAACTCATTGGATAATGAAAACTAGTTGGAAAAACAGTTTCGATAAGCCTCATAAAGTTTATTGTACAGCGCCACTTCAAACCACACTGAACATGAAATAACATTCAGCACTATAATATGAAAGTTACAATCGAATTCACTTGACAGAACAAAATTAGAATTAGTGGTCACTCGCGGACGATCCTAATCTAAACAGCTTTGTTTCAAATTGTCAAGACAATACGAACTCTCACTGCCTTGACATCGGTAAGCGAATTTGAGTCCAGGTACGCCATGTCTAATATTTTTCGAATAGTATTGCGCCGTCCCGTCAGCCGAGAATATTCCATCACTACGACTTCAAGTCACATGCATGTGCGTCACTTTCAGTATATGAGATATCTAAATTACATACGGTGATAGGTAAATGATGGAAATAAATATCCACATGTTGTTGCGTCGTTGTACCTAATTTTAAATGTGATAAAGAATATGAATAATAAACTACGTGGCTTGGCTCGGACAACCCCCTCCTCCTTTTACACGTAGAGCAGCATAGCTCTGTACCCGACCCGTTCCCCCCCACCCCTGCAGACCGAGCCACGTAGTTTATGAACGCCCCCTAAGTACATTTTGCGTAGGTGAAGGTAGCAAGATACGTCGATAAGATCGCTGGACTGGGTAGGTGACTCACAGGCACGCTTTAGTATTGTCCACTAAGCTTTTATTCAAACAATATTTGAAACCGTGTGTACGAAAAGATTGCATTATTTGTATACTTATAAACTATTATATACAATCCCTAATTAAAGTCAATCTGTTATAGTTTGTATGATTTAAATACGTTTTCACCTCGTATAAAAGGCCATTTGTGACGCTAATTGGCAAGTGAGTGAACTATTTCCGTATATGATAGCAGGACAACTACCATATGAATTTAAGAGTGAAAACATACACTACGTTTTTCTCTGCCTGCATACATTTTAGATTTTACCATGGGAACTTATTAGTATGTACTGTGTGTTACATTTAATTAAAACTCATACACTGCTTTGAGGTAAGTGGATTCTTTGACGTTTTCTTAAGCAGCTGTGCAACTTATCAGGGTAAAAAGTATCATTTCTCACAGGCTGTTCTACAAGAAGAAGAAAATTTTGTTTCGTCTCCCTTATTTCTATGAAGTAATCACAATGTAAATTAATACAATCTTAAATACCATGCTCGTTTTTTTTTCAGTGAAACACATATCACCTGCAAGTTTTCATTTATACCATTTAAGTGCTTGAGGTCTGTACAGTGGAGTAACAGCAATTGGAGTCACTTTCCCATTGAAACTGAACACTAAAAAAGTGTGTTCGTTACACCTGTCATCTTCTTCTTTCCTTTCCAGTAGGTTATTTCTTTACAATGACTAGTATTTGCGAATGATTGGTGAAAGAGTTCTAAGAAATCGTTCTACTTTGCAGCCAAAGGATTTTCGCGGAATCGGTGATGGTTATATGATTGGCAGTGAGGTAAACAATATTCTTTTCTCAGTAAAGAAGTTCTGTAGGCGACCCAGAGGTATGTTTTACTTCAGCTCATGGCGGGCACCCACTCGCATGTTCTCCGTATCGGATTGTCATCACTGTAGGGAAGTTGAAAGAGTGAAGTCTGGCTCATTCAGGAATCGCACAACTAAATATCAAGAATCGCTGGTATTAAATACAGCTTCAGATTTACTGGACCGAGCGTGGTGGTTGAGCGGTAAACGTTCTGGCCTCGCATTCGGGAGGATGGCGGTTCGAATCCCCGTACGGGCATCCAAATTCGGGTTTCACATGGTTTCCCCAAATCACTCCAGGCGAATGTCGGGATGCTTCCTTCAAAACGCCATGGCCGTATTCCTTCCCGTTCATTGTCCCCAGTCCCATCCCGCCTCTAATGACCTCGACGTCGACGAGGCGTAAAGCAATAAGTAAAAAAAGTTGCTTAGAAGAAACGCCTTTTTATTTAAAGACGAGAAACCTCCCCAAATAGTCAACAAAAATAATCACCAACGTAATTTCTATGCGCGATAAGAAGTAGATAGCGAGTATTGGGAGTTGGGGTAAATGCTGAAAGGGAAATTTTAAAGAAGAAGTTTCTGGCCAACGGCTACAGCCTTGACGTCGTCAATAAGGCCACCGCAAGGCTTGCACCTCTAGCATCACCCTGTGCTCCGACACCGGAAGTTGAAGCCAGAAGACGAACAGACGGACCCACGACAGTATTACCCTATGTCCACGGGGTGACGGATAAAATCGGCCGTCTTTTAAAGAAGAAAAATATCCGTCCAATGTACAGAGCACCTAGGAAGATTTCTGATGTGCTTTTAAAAGTCAATGACCAGAGGGAGAAGTTGCAGACAGCGGGCGTATATCATATACCCTGTAGCTGTGGCCCGGCGTGTCAGACAAACAATGGAAATCAAAAAAAGACCAGATAATATGAACGCGGAGGGCGGGCTACAACTTGACCAAATATGGTCATGCTTGATCAGGAAAACGCGGGACGCAGGCCCCCATCGGACCGACCACGCTGGCGGCGGTAGTTTGAGTGACGTCACTCCAAACGGCTAGCGCGTTCTTCGGGAGCTATATATAGGCGGCAGCAGTTCCAGCCATGACAGTACTCTGAAGAAGGCCACAAAATGATGGCCGAAACGTTAGGTTTCAACAAATTGACGCGGTTCAACCCGGACAACCAAGATTACATCGACAACGACCGCGGAAGTCTGCGCACCCAATCCAGATTTAGATATACAAGGTTTTTCGAGATCATTTCAGGTGATTTTCTTTTTAACTGCTTAACGTCTCTTAACAGCGAGGTCTTTAGAGACGGGAAAGGATGGAGGCCAAGGAATGGGAAGGAATTCGGCCATGGCCTTTTGAAGGAAGCATCCCGGCATTCACAAGTGATTTGGGGAAACCATGGAAAACCCAAATCTGGATGCCTGGACGGGGATTCGAACCGCCGTCCTCCAGGTGATCGCCGGGACGGATACTTCAAAAGGACATGATCGAATTTCTTCCCGTTGCTTGCACTGTCTAATTATTTCGACGACCCGTAAAGCCCAAAGGTAAAAAAAAAAATCCTTTGTTTCTGTTGTATGTGAGCCAACCGGAGAAGCCAGTTTCGCCGCATGAAAGAGCAATTTCTCAATTTGTAAACCCACATCAAACACGAGAGCAAACTGAATCATTAGTCCAGTAACGGGGTCGTAAAAAAGGGGGTCTCACAAACATCACATCACGTAGAAGATTTTTTTTTCTTATCTTGTATCTATTGGTGAGAGTATGCAGAAACCAAGTTTTCGACCTCCAGCACCCTCGGCACAATTTTCTGTGGCCAAAAAACATAAAAATTTGGGTACTTTTTTCAGTTTTTCGTCTATAACTCCTTCCTGATAAGTCCTATCAAGAAATATTCTATTTTCAGTTTGAAAGAGGACAAAATTTCCTACAACTTTCGTATCGCAAACTTTTTTCTAAACTCAAAATTAAGCGAGCTACAGTTCTTCGAAAATCAGCCAAATTTCACACTTTTCCTAAAAGTTGGGTTTTTACCTAATTTGCAGCTCAAAATGACCTGAAACCCCTGTATATATAACCGATATATATGTATTTCTGTATGACATAGTATATATTATATGTACTATACTTTGATTACTGATGGTCCATTCAATAATCATATAGCATTGTTGGCCGGGAGATCCCGAAGGATTGTTCGGCCGCCAGGTTACAGTGTTATGGATAGGCCGCGCAGTGCGCTTCTTGTGGCTATCTAACCTGACCAAATACTAGTACCGCATATAGGAAACCTACAGCTTAAGGTGGAATCCAAACCACAGAATCGTTCTGGCTTACTTCATATTACACAGCAAGCTGTGGCAGAGGTAAAGGTCGGGTTAATGGCCTTTGAAAATCATTGCTGAGAACGGGATTTCGATCTTCAGTCAGATACCTTAACCACTGAGCTACCATTTCGTTCTATTACCTGATGGTATTTGTACCAGTTTGAAAAACGGATTTGCAAAACTGAAAACATAATGTTATGGCACAAAGTTTATTTATGCAGTCAAAATTAAGTCATAATAAGTCAAAAATTAGTCATAAATCCATTTCTTTTCCGTTTTAATGGATTGAAACAATGTGTTCCATTTGAATTTGTTCCGTACAGCAATGGAAAAAAATTGTCGCTATATGAAGCATTTAAATCTCTTCAAGATACAACACCCAACACAAAAATTTTTGCTATGCACGGATGATTCCTCCTGCATAAGGTTATGTGGCATAGTAGTAAATACCTTGGCTGCTTCTGTGGAAAATATGAAGCCTATTTGACAACGAACTATAGATCCAACATCACAGTTATATTTGACGGATACCGAATTTATGCTGCGCAGAGAGGAATAAAGTCGTCTGAAATGATTTGTAGTTTGAAAACATCAGATACTTCAGCAGGCATCATTTTCAGTGAGGAAACAAGTGCTACAGTGACGCAGCAAATGAGAGCAGCAAGAACTGTGTAATGTTGATACTAATGCAAAAACTAAAAAAGGAGGCATCCAAGATCAACAGGCAAAACAAGATGCTGCTGGATTGATCGTTGACGCAGCAATTTCCCAAGCAGCAAAATTCGACAGTGTGATGATTCTAAGTGAGTATATTGGCTTTCTCATTTTGCTAATGGGCTTTGGTACCACGAGTTTCAACCCACACACATCCTCTTCATCCATGCATTTGCTGGATGTGATACAATATCAGCATATTTCGGCTATGGGAAAGAAAACTTTTACTGCATGATTCAATACCAACCATATCTGAAAGTAACATGCATGCTAACTTCTCAGAACTCTAGCCTCCAGAGAACATTTGGAGAACACGCAGGAGAACAGATCATCTTGGAACGGTACGGAAAAATTGCTTGTGGAACATTGGAAGGCTCAGATATGAAATGATTAAGAAATCTGCCCAAAAAATGCATTCAGACTAGCACGGTTGCCACCAAAATCAGATGCGGCAACGTTTCA
Organism: Vandiemenella viatica; assembly: GCA_031002005.1. NCBI lineage: Eukaryota > Metazoa > Arthropoda > Insecta > Orthoptera > Morabidae > Vandiemenella > Vandiemenella viatica. Next base: position 59,886,148 of record JARYHS010008074.1, read on the forward strand.
CTCAATATGCACGAACCACCAAGTAAAGGTTGGTTGGGTCGAGAAACGTACCCATTGCCGTGAGGATGAAGGAAAGGCTCGTCCAGTCTCATTACAGTTACAATAATAAATGCATTTAGGAGGACGTCGGTTCGAATTCCCGTCCAAGCATCCAGATTTGGGTTTTCCATGGTTTCCTCAAATCACTCCAGCCGAATGCCGGGATGCTTCCTTCAAAACGCCATGGAGGAAATCCTTCACGTTCCTTGTTCCCAGTCCCATCGTGCCACTAATGAACTCGACGTCGACGAGGCGTAAAGTCATAAAAAAAAACAATAATAAAAGACGATGCACTTGAGTTTACTTCGAAGGTTGTATCATATTCCTTCCAGAAACCTTGTTCTCCTCCATGCAGCTGCCGCTAATCAGGACTGCATTGTTCAGCTGCTTGCAAAAATTGCTCTCGCCTGCCTCGTGAAAGCGTTCCTGGAATGTAGTAGATGAAGGAGAGGAAGATTTCTTCGACCTCGAGGAAGCTGTTCCTGATGCAATGGATGAAAGAGACAGAATTCATTGATAAGCCGGGACAATCCAAACGGAAAAGAAATTTATTTATGACCATTTTTTTAACTTATTTCGAAATTATTATGACTTTATAACTTTGCGTCATAACATTATGCATTGTTGTTCGCTCTATTATCTTCAGTAATAGAGCGATCTGGTAGCTCAAGGCGTCTGACTGGAGATCGAAATCCCGGTCTCAGCAATGATTTTCAAAGGCCATTAACCCGACCTTTACCTCTGCCACAGCTTGCTGTGTAATATGAAGTAAGCCAGAACGATTCTGTGGTTTGGATTCCACCTTAAGCTGTAGGTTCCCTATATGCGGTACTAGTACTTGGTCAGGTTAGAAAGCCACAAGAAGCGCACTGCGCGGCCTATCCATAACACTGTAACCTGGCGGCCGAACAATCCTTCGGGATCTCCCGGCCAACAATGCTATATGATTATTGAATGGACCATCAGTAATCAAAGTATAGTATATACATATACTATGTCATACAGAAATACATATATATCGGTTATATATACAGGGGTTTCAGGTCATTTTGAGCTGCAAAGTAGGTAAAACCCAACTTTTAGGAAAAGTGTGAAATTTGGCTGATTTTCAAAGAACTGTAGCTCGCTTAATTTTGAGTTTAGAAAAAAGTTTGTAATACGAAAGTTGTAGGAAATTTTATCCTCTTTCAAATTGAAAATAGAATATTCTTGATAGGACTTAGCAGGAAGGAGTTATAGACGAAAAACTGAAAAAAGTACCCAAATTTTTATGTTTTTTGGCCACAGAAAATTGTGCCGAGGGTGTTGGAGGTCGAAAAACTTGGTTTCTGCATACTCCCACCAATATATACAAGATAAGAAAAAAAAATCTTCTACGTGATGTGATGCAAGTGAGAACTACCCCGTTACTGGACTACATGTCACGGTGGAGATTAAGCATGATTATTACGCCTTGGGGAAAGTGCTTGGCAGTACAAGACATCGCAGAGCAGTCAACAACACAACTTGACAGCACCCACATGTCGGTAATTCAGTAAACTCGTCATTATGCGAATGTCCAATATGACTGATTTGTTAAACACTTACGTCATTCAAACAAATAAAACCATCCTTTTTGATGTTTAGAGATCAAATAAAATCCTGAGATGTGTTATACCTGCGTTTCTCAACCTTTAAGTTATACATTTTATTATTGGCGCCATTTACCGAAATGTAGAATTTGTGGTAAAAAATATGAATTTTGTGTAGAGTTATTAATATGATATGATGAAAATTATAATAAAAAAACCTTTGCACAAAAACCATATCCACGACCATAGGGAAGACTTGGGGTGAAAGTGGTCATAATAGAATTTAACTTCATTAACCTGACCAGTGTTACCATGTTGTCCTCGATCAACAACAAAATCTTTTTCAAATCACTAGGTAATCATGTTGTAGAGATAAGATGTAAACTATTGATCACTGGAATAACGGAATAACATTTCTCTATTAAACCCCCGTCTGCGCATCCAGATTTGCCGCACTGAGCGTGTTGGGAGAACGGTTAACGTTCTGGCCTCGCATTCAAGAGGACGCGGATGCGAATCCCCGTCCGGGCATCCGGATTTGGGTTTTCCATGGTTTCCCTAAATCATGGATGCTTCCTTCAAAAGGCCACAGCCGATTTCCTTCCCGTTCCTTGGCTCCAGTCTCATCCCGCCGCTAATGCCCTCGGCGTCGGCGAGGCTTAAAGCCATAAGTAAAAAAAAAAAAAAAAAAAAAAAAAATCTATTAAACCACTTCGCTTTAAATTTTTCCGTTATGCTTGTTTATACTGACTGCTCCTGTCGTCTTTCCTAAAGCATATTAGAGTAGAGCTGTAAAAAGTGAGTAACCTCACGTGTTAGAAATGTTTGAAATTCTTCAGACCAGTTTTAGAAACAGGCAAAAGTTGGTTGAGTTCCGTTTAAAGGAATCTGATTTTGGTTGTTAATTTCCCATCCGATAAAGTCTGCATTAAAGAGACGAAGCTGTAGAATGTATGTAGGTGAGTAAGGTTAGAACCATGGGGGTGAATCAAAATATGGCCTGCTGTATGGAGGACTTCTTAAGCAGTAGGAAGCGAAGAGTTAGTAAGAACAAGAGGGCCAGAGGGTGTACTATTGGAATCATTACTGTCTCTCATTGTAGTGAATGTTTATGTCGGTGGTCTACAGTAGGGTTGTAACGGAAGTCGTCTTTGCTGATGCGGATGTTGAATGCTTGGCATCCGCGGATGCGGATGTTTTTCGGATGCGGAAGTGGAATAATAAATTTATAATTATTTAGATTTTAATATTTTATCAAAACTAATCTTAAAATAAAAATAATTATATTTTTTAGGCCAAATTCTACATTTTTCAGAATTAACGTCTATTTCCATATAATACTGCCATATTGACTTATTTTTTGCCTCATCTTTCAACAACAAAGAAACATGGTATGATTTCACAAGTGAATTAAATTTTTTACATAACGACGCATGCTCCTAAAAAAACAATCTTTGCCACGTAAACTTTGTGGAATTCGCCGCTCGACTAATTCAAGCGTCAAGCACAAAGCCACGCCACCACACATCTCCGTGCCCGCCACCCGCCTTTCCACCGCTCTAGCGGTGCATTCACAGTACAACTTGTAGGACCTACATTCATCCGATTTTCGATAAAGCACCTTGATGGGCCGGGAAAAGGATTAGAGAACTACACGCAGGACGTGTTGGATGTTGGCACTCCCAAACAACCAACACGAGTCCTTGCTTTCCAACAAGCTATGGTGTTAGATCATGATTTGAGGAAAAATCCTGCGAGTGTGCGATAAGGACACATGGTGTGCCGCGAGGAAGTACGAGTGGAAAGGATTGCTTGGAACATTCTGTTGGACTCCTTTACTAGCGTGAATGGGAGAGCGCATCGTATTGTAGTTCTACACGGATGTCCTGTAAGTTGGACCGTGAAGAAGGCGCTTTACTTTACATGCAAGTTTAAACTTGTCAATTCGTCGGTTATGTAATAACACCATTTAGTTCATTGTTATTTTATTGCAAGATCGTCAGAAAACACAAACACATTGTTGTTTGCTAAGAGACGATGGGCAGAATCTCTTATAAAGAGAAAATAATATATTGCAATGTGAACAAATTAACCGCTATACATCCGCAATAAATACTTCGGATGTGAAATTTCACGCGAAAGTTCCGCACTTGCGGATGCAGAGATTCGTTACATCCCTAGTCTACAGTCAGAAATTAGGTAGTTAGCAGTTATAATTTCAATAATACAATCAAAATGAGAGAGGAATATAAGCAGCTACAAATGAATCTGGACGAAATATCTACTTTGGTAAGTGAACGTAGAATAGAGATAAGTGCGAAAGGACCAAGCTTATCAGTTACGCATATAGAAAAGTTTTTTTTTTTAATTATTAATACGGTGGATTGTGAACTGCTTGTTAAAGGTACAAAATGTAAGTATCTTGACATATGATTTGACACTAAATTTACTTGTACAAGCTATTTTTGGAGGTTTTAAGGAGAGGTTTCAAATTCTTGTCTATTTTGGAAAGGTGTTGAGGGAATCAGGTGTGCTTAGTGTTGTTCGGACCGTTGTGTGAGTACGATGCGATATTATGTGGGTATCAAATGGAGGAGTTGGTAATAAGGTCTGATTGAATATCGTAAAAGCGACTTGGAATAGTATATCGAAGGGAAGTAATGACCATAAAATAGAACTTTATTTCGGCCTTAAGGAAGTCGAAAAGTTTTCTTTCGTAAGTAATTAAGCCAGGGACTATAATTGTGGACGGAGATGATCAATTAAATGTAAAGAGATTCAGAGACCAATAAAATTATACATTGTCACAAATAAATAATGAATTAGCAGATTTTTTTTTCCATGGAACATTTTAATACAATTATTATACAGCATTTTCTTTATACAAAATTGTAATATTCAGAATAACTTTAGGAACTTTTGTATTGGTCAAGAAATTCCAGAGATGTTAAGGTAAAGCAGCCGATTTACCGACCAATGCTTTCCTATCAAAATGTTGTTGATATAAGTCTCCAAAATATTCAGACTTCTGGGTCCTTTCAGAAAGGATATTAAATAAAACTCAAATATCTCTTAAAAATAAACTGGAATCAGATTGTTTATTATAGTATTTTGATTCTGCTTCCACAGTTCATCATCTACCTCTCTCTTGCTATACTGTCCCAGACATGGCGCAGTTCTTTTCTGTGTGATTCCCGAGTAATTTTCTGCTGTTTATTCGAGAAATCTCTGCTGTTTTATGTGCAAGATTAACAACACGCCTCATCACGTCTAGACCTTGCCAAGTAACTCTGTCGTGAATTTTAATTTTTTTCCAAAAGGGGTAATAGGTCAGTGACCATTCCATTGGATGCGGTTTGTAAATCATTGCAGAAAAACACTGAGCCCTATTAGAGTTACCTTGGATGTGACCTATCGAAACAGCCCCAGGTCAAGTCGTGTGGGGCTGAGCCCGACTCTTGGCCGCGAGTCAAGCTCACTGAAACCGTAGCTTAATAGAGTTGTATGTGTGAGCTGAGGGTGGTCGTCTGAGCTGTTGCAGCTACCGCGGTGGGTGGTGGCTCTGGTCGCTGGTCTGGGTAGCCTCGTGGCGAGTAGAGGGTCGACTGCAGAGCACGGCGATGTGGTATGGCGGGGGACTGTCAGTGGCCAGGTCCACGTAGGAGTCGTCGTCGAGCGAGGTGGCGCAGGGTTCGCCGTGGAGGGCCCTGCAGACGCAGGAGCAGGCCATGTCAGCGGCCTGGAGCAGCACCGTGACGAAGGAGAACCCAGCCGTCAGCAGACACGGCACCGTCCACTGCGCGTAGCCCAGCGAACACGCGCCCGACACCGTGAACAGCGCAGCCCCCGTCCGCAGGCACAGCGTCTCCTGCAACAACAGAGGCACATGTCTGACACTTGCCGACCTCGGCAGCGTAGGGGCAGCGAGTCTGCTTCGCGTTTTAGGGGTCGCCGGTTCGAGTCCGGCCTAGGGCATGGGTGGGTTTCACTATGTATCGTGTCCTTCTTGTGTTACCCTTAACTTAACTTAGTCCACAGCCCTAAGGTTGGTTGGATCCTCCCGAAAGAGGCATACTAAGCCATTATGTCACAGGTAGGATGGCCAGTTCCTTTCCTCTGGGACCTACAGTTTAACGTGGAATCCGAACCACGAAGCGGCCTGACGTAGCTCATATGATCAAACACAACTCTCAAAATTCCTGCGCCTGCCGGGTTTGGAACCCGGGACCGGAGCAGCGAACATTTTTGAAAGCAAGCGCCTTAACCACTGAGCTACCAGGAATAATAATGATAATAATACGATATGTACACATTGGAAAATCCCGAATACATTGTGGTCGCTATATGACTAGTAAGGCCAAATGCCATTAAAAAAAGTGATATTACACAGGTTGGGCAGAAAAAGAGGTAAAAACTGCAGCGTCAATATCAAGAATAATTTCTTCCTCCCTTAATCAGTTAAGAAAACTTCAAAGTTGTGCTTTATTTTGAAGTTCAAAGGGGAAGAGTCTGAATCAGTTTATATCAACCATAAGGCGGTGTGTAAAGCCAGCCCTTTCTCTGGAGCTTTTACTTTTCAGTAGCACTGGGTTCCTGCTGAGTAGACAATATATCTCGGAACTGTCTCGCCGAATTTTGATCAGCCTGAATGAAAATTGCTGGTAGTCAGGACCGGCGCTGGGATTTTAGGGCCCGGGGTGAGCAGTTGGGAGCCCTTGGCCAATTCATCAGTTAGGCCCTCCCTCACACCAAATGGGCGACTATTTTTTTTTTTTTTTTTAGGTATACAACTTGTCGAGGGGGGCCCCTTCAGCTGGTGATCGGGCCCCCCATCACCCGGGTACATTTGACTCGCTTATCCCCCCCCCCTAACGCCGGCCTTGCTGGTAGCTCCTGAGAAATTAGACCAACGATATTACTAGTGTTCACAGTCTTGATTTTCAATACCGTTGATTTCATATGGATTTTGAGCTTACTGCATATTACTGCCTTTAGAACGCTTCAACCTTCACTGCGTAGCCGGCCTCGGTAGCGCAGGGGCTAGAGTACTTGCCGCGCGTGCCGAAGGTCGCCGGTTCCAGTCCGGCCGAGGGCATGGGTGTTTAAGTGTTGTGTAGCCGACCCCGGCAGCGTAGTGGTAGCGTGCTTGCTTCTCGTTGCAGGGGTCGCCGGTTCGAGTCCGGCCTAGGGCATGGGTGGTTTTAATTAAGTGTTGTGTTCGTCTTGTGTTGTCCTTACACATTAGAGAAAATAATAATAGTTATGAGAAATCTGTACATTGTAATAGAAACAAACACATCGAGCTGGCTGAATGGCTAACAAGGCCGAATGCCATTAAAAAAAAAAAAAAAAAAAAAAAAAAAAAAAAAAAAAAAAAAGTGTTTTGTGTATGTCGTGTCCGTCCTGTGGTGTTCATACTTAGAAGTTACAGTATATAATGGAGAAACTGATTCACAGGAAGATACATGATATTCACATTGAGCTGGCTGTAGGGCCATAGTTGCCGAATGCCATAAAAAAAAAAAAAAAAAAAAAAAAATCACTTCGTCGATTCATGTTTGTGATTGGTCACATTCTCTGTTTTGGGAATTCCATTTATGCAGCTGGATGCATTGCTAGATATCTGAGATAACATTTGTTTATTTCATCGATATTTTGCGTGGTACACTTTCCTTTCCTCGGGAATCATTCGGAAAATTCCAATGAATACTTTTATCATATTTTCGAAACTGCTTTTATACCATTCTCTATTTTTAACTTATTCAGAAAGTCTCTAGTTTTTTTTGCATTTTCATTATGTGATCACCTGCGTTTCTATCTGACTTACCGTCTTTGAAGACATCGGCCGAGTTTGTAAGGAGCCTATCAGCCGTATAACGTTGAAGATCAGGAAGCCGCCGTAGGTCAGTCCCTGCACTACGTCGGCCATACCACGTCCGCACTGCCCCATCATGGATACCAGCAGCGCGCCGCAAACACAGCTCGTCACCTGCAACAGACAACAGACAGTCCGTCTCAGATGTTTCGTACATACAACTCCGTCATCGTCACCCTCTTTCAGCGGATAGCTCATATCCTGCCTCTACCGTTGTTCTCTTTTTATTTGTTACATTCTGCTGGCTTATGGGGACAAAAATTAAAATCTGTGCAACGGTAAAGTAAGTAAGGGCGGATAGCGGAAACTGCTTTACAGTTGTAAAAATTGCTTTCATCTATACAGGATGTTACAAAAAGGTACGGCCAAACTTTATTCCTCACACACAAACAAAGAAAATATGTTATGTGGATATGTGTCCGGAAACGCTTACTTTCCATGTTAGAGCTCATTTTATTACTTCTCTTCAAATCACATTAAACATGGAATGGAAACACACAGCAACAGAACGTACCAGCGTGACTTCAAACACTTTGTTACAGGAAATGTTCAAAATGTCCTCCGTTAGCGAGGATACATGCTTCCACCCTCCGTCGCATGGAATCCCTGATGCGCTGATGCAGCCCTGGAGAATGGCGTATTGTATCACAGCCGTCCACAATATGAGCTCTAACATGGAAAGTAAGCGTTTCCGGACACATGTCCACCTAATATATTTTCTTTGTTTGTGTGTGAGGAATGTTTCCTGAAAGTTTGGGCGTCCCTTTTTGTAACACCCTGTAGACTCGTATAAGATAGTTCGGGATCAATCTGTTGACAGAAAATCGAAAGGTTAACACTCTACATTGGGATATAGAGCGACTACACCTACATGCTGTGATAAATTGGGAGGAAGTGCAGTTTGTGGCATGAACAATGTAGGCTACTTAGCAGAATAACTGCACCAGTCACATTGGTATACAAGACGATGAAGACGAAAAATGTAAATCGAAGAGCTGATTAAATATAGGAATATTGCGATGAACTCCCCTCTAGGAGACATAAATTAACAACGAAGTAAGCTGTTAGAATTTTGCGAAAAATACAAGCTAGTCCCAACAAATATGCAAGTCATTGTTAAAGATTCAGAAAGCACTTCCTGTACTATAAGGCATATCCGGCGGCTCATACGGACTGGCCACGAATTAATAGCAATGAAGAGCGTATTGAAATAGAACAGAGTCTGGAAGCGACGAAGCAAAACGGTTTTCAAGTGAGAATCTTAAAAGAATCTGACATGAGACAGACTTTATAAGAAAAAAGTATGAAAATTTAATTAAATTAAAATTTAAATAAATTAAAATTTCATTCACTTAAGAGGGAGAGAAAGAATGTAAAGAAACATAGGGCACAAGCTCGCCAAAATTCTGGGGACATTGAATAAAGTTTGGAACGGATTGATCAGAGGACGGCTCAAAGACGGCAGTAAAGATATCTTAGGACAACGTGCGAGGAAGCCAAAGAAAGATGATTATAAGCAAAATCTGATGAAGTGTAGGTAGAATAGACGAGACATAGGAAGATAAGATCCTGAAATATGGGATAAATGCTAAGAAGAAGAAAAAAGATCATCAGGATAAATAAAGAAAGGCGAAATAAACATCAAACCTCTTTGAAGCTGAGAAGTGAGAGAAACCGTATGATGATAACTGCCTCGAAAAAAGAGCGCTGGAAAAAGGAAAATATAATCTTCGTGCGTTCGCTGTCGGATTGTGTTGATTCACACGAGGAATATATTGTTATTCGCGTTGAAAGAAATCCTGTTTTGGAAACAGAACTTGATAGGGCATTGAAAGATTTGAACTCAATTTAGGCATAAGGGATTGGTGGGATTCCATTACAACTGTGATAACTTGTGCCTAAAAAAAATAATTAAAACATTATTCGAAGTGATATCAAACTGGAGAAATTCTGACGGATTTTAATAGTAGTACAGTCTTCATTCTCCAGAATAAAGCTCAAACTTAGAAACATAAAAACAGCGGTGCAATAAGATGGCATTGCATGTTTGAAAACATTATAATTAATAAGAACAGAAAAGAGGGGAAGGAGGATTAGAAAAGGCATGTCGGCGTTAAGGTTAACTAACATCGCAAGCGGAAAGATAAATTTTAGGCGTTTCTGGAAGTAGAAGACACTTTCAATACTGTTATACGTGACGGTCAAATTTCTAATCGTCAGATATAAAATATTGAGATAGAATATAAGCTAATTTATAAACTTATAGAAATCAAATTTAATGAAGGTATGAGTATAGAATCGCTAAAGACAAGTTAAAAAAAGGAACTGACGCAGGATTGCAGTCCATCCCCACTAATATTAAACTTGAGATGAGAGGAAGAAATCAAGAAAGTAAATTAAAAAATGGAATGTTGCACAAAGGTTCTAGGAGATGCTCTTAACGTGGTAACTTCCACAAACAGATCTAGGCGCCTTCCTTTGCACCACTTCTAACCCAAAACTTGGGTCCTATTTTACACCACCATATTCAAGCAATGGTCTGGTCAAACTTTTGTAACCCAATTCCTTAACTATTTTGGCACATTTCCTTATTACCCTCTCCATTAAATGATATTGGAACCTTTACCTACCACATATCCCATGTGTGCTGCCCAACTGAGTTTACCATCAAATGTTATGAAACGATATTTTTACTCTTAAGTTTTCAGTAAGCAATTCCTCCTCCACGCTACAACCATAAAAACCTTCAGTTTTTATATGTGTACCTGATAAGCTGTCTCTTGACATTTATCTTCGTTCCATGTGCAGATATATACTGACTAGGAAACCATGCAGCTATTCTGTCCTCTCCTGTTTTGATCCCAATAAACAACATTATCGTGTGAAAACTAACTAACTTTTGACTGAAAACCAGTCATTATACTGATGAATAGCAATAGACCCAATACATTAGCCTGTGGCACTCCCATTTTGACTTCCAACTCTCTTTATATTACATTTTCTGGTCAACTTTGAAGAACCTTTTAAGAATTCCTCTACCCAGAACTACACTTTTTCATCCATTCCAACCGTTTAACCTTATTTTGTGACTCACTCTGCAAATTTCTTCGAAATATATGTACCTGGCGTCCTTGTGGATTTCGTCCGAAATATTTTGTATGTAATCCGCTGACACATATGAATATCTTTTCCCAAGGCCATGTTGTCGATTTTTTGAATTTTCTTTGCTCCCAGACATTTTTGATGCCAGACTTATCGGCCTGTAATTTTCAATCCTCTTTTACGGACTATCCCATGCTCTGCTAAACAACAGGTCTTCATACTCCATTTAAATAATATTAGAAAGTGACATACAATGTCGATTTCACCTACCTACTATATAGCGAGGTCGTCTCTTTCTCGCTTTAATAAGTATCTTCCAAATCAGAGTGAACCCTTGGAGTCAAACACAGGTGAAGTGCATATTTCAGCCAGATCAGGTCAATGACCTTTGACCCTAAAAACTAATTTTAATATCACTTTTAGACTGTGCAATGCATTTTTGGTTTAAATCGACAGTTAATAAGTCCCAAGGACAGATCCTGTACAAAGTGGGTATTTACCGGTTTGAACCTCTCTACGGCTGGGATCCGTCTCTAAAGACCTCGCTGTTAAGAGACGTTAAGCAGTTTAAAAAAAAAAAAAAACTCGTGACCATACCCAAAATAGTCACGGGTTTTTCCCTAGTGTTTGATACATGTGTTGTAATATTATCCTCATTGGCCTCCTTTCGCCTTTTTAGGTTCCTTAGTTTCATATAATTTAGTATCCTCATTTCTGGTTATTTGGAAAAGCTTCTCAAATGATTTACACTCTACCGTCTTTGGAGAATTGCCCACAACTGTCTCATTAAACCAGTTATTCAATATCTTTGCCTTTTCTCAAATACTCAGAAACTTCTTCTATATTTAGAATTGTTTGAAGATCATTTCTTCCCATCAAGTTAGTAACATAGCCATAGAAATTTCTAAATGCATCATACAGTGATCTTCCCGTACCCATAAATTTATCATTTACTTCCCTCTTTGCTGTACGAAATTGCTTGTTCAATTGTTTCAAATGTTCACTACTGCTTTGCTGTTCTCTTAACTCTTTTGTTTTCTCTTCTTATCTATTTCTTTATCCTCCTCACCTCCCAATTATAATATGTATACTCAATACTTTTTTTATTTTCTGTTTTTGAATAAACATTTTTTCCCTAATTCTTATTATTTTCTTGAACTATTACCACTTCTGTACCACTGAAGATTTGCTTTTCTTCAGTGTCCTGAAACTTATCCTGAAATGCCTCTTCAGTTCCAAAATACGCCCCTTATTATAATTGTACCTATAGCCACTTTCAAATTTCAGGCACTGGTTTACTGAACCATCCAATATTCCTTACTTATTCCTTTTGTTACTTGAGACCTCTAACTCCATAGTAGGAAGGTATCCAAATTGTCTGACCCGTTGCGCTCTGTTCTGCCACTTGTGTAAAGCCTCCGTCGCTTGTTAAGGTAATAGTGAATCTCTCTTCTTTTGTGCTATTGGTCTTATTTCCTTCTCACTCGACACCTGGTAGATTCAAATTCTCGCCAATAACGACCATTCTACCTCTGAACTGTGAGTAGAGTCTCGTTATTCCCCAAGAGTCTCGTCTTCAACATTCATTACTGCACTGCGGTAAGCAGCCGAAACTCTAAGTTTGTCTATTTTAGTATCCCAAAAATCTACTCCAAGTAGTTCATGAATAGGAACTATAGACACAAGTGAACTGTAGTAGTCTTTGCTAATACCCGTCCACCAATTCTGTATCTCTGCGGTACACTATGATATTCGGGGAAAACCTCATTATCTAGCAGTCTTTTTTTTATCCAGGACTCAACCCCAGTAATTATTTGTGGTTTGTTGATGTGTTATTAAGTTAGCAACCTCTATTACTTTCTTTATTATAGTCCTAGCGATCACTAGGGTATCTGGCTGGATTTGCGGTATTTTCAGCATTACTCTTTGTAATCGTTGTTTTCATTGTTGTTTCATAGTATTTATGATTTTTTCCGTAGTTGATCTATATTCAGTATACTTTTGGTTGTCTATTTTTACCCCGTCACCAGCATCCTCTAATCCAAAAGAGAGACAGTCTTGACCCCATCGCAACTGGAAGTAGATTTCCTTACAGCTTTAGATAACGACCCGGAAAGCAACCCTTTTCTTCTTCTAATAACGTGTAAGTCATGCCCTAGAGAAACCCCCATCTACCAATAGTGTCTACAAGCATAACTGCCAAGACAGAACTAACTCCTTTCCCAAGCAACAGCTCCGTCTTCACATTTACCCGCCTCCAGCTTGTTCAACTGTCATGGTGACTTAGGATCTGTATGAGCTCCACCATGGTATGCTGCGCCTCCTTCACCTCCTCCAAGTCACTCACATTTCTATCAATACTGTTTGCGCACCCTTCCTACATCCCTCCCCCCGCTGCATTATCATTACTATAGCCTCCTTTGTGGAACCAATTTAAATTGATCGTATATGCTCTATTGCCTGACTCAACCTTGCAGTAGGTATAAAAAAGCTTGTTATTTGGTAGCTTGTGCCTACTGATTCTGGAGAAGAGGGCATACACCTTTCAATGGCTACTACACAGCAGAAAAACCTTTTGTTCCTAGTCTTTATTTACATGTCTGTATTCCTAAATTATTGCTGCTCCTTTCCTACATCTACACGAAACTCTATATCCCATCTCTCCCCTGACCCTAGTAACAGATCAATTCTACTTGTCTGCTCAATTTATCAACTATCTTGCATAACCATCCTGTTTAACCTCTTTTCCCTATGACCTATTGGTAGCTCCCGACCATTTTTTCTTCCTCCCTACTTAAAACATTGTCTCTCCTTTCCGCCTATGTCTGAAGGGTCTTAATCGTTTTGCCCATCTCCTTGGTCATTTCGTCCATAGCCCCGATCTCTTCTTTCTGCTCTAAAATTTACCTACTCCTAAAATAAATTAGACAAAAACATTGGAGACACTGATTTACTTTCAGTTTTCTATCTCCACTACAGTCACCCCTGTGAAATCTCTTCTTAAACTCACTGTAATTCACATCCTACACCACAAGCCTGCGATAGGCGCCACACTTTGCAGACATTGTGGGTGATCTGCACAGGATATCTAAGTGGGTAGGTCAACATGGGATGAAGATAAATGCACAAGAGTCGGATTTTTAGGTATAAAAATAAAAAAAACTACAGATTGATTATAGTTATAAAGTGGGAAATGAATTGCTTGTTGAAGTCTTGAAATGTAAATACCTTGGCATAATATTTAATGTCAACCTCCAGTGGACAGGACACATTGGTCAGGTTGTAGGAAACTGTATCAAAATCCTTCTCTTGCTGTAGAGAGTGATGAGAGGATGTACTAGAAAAGTAAGGGAATTGGGTTACAAAACTTTGGTACATCAGTGCTTGAATACTGTAGTATGGGACCCACATTTTGGTTATCAAATACTGGAGTTGGAGGGAGTACAAAGAAGGGCTGTTAGATTTGTTTCTGGAAATTACCGCAGAACACAATCAGTAACAGGTATGATGAAAGATGTGGAATGGGATTCACTGGAAGACACGAGGAAGGTGAAGAGAGTCATGGGAGTGTACAGGGGGTGTATTGGTGATGAGGCATGGAAAGATATTGGTGCAAGAATTAAAAATAATGCATGGAAGGGAAGAGATGACCATGACCACAAATTGGCACTCTATTTCAGGTATAAAGGTGTGGGAAGATTTTCTTTCGTAGGTAAGGAAGGTAACTAAGAAAAGTGATGAATGATTTAGCGTTTTTGATAAAAGAATTTAAAGTAGAAATTAGTACACGAAAAACGTAGGTGTGAAAAAGTAAAGAGGAAAATGGGTGTATAGGTAAATTGCCACTGGGGCAAGCACTCCATTGCAATTAAATTATTTTTCCCATTTACTACAAGCAGTACAAGAGAAAGCAACCTTATTTAACGATATTTGTTAAATTTATCTTGTAGTATCTTCTAAGCGAACCTTAAGGATAGAAAACGACCTTCTATACAGGTTAAATTTAACTGACTGAGTAGGCTAATAAAAAGTTTACGATATGCTTAACTATATTTTTAGCATTCTTTTTTTAATATATTTTATAGGCTTCACTCCTCAATCGTCTTGCTATAAGTAACAACAACTAAAAAGAACTTAAAAATGCTAATAAATATAACTTTCAGTTATGAATTTAAAAATTAAACCTATTATGGAATTTAATAAATCGGTACTGTGTAGATCTAAAGTAAATAACACTTTAAAGGAATTTACTACTAATAATATTTTTAGTACCAACAAACTGTTATTTTAATGTTTAAAAATAATGATCTGCTCTATTTCAAACGGCACAGAGCCTACAGCAGGGGTGGCCAACCCGCGGCTCGCCTCCAACATTTTTCATGCCTGCGAGATTCATCACACTTTTACAAAATATATTTATTTTATATTGGCCAAATTAGTGAAAACCAATGTATTAAAGAATCCATTATTTTGGCATCCATATATTCAAAAATTAACTGTCGAAATTATGAGAAAAAATAACTTTCATTTTAAAATAATATATTACAGATATTACGTGTTTTATTTATGAGATTACAGTTATGATTTCGTAGAATAATTAAATTATATTCACTCCAAAAAAATATCTATAGTAGGTCTAAATCTAATATAGGGATATATAATTTTATATGCGGTCCACGGAGCTATGATGCATATCCAAAGTGGCCCGCAGTATCATTTGGGTTGGCCACCCCTGGCCTACAGTATGTGATAATAACAAAGACTATAACAACAACTTATTCCGTCAGGTATATAAAGAACTTAAAATCGTTTACTTATACCATATAGATTAGCTGTAACATGCATTCCGCTGTTTCTAAATCAATAAAACTTGCGTTGAAGAAATGAGGACTAACTAACAATAAAGGAATGAATGAGAAATATTATTTCAAAGGCAAATGTAAATAATTCTATTCGTTAACAATAATAGTAACAATGTAGTTTATAATATAGAGTTTGAATTAATTTGTCTAACAAAACATTCTTGTGATGTAACAAATGACAGTTTAGAATACAGGCCTTCACACACGCAACCAGGGATCAAGGAGTCCAAAGGCAGTTAATTATTTACAGACTCGAAATCCGTGCCGAAAGGATTCTGTTTTGACACTATTGATGACAACAAACCAAATTGGTTACACGCCTTGTGGTTTCAACTCATATGCTGAAACAATGTAGCGCCAGCATTAGTAGAGTTATCAGTCATATTTGTAATAGTTCTTTTAAAGACGGTACCTTTTCTGTATCACGAAAGAAGTCAATAATCAAACCGCTTTAAAAAAAAAAAAAGGTGAAACCTCAAAGACTGAGAACAATAGATCCATATTACTTCTATCAGCATTTTCAAAGATCTTCGAAAAAGCAATCTACAGAAGGGTGTATGCATATGAATAAAATGATGACCTACTCAGTAAAGCACTGTTTGGTTTTAAGCAAGATGTATCTACAGTCAGCAATTATTGTTTTTGTAGACAATATATTGGAAACAATTTAAAAAAATTTAATTCGCTAGATATTTTCTGTGATTCTGCTAAGGCCTTCGACTGTGTTGATCATGGGATTCTGCCATGTAAATTAGAACTTTATGGAGTTAGTGGTAAGCCGGGACTTTGGCTTAAATCGTACCTGGAAAATAGAAAGCAGTGTGTATCATTGAAAGATGTTAATACAGGAGAGGTTATAAACTAGGAATGGGGAATAGTTCGATTCTTAATTTATATAAATGATCTCCCATATAAATTAGATGATACTAGCATATCATTGAAACACCCATCGGTACAAAACCTTAAAAACACAGCAAATAATACTCTAAAGAAAGTCAGCACATGGTTCAGTGCTAATAAAATAATCTTAGTATAGAAAAGACACTGCTACTTTAGTTTGTTACAAAAATAAAACAAAGGGAAAACTATAATGTTATATCAAAAGAAGAAACACCAAGTTAAAGGCATTTCAGAAAATTTCTGGGTGTATATATAGATAACAAATTTCACTGGAAGCAACATATTCATCAACTTCTTAAAAAAACTCATATACTGTATAATAACTAACATGTGATAATATGCATTTACAAATTACAGTGGAAATTATTATTACTAATGGGTTTTAAGTAATTGACCGAATATCAATTTTTGGTATTATCGATATCTTTAATAAATGTAGCTTCTGTTCCATATATATTTATAGTAAATAACATAAGATAATATATATTTGCAGATTAGAGTGGAAAATTATTATGCTAAGGGATCTTTAAGGAATTAACTGCTAGTTAGTTGCTGCTAATATTATAGATATTATTAATAAGTGTGTGCAGTATTCCACATACGTAGTACAGAAGGATATTTCTGAATTTAACTAGGACGTTTGTGTAATGTGGAAAGATCTTTGTGATAGGGTGTGTGATTAGAAACTGGAGTACGTCGAAGGGGTCAAACACCAATAATCGATAAGTGAAAATTATTTTCCGAATATAACTCGTAAGTGTAAGAGCTCGTGTGGTCATAATGAGCTGCGCATTCTTCCCCTATCGTAGCCGCCTTAACCTAACCCGCTAATCCTACCGGGCTTAGGGGACCTACAGTTTAACGTGTAATTCGAATCACGGAAGTTTCCCTGGCGTACTTGACATTACACAGCAGCCTATGGCAGAGGTGATGAGTGATTAAAATGACTTTTGAAAATACCCGCCGTGACAGGGATTCGAACCGGGGACCTTTCGATCTCGAGTCAGACGCCTTAACCACAAAGCCACCAGACCGCTGATGTGTCGCGTAAGTGTAGCATTGCAGATAAGGTGTTATTTATACCTCACAAGACAGCGTTGGACTCACCAGCTGGGCAGTGGCCATGAAGCCCTTGGCGTAGTTCCACAGCTTAGGGTGGACCATGACCTGCCGGCAGCCAACACGGGAAGCGACTGCGGCGGCCGCAGCACATAGTGCAGCCGCCGCGACTCACACGCTCACCTGATTGGCCCGCCTCTGTGCAGTCTGCTTAGTTCCTTCCGCGGTGACTGGGGAAGTCACGCGCTAAAAGCAAACCAGTCCACCTTGAACTAGGGCTGTTGATATTTTTAAAAATATCGGATTTTCGATATATCGATATTTTAAAAAGTGTCAATATCGGTCGTCGATATATCGGAAAAAAGTATCGATGTATCGATATATCGATACTTTTGTAAATGCAATTTCATAAAATCAAACCTTGTAAAAAAATAAGGGTGTCCACTGATAAACAGATGTGTGATTTTGTTGTTAATCAGGTTTTCACTCTCTAATGGTTTCTCTTGGTGATGATTGTTGTTTTTTTTTTTTTAAATTTTGACCATTATGCGTGTCATAATTTTCATAAAAATTAATAAAAGTTATAAATTCGAAGGAGATTCGAGGCGAATCTTATTCTGTGTATTTTTAAGATTGGTAAGCAATACAGTTGAGGCATTTATTTAGGTAGAAGTTTAGCTATTATCGCATGCATTATGGCCAAGTGGTATTTAATTTAGTTTTGTATGTTGATAGGTTATTCTCAGTTGTTTTACTTTTCTTGTTCTCTAATTAGCAACTATTTGTTATTTATACTTCCCACTATTCCTGCTAACAGACTGGAGTTCCCTGGACAATGCGCACGCAAATGTCAAACAATTGGTCCGCTTTCGATTCGTGCTGGGCGAATGATGCCTTGCCTACACTGTTGTCATCACCTGAGTAAACTTGGTACCTATAACATCCAAATTAATTATAGAAAGATTTACTTAAGCTTGCTGATCTCTATGCATAACAGAAATCTGAGGGATATAGTGTCATTCAGAGCAAACAAAAAATGATAACTTAATTTAAAAAATATCGAAGCCGATATCCAGAAAAAAAACAGGAATTAGTAGCAGAACCTGTTGTTATTGTAAAAAATGATAGGGAGTAAATGATATGTTTGTATTGTTTATGGATATGAAAATAACTTGTACGCAGCAGTTTGACGGGTCGATTAGAGTTGTGGAGAAATGACCGAAGCAGTTTCCAGTATCATTGCTGTTTGTATATCCACCGTAAATTCTAACAACAATCTAGATCAGTGGCACCCGCCGCGGTCCTAGGGCCATATGCGGCGCGCCAACCTTTTCCATTTGAACCAAAGTCCAGCAATTATAAAGGCCCATTTAGACGACCCGTTACCGATCACCTGTCTGTCCCGATTTCACTTTGCTCCAGTCGACAGAGTGTTGCATTTAGACGACCCAGCGGCCTGCCCGATCTGGTTGTTACCGCACTATAGCTGTGGCCAGATTAATTGGCGGGTCAGTGTGAACGCGCTGTTGCCGTACTTGGGGACAATCTCGCGATGCGCTCTCTTTCTATCACCTGAAAATTGCAACGCTGTGCGTCCTGTGTTACCTAGTCCAAGCGACAACAGCTCGCTACCCACCCCCAAACCTTCCACCTCCCTTTCACAAAAAATGTGTCCACCTGAGAATCGGAATTAGAAAGTGTCAATGTGAGTGTAACCTTGCTCGAGAGAGGATATTTTGATTTTTAGCGATTTATGAATTTTACGTGAGATTTAAATAATTCCTTTTGGTTATTTATTAATTATAGTAATTTAGTTTAGTAATTTTACGGAACAAAAAGTGCAGTAACTTATAATTAGGGAAATTTAGCAAGAGAATCTTGCTACTAAAAATGGATACTTAGGAAGAGACTTATTCTCCTACTCCAGGTGTTCCCGAACTAACGACTCCTAACAAGACGCAAGTCATCGACAGCAGAACCACCGCGGCTGAAGCAGACAACAGAGTAAATCTATCACTCACAATGTTTATAAATATTTCAAACTTCTTGTGGACAATGATCGTGAAATTTTGTCTTCTACATGTACGCTAGTAGGAAAAGACTTGAAAAATATGGACGTACTTGATATTGATGAAATAAAAAACTGTAGTGATTTGTTACCGCAAAAAACAACCATATTGCGAAAAAATTAGGGAATGGACAGGCTATTTGCGCTGCAGCTTGTCGGTTTGAGAACTGTCCAGCGCGTGTGTCGTGAGGGAAAATAACCTACGTTTGTTTATCGAAAGAAAAATATGAAACAATACAGCACTCTAACAAAGCTTAGCGACTTTGACAGTCCTTTGTCAGGAGGACAGTACACGAATTTTACGATAGTGATGAGTGGTAGTATATAAACAGATAATTTTGTCGTTAATTATGCAAGTTTTTCAGTGCAGAGGACGACAAAATAAAATTTTGATTTTAGTTATAAATATACAAACTGAAAATAAAATTTAACACGTTGACTTTTAGCCACAAATAAAAGAAGAGTATTTCCATAAGTTTCCTTAGTCTGTCGAGAATTTTATTTTTCTGCGCAGATAATAGAATAATAAATAACAGGTCTTTTGAATCCTCCAATTATATTAAATGCATCTGCAATGCATAACTTTCTTAACGAAATGACAGGCATCAATATTTTTTGACAGAATAGTGATCATAAATTACTTAAAACACGTTACAAACCATTACTACAAGTAAATAGGTGAATACAACTGTTGCGCGCACGGCTTGGCAACAGCGCATTTAACGCCACCCGCCAATTAATCTGGTCACAGCTATAGCATCCTACCACAACGCGTATATCCGTCCTACTCTGAAATTTGTACGTTCCATTTAATAGCAATACTAGTAACAAAATAAGTGGGTACAAGTTTTTTTAATCTTCTAATATTTATATTAAAAATGTATGGCCCCATATTTAACAAAACCACAGATTCTTGGTGTAACCCTGACTGCTTGACAGTATGCAAAAAGCCTAGAAAAAAAAAAGACGCGTGCCAAGCAATTATATTTACAAAGGCATGTATTCAGACACTTTAGACTTCTAGATGTGTTGGATGGTGAAGATTTCAGGAATTTCTACCGGATAACAGCTGAAATGCCTATTTCTCGCGTCTTTGTTATGACAGAGGGGCATGTGAGGTGAGGGCTGCCAACCACACTGTATTATAAAGTATCATATTTTATTTTTGGTTGTAATACTTTTTCCTACGAATAAAGTATGCGAAATCCAACACATTTAACTGAACGTTCGTCTACTAGTTTCACAACCTCCTGCAAGGAGAAGGTGCCTATCGGCGAGCGATTTTTTGTTCGCTCGCATCCTTTGATTACCGCATCGGAGTCGAGGCAGTAATAGCGGACCATCCATATTGTTTATAGGAAATTGTCAAAAAATTAAAATGCCAACAATTCCATTGATGTAAAAATGAATGCTTTCTTTTAAATGCGGAATTTTATTGTACTGTATGTTATTGCGGCCCATCATATAGCAGCAGATGAACACTGTGGTTATCTGCAGTAAATACCTAAAAATATTTCACACGTCAAGTTCAGAATAACATAGCTTACAAAGTTCTAATGCAGACGATGATACTTCATTGTTTTTGATAGATGATCCCTGATAAGAAAAATGTCACTTTAGGAAGTGTTAAATGAGATTTCTGACAGGTTGGGGAAAATAAATCGTGATTGCGTTGTAGTGTATAATGTATTTTGAAAGATGTAGCCAAGTAACAATTACCAATCATTTTCAGTTTGTATACGTATATCGAGACGAAACTAAAGAACCAACTGAGCAAAAATAATTCAGACAGAAAGGATCAGTATGAAGAAAGTGCTTAGTAATGGGTCCGAAGTTCGAACAAATGTCTTTTATTGAAGAGGGATGATTTACTAGTGGGGTACCGAGCGTGGTGGGTGAGCGGTTAAGCTCTGGCCTCGCATTCGGGAGGACGGGCATCGAGATCTGGGTTTTACATGGTTTCCCCAAATCACTTCTGGCGAATGCCGAGATGCTTCCTTCAAAAAGGTCATGGCCGAATTTCTTCCCGTTCCTTGTCCCCAGTCCCATCCTGCCTCTAATGACCTCAACGTCGACGATGCCTAAAGCCATAAGTAGAAAAAAAATTTTCTTTTTCACTTTCACGTTTAATCTGTGTTATCAGCGAATACCAGAGAGTAATATAACTAAAAATTCGCGTGTTGTTCACATAATTACATGTCTTACTTGGAATTTTGGACAATATATCTTACTATGTCCCAGAATTGGTGCGTGTTATACAGGGCGTTCGCCGGAAAACGCTACCCTCCCAGTCTGTTGCCGTCGGCAACTTGCTGGTACAGTGGAGCCAGCAACTCCCGCCACACGGCGCCGTGAATCACCGCACTGTTTAACACCTCCGCTGCCCCAACAGTGCAGTGACGCAGTATAATGGGACCCTTACATTGTTAAGAACGGTTTCTTTGTATTGTAGCTAGTTTGTGACTTCAGTCTCTTATTAATCAGTGTTGTAAATAAACGTTTCTTTGCGGTTTGGCTGGTTTGGGGCTTCATACTCTTACTAATCTTTACCGTGTTTGAGTGTGAGTAAAATTATGGTACGTTACAGTTTGCAACAAAGAATATTCCTCTACGATACATATGTGAAGAAGAAGTCGTTTAAAAATTGTCGCAGTAAATTTCGTCGCGAATTTTCTGGCGCTTTACTGCCAGCTAAATCAACAATTCTGCGTCTGGTTCATAAAGTAAGAGAAACGGGTTCATTTTTTAACAAAAAGAGACTGTCGGTCAACCGTATTCTCACGGAGGAGAAAATTGACGATATCGCTTTTCGACTAGAACAGTCACCCAAAAAATCATTAAGTCCGTTAGGGCAGCAGGCAGGCGTATCTAAGACGTCAGCTTGGAAAGTAACAAAGCTAGTTCACTTAAAGCCGTACAAAACAATTGTGGTGCATAAAATGCTTAGCACATACAAGTTTATGAAGCGTAATTATTATGAAATAGTCCGCGGCCGACGGTCGAACAATGCCGGAAGCTGACAGCTCGCTCGCCGGGAGCAGTTTCTTCCTTGTAGCGCTAACAGTGGGTAGCGTTTCCCGGCGAACGCCCTGTATTAAAGAGTTCCCGTAGCCACCTATGATGTGTATATTAGCACCACTGGTATCGTTGACGGCCTTCCGGTTGGAAGAGAGGCGGGGGATCCCGCTGAGACCTTGAACGGTGTGTTACATCAGCTCAACACAGCAACCAGGTCTGTGGACCCAACTGCTCATCACAACAAACGAAACAATTAATGTTTGCCCAGTCAGTTCCGATTTGCCGCACATGAGGTTACTAAAATGTTGAAAACTCGAGATATAAGTATCTCGCATATTACTCGATAAAACTTAGTTGAGCAGGACTCAGAGGTTTCAAAATATTGCATTAATTAGAGAGGGCGAAGTACTGCAGAAGTGGGAACGCCTACCACATTCTTACCACCTATCCTTTTGTTTCGCTGAATGGCAGCGTTTCAGTTCCTTTCCCTGGGAGCAGAGGTCGTATATTTTCCAAATGTGTTCCATTAACCAACGCTATCTTAATCGTGGAAAGTAGGCAAGACTTTGATTAGACCTGTGAACGGCGCTATCAGCGAATTCGCGCGCGAGAGTGTCACTCCCAAGGTCTGTCAGTGGTTTTTATACTATGAGAGGGTGAAAACAGCGAAGGAATAGCATCGAAAACAGGTGGTGTTTGCTGCTGGCTGAGCGGTCACATTCGGGAGAATACTGGTTCGAATCCCCGTCCGGCCATCCAGACTTAGGTTTTCCATCTTTCCAGAAATCACTCCAGGTGAATGGCAAGCTTTCGCTGCCTTATTCCCGGTACTTTCCCGCTTCTGATGACACCGAGATTGCTTCTGGGAGCTTCTATCGGACTCCTTTGGGTCTTGCTGACCCTGGCTAGCTGTGAACCGAGTAGTGGGAGGAACGAGTTCGTCTTAGACAGGGAGCTACGGTCAGAAGCTATACAACACACTACAATTTTACCGGTGGAGGCAACAGATCAGTAATATCGCAGACATTATGTGCCACAGGTAGTGTTTTCTCTAAAATCTGACCCCAAGTAACGCATATAGAAATTTTGTCTTTCATGCGTTACAGATGGAATTGCAGTTCAGTAATGTTTTTTGTGTACCTTGTACAGTTTATACGTGAATGAACTAAATGTAACCCATCCCATTTCAGATTAGTTTTATTTAAGAAATAAATTTAATTTTTCATTGACAATACATCTTTCCATTCAAAAACAATAAAAGTGTCCTTGGTTTTTTTTAATTGTCATTTATGGAATAATTATACTGTTCCTCGGGGAAATGCCAAGAGCGATTGCAAGTAACTAGACTTAAATTCCCTTACTGCTGCTTTGGCGACGTCTAATTGCCTTTAAATACAGCAGTTAATAAAGCGAGTGAGACACTGAAGTTGTTAAATGAAATATATTAACAAGAAAGGTGATGAACAATTTACCAAAAAGAGTATAAAAAGTAGGTGTGTAGAGAAATGGCCATTGGGGCATAGTCTCCATTGCAATTAATTATTAATAATTATAATAAATCTCTCTTATTCAAAGAAAGGAAATTCCACGAAAAATAAAGATCATGTTACACGTTTTATATTAGCTTGACTTGTATGTATGTATGTAACGGAATTTTACAACGCCATTTTGCCCCTCTTCCAGATGCCCGAGCAGTTTGAAATTTTGCACACATATTAAGAACCGGTGACAATACAATAATTTCATAGCTATATCCTGCTATTCTCATTACTTCGACAGTAACAACAGAAAAATGGTTGAATGTCGTGAAATTTTGCAATTTAATTTTATCCCAATTCCAGATGTCCGAATTGTTTGAAATTTTGCTCATGTATTGATAACTGATTACAATACAATAATTTCATAGCTATATCTTGATATTCTCATTACTTTGACAGTAAAAATAGGAAAAAAAATTGCACACGTTTTAAGAACCGTTGACAGTACAGCAGTCTCTTAGCAACGTCCTGCTATTCTCGTTACTTTGACGGTAACAATAGTAAAATGGTTGCGTGTAATGGAATCTTTCATCTCAGTGTTTACCCGCATCCTGACGTCCGAATCGTTTGAAATTTTGTACACTTATTAAGAACCGATAAAAATTCAATAATTTCACTCTCACTGCGTTGTCAGAAATAACTTAAAAGTGGTTGAATGTAATGGAAAATTTCAGTTCAATTTTCACCCACTTCAGAAAGTCCGAATTGTCTGAAATTTTTTACATTTATTAAGAACCGATGACAATCCAATAATTTCGTATGTATGTCTTGGTAATCTCATTACTTTGACAGTAAGAACACTAAAGTGATTTAACCGTCTTATGACAGATGTGGCTCATTTTCACCCACTTTCCGCATCACCTAAGTGGCCCATTTGGTTAACGCGCGTGACTGGCGAACAGACGTTCCCTGATCGAATCCCGATTTTGGTTCGAATTTTTGCGGATATTATAAATGGAAAAGATTAGGATAACCCTTGGTTCGGATTTAAAGTTAAACTGCACGTACCCTATACTTGACGGGATTACCGAGTTAGGTAAATGCAGCCGCGACATTAGTGCACAGGTGCGATTCGAGAAACCTTCGTCTTTTGGCGGCAAGACTCTTCGGAGATTTCCCGTCCAATATAGCCATCATCATCATCGCTGGGGACCATCTCCAGTTTCCCGGGTGTGATTTACGAGCCCTGGTTGCTGAAGACGATCGTCTTCCACTGTAGCCTATCCAGAAAGGTTTCTTTATCTGCAGTCGCATAACGTGATGTTGAATAGTGAGTATTCGAAACATTACTTCGTACTATTATAGAAGAGTAGTCTTCCACATTTACCCTGCTATAGGACCTCTGGCTGAGCTGACCATTTAATTGTATTTAACTCGTGGAAATAATAATTAAAAATAAAGCTACAACACAAAGAAAAAGAGAGATTGGCGAAGAAAAGCCAACAGTAGGAAACATACTTTTGAAACTATCTGAATTAAAAAGCTAAAAATAAAAATCTAGTTTAAAAAACTAAAAACACGCTTTCGTAATAATGTGAACTAAAAGGTTAAAAATAATCTTTAAAAATAAAGATTTTTCTTAACACTGATGGGACGTCCCACAATTCAGGATAATTTTTTTTTTTTGAATAAGCTTAAAGAATAAAGTCACTGATTACAAAATTAACTTTAATGTAAAAAAAGCGTGGGGTGCTCTCTACACAACTTTTGACAATGACTCTACCTTTACAAACAGCCAACGACAAAAAATACAAGACAACTGATATAGCACCCCATGCTTTTTTTACATTAAAGTTAATTTTGTAATCAGTGATTTTATTCTTTAAGCTTATTAAAAAAAAAAAAAAATTATCCTGAATTGTGGGACGTCCTATCACTGTTAAACAAAATCTTTATATTCAAAGATTATTTTTAACCTTTTAGTTCACATTATTACGAAAGCGTGTTTTAGTATTTAGTATTTTAAACTAGAATTTTATTTTATTGTTAAGCACAGCTTCAATTTCTGTGATTGTGGTGAAAGTCTTGACTTTTACTGTGAAGTGTAATGATGCCTTTTTGCGAGAGTGTTGAGTCTCTCTGCTGTTATGGTGCTAAGCTCCACCATTTCATGTACTTAGCTAATCTATTCGTCTCAATACTCCCAGTGCAGCCAAGCCCCCGATTATGACGTATTTCGACGTTTCTCTTCTTCTGTAGTTCTTTCCTTCAACCGTTCTCTCCATTGCAGAGTAAGCAATCGCGCGCATATGTCAAAATTTGATATACTATCCTTACTCTGAAACTCCTGAACACACTTTTTTCCTCACCCTCTACACCAAGAACATGTTAATCTCCCCCTATTTAAGTTTCAACATCCTAAACAAATTTCACACTCCACTTCAAAAAAATGTTAGAAGTCGACGTTTCAGATTAGTATTTGATTTTATGCTGGCATTTAAAAAAAATGTTCCAAAGACTTTCTCATGCTTGCTGACTCGCAAAATGTGATGTCTTCATTACCAACGACAGTCAATGTAGTGAAAAGTATAATTTCTTTATTCATAGCTGCCAAATAAATGGATAATACAGTTACAGACTAGGTTTATCTGATTTAATCAGTAAAGGATCAAGAGAGCAATAAAGTTACAAACTGACACATTGTTGTTATTCGGAACACAAATATTTGTATACAAAAAAAGTTATTCTCCATCGTAAAAGTTATAACCTATACAGAAATGTCAGACGTTAGTATCATCAAGGAAACTGAAACATTGTTTCCAATACACACATTTCAATAGTAGATTGAACCAAGAAAGTCTAGTGAAGTGAGGTGAAGACTTTTCCAAAGCCAATTTACCGTGTGTCCACAGCGCTCTCCTTCTTGTTCTACGTCACGAGATCCGGAACTGGGTAAAGTGCTTCGTCTATTAGCATTATCATAAACTGTAGATTTTGTATATTTTTGGAAGTGACAGGGTTAAAGATCTCTTACGACAGCAAATGAGCATCAAAATCACCGTTAATATTTACTTCACTGTATTATATTTGCTTCTACTGTTGGTTCTCTTGCTGCTCCTGTTTTACTATCACAAACTGCTCGCAACTGTGCTCTAAACGATTCTTGACTAATCCTTGTTTTGGACTAATTTCTCAGTGTGTTTTCCGTAGCTTTATATAGTGATAAAATACATCGCCTCCGTACTGTTTGTTTTGGGGAAAACTGTTTTGGGAACCTGCCTCACAGAGAAGGCGTACTGCAATATTCATAAATAGAATAAAAGTTAATAACAGTTTCGTCGAATGTAGATGGGAAAAAGTTCCAGAAAGGCACTGTGCGCTGTTGGTACACTTGCCTCGGATTTCATCTCTCAGGTTAGGTCCGTTAACGCAAGAGCCCTGGGCCAAGTTGAGAATGGCAGAGTGGAATCAAAGGGTAGCAGGGTTCTTGTGTATGTGTGAGCTGAGGGTGGTCGTCTGAGCTGTTGCAGCTACCGCGGTGGGTGGTGGCTCTGGTCGCTGGTCTGGGTAGCCTCGTGGCGAGTAGAGGGTCGACTGCAGAGCACGGCGATGTGGTATGGCGGCGGACTGTCAGTGGCCGGGTCCTCGTAGGAGTCGTCGTCGAGCGAGGTGGCGCAGGGTTCGCCGTGGAGGGCCCTGCAGACGCAGGAGCAGGCCATGTCAGCGGCCTGGAGCAGCACCGTGACGAAGGAGAACCCAGCCGTCAGCAGACACGGCACCGTCCACTGCGGGTAGCCCAGCGAACAGGCGCCCGACACCGTGAACAGTGCTGCAGCGGTCCGCAGGCAGAGTGTCTCCTGCAACAACAGAGGCACATGTCAGCGGCCTGGAGCAGCACCGTGACGAAGGAGAACCCAGCCGTCAGCAGACACGGCACCGTCCACTGCGGGTAGCCCAGCGAACAGGCGCCCGACACCGCGAACAGTGCTGCAGCGGTCCGCAGGCAGAGTGTCTCCTGCAACAACAGAGGCACATGTCAGCGGCCTGGAGCAGCACCGTGACGAAGGAGAACCCAGCCGTCAGCAGACACGGCACCGTCCACTGCGGGTAGCCCAGCGAACACGCGCCCGACACCGTGAACAGTGCTGCAGCGGTCCGCAGGCAGAGTGTCTCCTGCAACAACAGAGGCACATGTCAGCGGCCTGGAGCAGCACCGTGACGAAGGAGAACCCAGCCGTCAGCAGACACGGCACCGTCCACTGCGGGTAGCCCAGCGAACAGGCGCCCGACACCGTGAACAGTGCTGCAGCGGTCCGCAGGCAGAGTGTCTCCTGCAACAACAGAGGCACATGTCAGCGGCCTGGAGCAGCACCGTGACGAAGGAGAACCCAGCCGTCAGCAGACACGGCACCGTCCACTGCGGGTAGCCCAGCGAACAGGCGCCCGACACCGTGAACAGTGCTGCAGCGGTCCGCAGGCAGAGAGTCTCCTGCAACAACAGAGGCACATGTCAGCGGCCTGGAGCAGCACCGTGACGAAGGAGAACCCAGCCGTCAGCAGACACGGCACCGTCCACTGCGGGTAGCCCAGCGAACAGGCGCCCGACACCGTGAACAGTGCTGCAGCGGTCCGCAGGCAGAGAGTCTTCTGCAACAACAGAGGCACATGTCAGCGGCCTGGAGCAGCACCGTGACGAAGGAGAACCCAGCCGTCAGCAGACACGGCACCGTCCACTGCGGGTAGCCCAGCGAACAGGCGCCCGACACCGTGAACAGTGCTGCAGCGGTCCGCAGGCAGAGTGTCTCCTGCAACAACAGAGGCACATGTCAGCGGCCTGGAGCAGCACCGTGACGAAGGAGAACCCAGCCGTCAGCAGACACGGCACCGTCCACTGCGGGTAGCCCAGCGAACAGGCGCCCGACACCGTGAACAGTGCTGCAGCGGTCCGCAGGCAGAGAGTCTCCTGCAACAACAGAGGCACATGTCAGCGGCCTGGAGCAGCACCGTGACGAAGGAGAACCCAGCCGTCAGCAGACACGGCACCGTCCACTGCGCGTAGCCCAGCGAACACGCGCCCGACACCGTGAACAGCGCAGCAGCGGTCCGCAGGCAGAGAGTCTCCTGCAACAACAGAGGCACATGTCAGCGGCCTGGAGCAGCACCGTGACGAAGGAGAACCCAGCCGTCAGCAGACACGGCACCGTCCACTGCGCGTAGCCCAGCGAACACGCGCCCGACACCGTGAACAGTGCTGCAGCGGTCCGCAGGCAGAGAGTCTCCTGCAACAACAGAGGCACATGTCAGCGGCCTGGAGCAGCACCGTGACGAAGGAGAACCCAGCCGTCAGCAGACACGGCACCGTCCACTGCGGGTAGCCCAGCGAACAGGCGCCCGACACCGTGAACAGCGCTGCAGCGGTGCGCAGGCAGAGTGTCTCCTGCAACAAGTCAGCGAACCAGTGGGAAAACACACACACACAGTGGCTGCTCAAAATCGGAAATAGCAGATCTTTGGCAGTATCTTTCTTTTCTCCTGATCTCTTAAGGTGACATAATCCAATTCTTCAGAAATGCGAGTTAAACAATACAGTTATTGATATGGTCGATTCTATGAAATATTTGGGAGTAACAGTACAAAGGAACATGAAATGGGACACACACACACATTAATTCGTTAGTAGCTAGAGCTAATTCTAGGCTGCGATTCATAGGTCGAATCTTGAAAAATTGTAATGAACAAACAAAGGAGATAGCGTACAGATCTCTTGTGCGTCCACATTTGGATTATTGTTGTGCCATTTGGGATCCGTTTCGTAAGGCGTTGATCGAAAGTACAGAGAAGAGCCGCTCGATTCGTGACCGCTTGCTACAGTCCTCGTCACACAACTGATTAGTAGACTAGGCTGGGAGTCTCTGGTAGATAGACGATGCACGTTTCGTTTAAACTTATTGGTAAACATGTGTACTCCCAATTTCAATTACGAGTGTAGTGAAATACTTCGTCCACCAACCTATTTGTGCCGGAATGACAGAAAAGATAAGATTAGAGAAATAAGGTGCCGCAATGATTCTGATATGAATTCTTTTTTCCCTCGTACCACTAGGGATTGGAATGCACAACAAAGAGATTGGCTTTGGTGCTGAGCACCCTCTGCCACCCACAATTTTGTGAATTGGAGAGTACATATGTAGATGCAGATAATCGCCAAAGAAACAAAGTCAAAGCCCAACTTTTTGACCCGAAGGCTCGAATATAAGGTCACTCTTATGTCATACTTAGTTTTTGTTAATTTCCAGTGCACAATAGTGATGGATCCCTCCCCATTACCTCCGGTCTTGTTTGCAGACAATGAGAAACTATTAGCGAGGATTTTGATGAAAGAATCCGTTTCCTTTCACGAGTGTCACATCATCATCCTGACTCACCGTTTCTGAGGACATCGGATCGCTGTAGACGAGACCCCTGAGCCGCAGGATGCTGAAGACCGTAAAGCCGCCATATGTGACCGTCTGCACCACGTCCGGCATTCCGTGTCCGCACTGCCCCATCAGCTGCATCGTTAGGCAGCCGCAAGCAGTGCTTAATGCCTGCAACAAACAAGACATTGACGTGTATCAAGCACACTCTCTTCTCTGGCTCAGCTTCTCCTCAGACCGAATATCGATCTCTTTTTGCCATACTAAACTGTAATACTTCCTCAACAATTTGAAAAACAATAACGGTGCGACTGTGTGAAGCTAACTGTCGCGTGTTGCCGGCGTAGATTAGAGGGCGTCATTTAATGACGTGAGGTGAAATAGGGGGGGGGGGGGAGAGGGTTCCGGCGAAATCTCAATGCAATTAGATATATTACATTTATACAAAAATTTCTGTTAGACAGGTCTGGAATCTCTTTGACTAGGAGCAGCAATCAATATTGGCACCAATTTCAGTCTTAAAACCTTATGTTTCACAACACGCGATATACAGTGTGGTATAATTTAATCACAAATTCAAGTGTATAAAAAATTGTTTACTTGACAATAGCTCCTGAATATGGCTTCGTCACTTAGTATAGTATACTTTTTAATCGGCATTGAATTGCTTTCTTCTGGTGTTATATTTTTATGTAAGGGCACTGCGAAATTTCTTCTTTTGTTGGTGATATGCAAAACATGATCAACGTCATCATAATCTGCCTCTTCCAACAGAATTTTAATAATCGTAGCAAGAAACATCAGACATCTTGCCTCGGTTAAGAGCGGACTGCACGGCTGACCTGTTGCCGAGTTCCGAACACCCCCCTCCACAGGCGACAGCAGGTATGCTGTTTTTGTCTGCTACCTGAGGTTGCTGTCGACCGCTGCAGCCGTGTTTCGGAACCGTACCATCTGTAGCGGCGCTACAATTTCTCTATGTGGTACTAAGTGGCTAACGAAAACAATAAGAGGCCTAATTCTGAGCGTACGAAAGGTTGGAATGGTGATGGTATAGACATTCTAATCCATTGTGGCCTTATGTATGACTTTAAGTATAAAAGTTTTCCATAACAGCTGCCTCGAAAGCTGGCGCTTCGGGGAGGAGAGACTGGCTGCTATTGTCATGGAAAGATAGCTCAAGGTTGTTTCTTGTAAGATCTGTTTACTGCTGCAAGGGTCGGTTCTCATGCAGGAACTGCTTGTTCTCTGACGTTGGGTGAAAATATCGGGTGACTGAGAGTAAAATTGGCATAGTGCAGAGAACGACTTCTGACCTACCTAATTATTAAGAATAACTACAAACACGTACAGGAATTGTCTTAGTCTACCGCGAAATTCAGCATCCGTTTTCAATCTCATTCAACATTTAAAATTGTCTGAACTGGTCCTAGAATGAATTCAACAGAACGATGAATATATGTAATTACTTCGTACAGTGAGGGCACGGATTTATGGACTTCTCGTTAAAACGTCTTTTCCACAGATCACGAAGGGTACAACGCAATAGAAGGTGATATCCATTGATAATCATTGGTACGTTGTATATTTTTATCGGAAATTAAGCATAGCTGTAGCAGATTAGAAATCCTAGTGTAATTGGGAGAAAATTTGTACATTTAAGTTTTTTTAAGTGAGTTTTGGGTACTACTAATAAGATATAGAGAATGAATTTTTAATTTTTCGGCCTGCCTGCGTGTTGTAATGAACGGGATTAATGCAAAAAATTCTGGTTAGATGTTTACAGGATTTCAATGAACGTACAACCCGTGGTACCGTGATTAAGTTAGGTTAAACCAGTATGTTTCATTTTGATCTGAAACTGACAAATTTAAGATAAAAGTGTACAAAAATTAGTATCCTTTTTCGTTCAGTGTGACTCACGCAAGTACTACTGATGAGATAATGACTCTGTAACCGTCGCTCCTAGATCACATGCGTTACGAGGAGCAACAATTATATTTCCACATAGCACACTATGTTTGTTAAACGAAACCATTTTCCAACGGCGGTCTAATCACGAAGATTACTTGTTTGATGTTTATGTATGCAGTATGACAATATGTTTAAGAGAACAAAAAGAATCCAATTGTTCAGAAATACGAGTTAAACAATTCAGTTATTGATATGTTCGATTCTATGAAATATTTGGGAGTAACAGTACAAAGGAACATGAAATTGGACATGAATTCTTTTTTCCCCTCGTACCATAAGGGATTGGAATGCACAACAAAGAGATTACCTTTGGTGCTGAGCACCCTCCGTCACCCACAATTTTGTGAATTGCAGAGTATAAATGTAGATGTAGATACATTAATTCGTTAGTAGGTAGAGCTAATTCTAGGCTGCGGTTCATAGGTCGAATCTTGAACAATTGTAATGAACAAACAAAGGAGATAGCGTACAAATCTCTTGTGCGTCACCATTTGGACTATTGTTGTGTCATTTGGGATCCGTTTCGTAAGGGGTTGATCGAAAGTTTAGAGAAAGTACAGAGAAGAGCCTCTCGATTCGTGACCGCTTGCTACAGTCCTTGTGAAAGCGTCACAGAACTGATTAGTAGACTAGGCTGGGAGTCTCTGGTAGATAGACGACACACGTTTCGTTTAAACTTATTGGTAAACATGTGTACTCCCACTTTCACTTACGAGTTAAGTGAAATACTTCGTCCACCAACCTATTTGAGCCGGAATGACAGGAAAGATAAGATTGGGAAATAAGGTGCCGCAATGATTCTTATATGAATTCCTTTTTCCCTCGTACCATTAGGGACTGGAATGCACAACAAAGAGAGTTTTGGCGGTGAGCACCCTTTGCCACCCACAATTTTGTGAATTGCAGAGTATATATGTAGATGTAGAAAGAAATCTGAATGGTTGCACGTGAGTTATTAGTAGAGGCAGTAGTTTCTACTTTTTTTTTACTTTTTTTATTTTATTTTTTATTTGCTAGTGCTCAATAGCTCTTCGGTATCATTTGAGCCGGAAGAGTAATTTTTGAAAACAATGGAAAACAGAACTCTCGATTATCGGAGCTGGGATCGAAACCATGTACTTCCGAATATCAAACCCACCTGTCAACTGCTCGCCACCAGTCTCTGTAGCTTTAGGCTAAAGTTGTGCCCTTAATCCGAAAATCATCGTGGTTATAGTTTTACAAATGTATGCAGAAAAACTGAACAACATCGAATTTGTGTATTGTCATTCAGTTTTGCAGGGCAAATGATAAAATACTTACATTTCTCGAACATAATGCTCACATTATGAAATTATTATTAAAAAATGTATGCGTGATTGAACATGAGTCCGCAGTTACGGAATCCAACGCTCACAACACTCGCTTCGTATTAGCGTGAAAGTCACGGGTATTTGAGCTACATCACGGACACACAAAATCACTGATAACTCCAAAACTATAAGTTTGTGACCCCGATTTTTTCACCTATTTAGACGAGCGCCGGGACACGTGTCAGTTTATTTTTGATGGGGAAGCTCTGTGTCAAAGCGCATCAAAATCAATGACCTACACATCTGAACCTTTCTTGTTACTCAATTCGAGGAATGTTAATGTCTCGGAATCCTCTCTTGCTAACAGAAGATGGGGGATGAATGCGGGTCAGTACAGTGTCCATGATTACATTGTGCCTTGTTTGTGCTTCCGGTGTTCTGGTATCGACTCACAACAAAATGTCGAAACTCCTCGAGAAAATAATCCATTTACTACAGAACGTACAAGTTGCGCGACGGATGATATGTGTACCCAATTGCCGAACTGCCCACTCGCATTTCGGTTTACGTAAAACTTTTCCACATAGATAGTTCATCAGCACAGCCCTCCATGTGTTTGTCGACTCACCCGTTAGCAATCCCGTGGCTCTAACGACGTCGGTGTTGACGAGGTATAAAGGTGATAGCCGTCGTCTCTTAGTGATCCACCTCGTTTAGCTAGCCAGCAAGGTGAAAAACAGACAGACAGACTGGTCCAAAACGACATTAGTAGACTTCACTAATAAAGTCGAGAGTGTTGTATAAGAACGGAGAGCTCTGGTTTTGTGTAAGTAGAGGTAAACTAATTTACTCAGAGAGTAAGCTCCTGAAAATCATATATATCCCAGTATTTGCCTCGTTGGCTGGAGTATAGAGGAAATAACGCCGGTTGACGCAATCACCTGCGAAGAATAGGTAGTATGTGTTGAAAGATGTTCCATTGACGTATTACAATAATGAATGATGAAAGGCACATAAGCTAGAGAACGCGTAGACTACAGATATAATTCAACTGCTAGCAACAGCTAAAAACCCATATATTTTGTGCCAGGCGTTGTTCTCAGTCAGGTTGGTACCTACAGGTAACGTGGAAACCGGAACACAGAAGGGCGTAGTTAACATTACACAGCAAGCTGTGACAGAGGTGAAGGTCAGGTTAAGGTCCAATGAAAACCCCTGCCAAAAAATGAATCGTAGCGGATACCTTTCGATCTCCGGTGAGATGCCTTAACCACTGAGTCACCAAGCCACTCATACAATAGAACTACTAGTATCAAAATGGCTTAAGTGGAGATCTTATATTCCGACAACTAAGTACTGTCAAGTTTGCAGTTTCTCAACGATCCCAGAGTTGACGAAAGGGTAACCTGATGAGGTGGGGGGGGGGGGCGAATTCGGCAAGTCGTAACCCAGAGACAGAGAACGTTGCTGTTTATGTTGCAATTTATCCGTGTTGTGAATCTGATGAATTGGGACACGTGTGTTCATTGGCCTATAGCTTTTAAACAAAATTAATTTCAGACTTCAAATAGTTTCATTGACCCGAAACGTATTTTAAATATTATAAAATTGTATTTAAGGCGCTTGCATTGAATTAAAGGGGAATTAACTTTGTTTCCATTTTTTTCCCCCTGAACAATAAATACAAGAGCAGCAGTTAAAGTTGTGGGCATATCTGAAAAACACTATCGCCTTGAAATTTCTTCTCAATACCAACCACATATGTCATATAAATGACAATTAGGAAAAGCACATCGGGACCCGTCAGAAAGGCTGGCGGGTTAGGGCGGTACCAGGCTGAATCTGGGAAGATCATGGTGAGCTCATCATGATCCTGGTCCCCGCGTACCGGCCGTCATGATCGCATTTTTAGGCGGTTTTTCGCATGGTTAAGGCGAATTCTGAGACGGTACCCAATCTCCGCCTCATAAACTACACAATTCACAGAAAAATACACTTGTTACACACACAACACGTTTGCAGACAGATGGGAACTGAACATTCCTCCAGTACTGCAAATGCTCGGGGTCAGACAGATGCGGTTCCATCACGACTAGGACACACGTCCTTCCACTTTCATAATTACACACTGGACACTCAGGGTTGCCAACTCCAAACATTTTTCACCCCTAAAGCTAAGTCGAAAACCCGTAAAACCACCAAAATTAATGGCTGGAATCCCTAAAAAATAAATACCGTATTTTGCTTAGTAATATTCGTTACTTATAAATTACGCAATATTTCGAATATTATTTTGTTTTGTTCTGATGTTACAGAGTTTTTGAGATCATACATTTATACATTAAACAAACTGAACAATTAAGTAGGAGGATTAAATGTTATGCAATATCCACCATTTCGTCGCAATGTGAATCGGACCATCATCACACCTTGTAACATTTAAATAGATAATCTGTTACGCAACTTATTATTAACAATATCATAGAAAATATGCTTTCGAAAATGGAACCGTGATTAATACTAGGCCAAACTCTGAAATGTTTTCAAAACGTTAAAGCCAGCTGCGTCACAATCATCGCAGAGTTCTGAATAAAAATCGGCTGAAATCGAAGTATTCGACCATGTTTTATTACTCAAAATTGGAACCACTCAGACTCGATGTCATTTTTGTCGTCAAAAATACGAAAGCACTGAATGTGATTAAGTATATAGTTTTTATGTCTGGTTTGACTTGTAGCAACCTCTGGGTGCAAATCAGCAATCATTTTCAGTTTTGTTAATCAACAACTTGCATGTCGACACACAAAAGCACGGTTAATTCGACCTGAAATTTGTAAACAACAATTTTTTTTAACTGCTTTACGTCTCTTTTTAACATCGAGGTCTTTAGAGACGGGAAAGGATGGGGGGCAAGGAATGGGAAGGAATTCGCCCATGGCTTTTTGAAGGAAGCATCCCGGCATTTGCCTGGAGTGATTTGGGGAAACCATGGAAAACCCAAATCTGGATGCCCGGACGGGGATTCGAACCGCCGTCCTCCCGAATGCGAGGCGAGAACGCTAACCGTTACACCGCCCTGCTCGGTGTAAACAACAAAGGCAACACTGTTGCACGTTGGTTGTTCCCCAACAACCTTCGTCTTTACATACAGAAGGCAACCAAAAGAAGTCTACACCTGTGGTAAACAATAAGCACTGAGTCTTTTATAAAAATTATGGATCAGAACATAGATATTTTATTCTGTGATCAGAAAAAATATTCAGTCATAGAGAAGTCTGAATTCTTAGTCACGGAGTACTGTACTTGATGTCGCTATTTAAATATTCAACAAATAAACACATAAATCAGAAAGTCTCCAAAAAAATACCCCTACAATTATAAAGCCCCTAAAAAAATCCCCCAAATTTAAGGGAAAAACCTCTAACTTGGCACCCATGCGGACACTTGTGTACAGGTGCCGGCGTTTCTCGGTCCACCAGGGCCGATACGGAAAAAAAGAAAACATCTAACATATTTCTAAGTACACAGCTACGCAGGCAAAAATGTTTATTTTCAAGTTACTTCGGCATCTATTAATATTATTTTTATATGAAGTGATCTTAATTCGATGTGCACTGCATCCTACAGTCCCTGCAATAAAATTAATTTGTACTGAATGATAGATTGGATCAGCAGCATTGGAGAGTCGTGAAATGAATTACCTTCACAACCCGAAAATGTTCGAGGCATTGGCTTTTGATCCAGCGGACTGCTGTCTGACCCAACACATGCGGGATTTGTGCTAATGTGATATAATGGGATTGTGCACAAACTACGTGGCTAGGTCCAGGGGGGGCGGGGTTGGGAGGGTTGGCTGCAAGGCTACGCTGGGTTACGGGGGGAGGGGGGGGGGGTTCCGAGCCAGGCCACGTAGCTTTCCTTTCATAACATTTTTCACAGTTAAAATGAGGAACAGAACTCACAATAGCATGTGAATATTTATTTCCGTCATTTAACTATCTCCGTATGTAATTTACAATAGTCTGACAAGAGAAAACAGTACAAAATGTCTTCTGGAATCAAAAGGGGGGAAAAAACTACGTGTACGTGGGGGGGGGGGGTAGAGGCAAAAGCAACGTGGGGGGAGGGGGGATTCACAGGAGGCCAAAATGGAGCTACGTGGTTTGTGCACGTTCCCTAAAGTACGGTACCATAATTGCGGGAGACTCGGCGCGCACTTGCGCTGTTTACTCTGCCGCAGAGAATGATTTCCTAACAAGCAGTGGCACCCTCGTGGTCTGGAACTCACCATCTGGACGGTGGCCATGAGGGCCTTGGCACAATCCCACAGCTTCGAGCTGGCCATGATCGTCTGCTTGCTGGCACGGAGAGCGACTGCGGTCGCAACAGCCACAGAGCAACATCCCCCCTCCCCTCCACCGAGCGTGATACTGTCACCTGATTGGTGCGCGGCTCTGCGGCCGGCTTAGTTCCTTCCCTGACAACGGAGGGGACTTCCTCGGTAAGAAATAAAACTAGTAGCAGGAAACACGCGGTGATTCCGAGCAACGCGATTTGTACGGCGCGGCGGGTGAGAGTCCGTGGTGGCCTCGCGTTCCCAGGGTCGCCGGTTCGAGTCCAGCCTGAAGTTGGGATGGTTTTAATTAAGAGTTGTGCTCGCCCTGTGTTGTTCTCACTATGGAGAATGATGAAGTGATACGTATCGTGGGAAGACGTAAATGCTGTTGATGGCGGTATAGACGAAAACGATGAGCGCTTATTTTCTTTCTTTCTTTTCAAATGCTGTTCTTGGACGATTATCTGTAATTGTCACAGCAATTGGTTAATAGTAATAACTGTTTGACGGGTAGAACAATACAACACTTGTTACAACAGCTACTCGCTTCGGACCGAGCGTGGTAAGTGAGCGATTAACGCTCTGGTCTCGCATTCAGGAGGACGCGGGTTCGAATCCCCGTCCGGGCATCCAGATTTGGATCCTCCATGGTTTCCCCAAATCACTCCAGGCGAGTGCCGGGATGCTTTCTTCAAAAAAGGCCATGGCCAAATTCCTTCCCGTTCCTTGTCCGCAGTCCCATCCCGCCTCTAATTACCTTAGCCGTCGACGAGGCGTAAAGTAGTAATTAAAAAAATCTTTATTTCTTTTTAAATGCTGTTCTTGGACGATTATCTGTAATTGTTACAGCAAGTGGTTAGTAATAACTGTTTAACGGGTAGAACAATACAACACTTGTTACAACAGGTACTCGCTTCGGATCGAGCGTGGTGGGTGAGTGGTTAACGCTCTGGCCTCGCATTCGGGAGGACGCGGGTTCGAATCCCCGTCCGGACATACAGATTTGGGTTTTCCATGGTTTCCCCAAATCATTCCAGCTGAATGCCGGGATGCTTCATTCAAAAAGGCCATGGGCAAATTCCTTCCCGTTCCTTTTCGACGAGCCGTAAAGCCATAAGTAAAAAAAAAAAAACTCGCTTTTGAGTCTTGCCGCCATTCACTTCTTTGGCTTTGCGTAACTAGTTCTATCTCCTTATATTTCTATAAATGATTGTACACCGGGGTAACAGGGCATTAGGGTATTAATCAGCCTCCAGCTGTAAGTGCGCCGTCGCTTTTCACTTTCGCTGTGCTCACATGCTTTTGGAAGCTTAAACATACGAAGGACAAATTATAAATGTTATTTTGCGTGCAACTTCTCAAGACTAATTCAGATCTGATTTCAAACACAGTTACGGCAGAATGTTTGTACAGAAAGTAAAAATCTAAATCAGAGACGTATATCGCCCTGCAGAAGCGATTCATCTTTTCTAGGAACGATGCTACTGTAATTATTTTCTAAGATTTATTTGCTACAATCGCGCTCTAGTTATTCACCTCATTTGATACCATCTGTAGCAATACTTTTTTTCCCCACAAGTACAATGCTTAGCAGTCGCCAAACAAAATAACAGTGTTAAGGCCGCCACACACGAGCGATCCATCTGGCACCAGGCCATTTCGCACCATTCCATTTAGATTCGGTTCAAACTAGGAGTTCACAAACGTCAGAACAACACCGAGCCAGACCAGTGCGTGCCTACAACTTTCGCCAGTCCGGCCCTGGCAGTGTAGGGGATGGCACGCTGGCCCGGCATTTTAAGGGTCACCCGTTCGAGTCCGCCCTGGGGACTGTTTGGTTTTATTTTAGTTTTGTGCCCCTCAAAAATGTGTCCCAAAATTACATGAAAGAATCATGATACAATACTCACTATAATATAATATAAACTGGAGCTGGCTATACGGTCGCACAGGGGAAAAGCATTCTTTTTTTTTTTAATTATGGATTGTTTTAAAAGAAATCAGCAATCATTTAAAACATTTTTTCGCACTTAATTTGATTTTACAGAGGGTAAAAAGTTCAGCGCCTCTTACATGAATTCTTTAAAACAGTTATATTAAATAATGAAACTTATGAAGAACATGTAAAGTACAAAATACCGGGATATTCAAAAACATATGGAAGGGTTAAAACGCAGTTGTGTAGGTCACATGCAAAAGATATTGTAATAAATTCTGGAACATAAATGGTGTATTATTATCACTTTAGTGATGTCACCTGGAATCAAATTTAATGCAGAGACCTGAATTGAACAAAATTTGTACAATGGTTACATTTTACAGTTAACAAAAATTACTTAAACCAGTGTTTATTAAAAAAAAGTGAGTGAATTACACAACTGTCTATGATTTACAGCAGTGTATTTGTAGTGGAATCTGATATAATGTGAGATTTCCTAATGTATCTTGGATTATTTCTTCAGAATCCATCATTCCTTTAGAAATCTTATGTGGAAGAGCGGAATATATCAGCATGTAGGATGTGTTTACAAACCCAATGATTTAAGTCTGACTTATACTACTTAGCTGATAAACAAAGCTGGTATTTCGTTGATCTTAAGAATTTCCAGTTCTTCCTGGTGCGTCACATTTTTTACCAAGTACTTCAGGGACCGATTTATCAGTGTCTTATTTTTTAAATGTAGCTGACTTATATCATTGTGACTTTAACCCATCCAAATCGATCCTATCTGTGTGGGATAAAATGTTTGTAATCTTCGTTTAAAGCCTCGATCAAAGCTCATGTAGATGTTACACTAACTCACTATTAACACTGATTTTTTTTAAAAAAACTCTGAGCACAAAAAGGAAAGGAAAAGGGTGAAAACGAGGTGCAGATGGAGTTCTATGAATTCACTATTTATTTTAAACTAACTATTGGATGTAATCTACAGAGATAATAAAACTATAACCAGGAAGGTCTTATATATCAGATATTTAAAAAAAATGAAGGAATCAACTGTAATTTCTTTTTTAAAAAAATTTGTGAACAGGATTCACGCAAAAAATATTAGTCAGATGTTGGCTGTGTTTCGCTTACTGTACACACTTTATGGCGGCCGCTGAAAAATTCATCCCAAGAAACAGTAACGCAATAATGACGAGCCAATATTGCGTTACTGTTTCTTAGAATGACATTGATGTAGGATTGCGCAAGATAAGAGTGATAGAATTTTTCTGCGGCGGCCAATAATAATGATAAAGTGTGTACAATACATGGTCCCGCCAGTAATATAGGGTGTGTTTCATTTTGATATGAAGTCGTAAAGCTGAGAAATTTGATATAAAAGTGACTACAAGTTAGTGTCCACTTTTCGTTGCACGGGTTATCCCGCTCCAGTCGGGGGGTGGGGATAGCCTACCTGATCCTCGGCTGGGTGCCTTGGCGTCGTGGAGTTTGGACGGGATGAAAATCCAGCAGGGTCTGCCGGGCCACACGACGAGTTTTGGATCGGTGCTGGGTCATTTGGCTTGTTGGCTCGCCCGTGAGTGGAGTCTTTTAAAGTGACAACAAATATAATTCAAGCCGACAAATACCTACCTGTACAGAAACCAACCTGCAATAAACTTCACACAATTTTAACATAGTGAAATATTTTCATGAAAAACTGATGGCTAATTCCACGACGTTACTGCTAGATCTGATATTATCCTACTGGCGTTTCTCAGGTCTTGTCTATAATTATCTGGTAATCTGTATGAAAAACCCATGAATATCTTTGGAATACCAAGATAGGAACAGCCATTGAGAGAAACACGAATGTTAGAGCCAGCTGCGCATTCGCTATTGCGTGTCTGCAGCAGGTTGGCACATAACGCAGGCATATGCAGAGTTGCGTGTGGCCCTGGAAAATTCGCTGAAATTTACTCTTCAAAATCTGTTTGCGTTATTGGCCCACCATACTGGGGTAGAGGTACATGGAGCCTACGTTAAAAGGTTTCGCTTGACGTAACCGATTGTTCGGATTACGATTCTTGGCCGCTTTTTCGTCATCACCTGGACCCTGGGCGAATGCTTGGTGGACACTAATTTCCGCTTCAAGGATTATACATTACAAAAACATACTTATAACAAAAAACACAACTTGTACATTACACAGACAAATGGCGACACCGAAGTTCACTGACAAATCTACAGCGACAGAGGCACTCAGAACTGTTACGAAAAACAAGTGTGTGTCTTTCGAACGTCAGAATTCTCTGACTATCCGCGAATTTCAAAGTTTGTTCCAGAACATTGAGACGTAAATGTTTGGGGTTTTGAGTATAGCGTTTTACTGATTTTTTTAAATTTAATTTTATTTGACATTTGTAGAATATCTAGAATATCCATAACTCACGTAAATAAGTAAAGTACTAGCGTATGATACACGTGAATGGTCGGTTGAACGAATGTCCTGGTTCTAGTCGTCGAATTTGCGGGTTAAAACCTGTTTTAAACTTCAAGCTGAAAGACTATGAAATTAACAATATTTCATCCCTATACCAGCGCCAGTAAAAGGAATGGTGTGTCTGCGGTATGTGTGTTCGCAGAGATTGAATCGACATAGCGGAGTGTTGCACTTGTATTCGAAAACGGCCGAGAAATTCATGTTTTCAGGTGTGGTTGGTACTGGAGCATCTCTGGTCGTAGGATTAGCACGAGGCCTCACCAGCAGCCGCTTTACAGATTGGTACTGGAGCACACACGCAAGGTCTAGGGCAGGTGGGTCCGGTCAGAAAAAATTACTGAACCACCGAACTACTCGCCATTACAGCGGGGATGGTGAGGCTCGGCACACTTCGCCACCCGTGTCTGTGCCCGCGGGGAGCAACGGGGACGCGGCGCCTAACACGGACCAGGCCGAAGAGGAAACCTGACCGTATAGCTGGGTCCGGTAAACCAGAAGTGATGCATCCTCTACATGCGTCCCGTAAACATAGCTATTTAGATTATTAGATACCCACGAAATTTTGTAATTGGTGCGCTAAAGCCTGCTACATCAATAAAACCTGTGCATAGAATTGCTATGCGCGATGTTTTAACGGAAATCTGCGTTCTTATTCTTGTGCACAGCTCTTTATGGTAGCGAAACGTGGACTTTAGGAATACCGGAAAGAAAGAAAATTGAAGCATTTAAAATGTGGTGCTACAGAAGAATGCTGAAAATTAAGTGGACAGACAAAAGTAAGAAATGAACGAGTTTTGGAAATGATGGGTGAGAAAAGATGTTTGTGGAAGAAGCTTACAGAAAGAAGAGACAGGCTGGTAGGTCATATTTTGAGACATGCTGGATTGGTTAACTTGTTAGTGGAGGGAACAGTCAAAGGTAAGAACTGTAGAGGAAGACAGAGATTAGAATACATGAAACAGATAATTGAGGACGTGGGCTGTAAGGGGTATGTAGAAATGAAGAGGTTAGTACAGGATAGGAAAGGATGGAGGATTGCATCAAACCAGTCAAAAGAGTGACGACAAAAAAAAAAAAAAATCACCATCTTTTCTCATCTATTTAGGCTGCCTTCGATGAGTTTTACTTACCGTTGACATGGTCAAATTTGGAGCTATGGTTTTGCCGACTCCAAGCATGTTATACCTATTGTCAGGTCCTATCAAGTTCTAATAGCAGAAGTGAGGTGTTGCCATCTGTGTGTGGCACGAGTAGCTATGTTCAGCGTGTGATTAGTGTATTTATTATTTGTGTAATGTGTAGTTTATGAGGCGGAGATTGGAGACCATCCCTGCATTCGCCTTGATGGCTGAGGAAAATCGCAGTCATGACGGCCGGTAGGTGGGAGTCTGGACTGGAGCCCCGTCCGTTGCACCTCCCCGATCGGGGAACTGAGCCACACTGGCGGTAACGGAAATGTATGTCCGCTCTAATAATAATTCTTATACATTATTCACTCAGCATGTAAGGGAGCGTCCATTGAGGTATTTTTTCGGAATTCCGGACACCCTCCCTGTGGTGAGACTTCCTGAGATATGGTCGGACCCCTCCCTCTAAAATTACACGAGATATACCTCCCCTCAGTTTGTTAAAAAAAAATAAAACAAAGGACAGCTATAATGTGATATCCGAAGGAAAAGCAATCAATGAAAGTAATTTCACAAAATTCCTGGGTATATGTATAGATAACAAATTGAACTGGAAACAGCATATTCAACAACTTCTTAAAAAACTGAATTGTGCAACATTTTCACTTAGGGTAATATCTAGAATAGCTAATATAGAAATCAGAAAGTTAGTATATTTTGCATATTTTCATTCCCTGCTCACTTATGGCATCTCATTCTGGGGAAACTCGTCACAAGCACAGAGGGTATTTAATGTGCAAAAACGTGCTATAAGAACTATTTGTGGAGCAAGCCCACAGACGTCGTGCAGAAATCTATTTAAAAACCTGGGTGTACTAACAATGCCAGCACAGTATATATACTCTGTACTATCATTTGTAGTGGAAAATCCTGAACACTTCAATCTTAATGCTGACATACATACCCATAATACTAGGAATAAATATAGTATTCACAAGGATTACAAATCACTGTCAATTGTACAGAAAGGGTTAACATGTACTGG
This sequence comes from Vandiemenella viatica, assembly GCA_031002005.1. Lineage (NCBI taxonomy): Eukaryota > Metazoa > Arthropoda > Insecta > Orthoptera > Morabidae > Vandiemenella > Vandiemenella viatica. The sequence goes on from JARYHS010008074.1 coordinate 59,930,740, forward strand.
AGCTTCCTTATTCAATGTCTTACCAACAGAAATTAAATGTTATCTACAAAAACTCAACTACTTTAAGTCCAAACTGAAAGAGTTTCTGCTTCAGAATCCATTTCACTCTGTGAAAGAATTTTATTCTTCGAATTTGGTAACTAAGAATGACTGATAAAATAGTATATATGGTGTATGGAAGGGGAAGGTGACAAAGTTATCCACAATTACTAAAATGATATATGGTTTTTCTTTCTGTTGAAACTTTTGACAAATGAAGTAATTACACTGTTTACAAAATTTCACTCATATATAGTAACTAACATGGGATAGCATGCACTCAAAAACTGCTGTAAAAAATTATGATACTAACAGGTTTTTAAGTAATTGACTGCTTATGAGTTGTGGTAACTGGTTGGTAAGAAAATAACTGGTTGTTAGATGCTGGTAACAAGTTTATACACTGTTCCACATAATAAGTATTAACTAACTCGGGATTGTATTTGTAGATTACAGGAAATATTGGTTATACTAATGGGTCGTAACTAACTTCTTGTCAATATATAATATTATCAATTATATAGTAATATTGACATTACTAATAAGTGTATGTACTGTTCCACATCCGCGAGATTATTCTCACATGGGATCAAAGTGAACATATCTATCTATCTAGGGTCGGTTTTAGACCTTATCCGCCCCCCCCCCCTCAAAGTCGACTAGGGCGTCATTGCTCTACCATTCTTCAAGAATTTCAAAATCTCACGTGAGATATCTGTTGACCCCATCCCCCCCTCCCCCCCCCTCACACTTGGTGTAGTTTCATGAGATTTCGCCTGACCTCCCCCCCTTATTTCACCTCACGTAATTATTCGACACCCCACAATCTAAAAATCTGAGTGCAAAGTGTTCGTAGGTCAGAAAGTTCATGGTGTTGTTGTAGAATGTTCTCTGACGCAAAGAAATTCGAAATGGTTTTTTTTCCCCTCTGCTTAACGTCTCTTAACAGCGAGGTCTTTAGAGACGGGAAAGGATGGGCGGCAAGGAATGGGAAGGAATTCGGCCATGGCCTTTTTGAAGGAAGCATCCCGGCATTTGCCTGGAGTGATTTGGGAAACCATGGAAAACCCAAATCTGGATGCCCGGAAGGGGATTCGAACCGACGTCCTCCCAAATACGGGGCCAGAACGCTAACCGTTACACCACCACGCTCGGTGGTATTATGATGTAATTTCTGTAATGCCGTATTGCCTATATTAGTTATAGCGTGGACAATAAAACATTTTTTTTTTTTTTTGCAAAGCTGAACGAAATAGTTAAAACTACTCTTCATTGTAGACGTAAATCTCACTTTATTTTCAGATTGTGAAAGATGTTTGAAAAATCAGGGTACATTCAACAAAAGAAATTACAATTTTTCTCGTCTGGCATCTATCCGGAATTTTCCATTTAGTTGTGCAAGAAACAAGCATGGATTTTCGGGACGCCTGGCTAGTTTACTCCATACATTACGCATAAGAAATTCTATATATGTTTAATTGCAACAAATGGGTGGTTTGTAGGATGGAGAAGTACTGTAACACTACACCACATTCGACGAGCTAATGTAATTAGTACTGTAGCCACATCAAGGTATATATGAAATATTAATGATACGAGAGGGCGGATGGGAGATTGGAAGGTACAGCAGGCAAACAGTTTGCTGTGCTGGTGTGGACCTTTACCTAGGGTAATCTGACAAAGCGAGAAACATCCCAAGTAGAAGTTAAACCTAACCTCCGACTTCCCTAAGGCAAGGATATTGCTTATGTCCACAGCTGGGCAGAAAATCGTAATCCGTTAATCGTTAATTAACGAAGTTAACAAAATTGCAAGAATTTAACTTTTAAGTTAACCTAAATAATCATTAACGCTTTTCTCATTTTCCGTTAAACTGAACGTCCGTTATTAACTTTAGTTCGTTACATTGGTTATTGACGTCATTTCGTTTGTTTGAATAGCGCGCCACGGCAAAATGATACGTTCGGCGAGTCGAATATCGAACAAATTAGGTATCGCGAAGTGCGAGTAATGTAACTGTCAAGGTAGGCATGGAGTGGCTGCGAGCAGGAACGCTATGGTTATCCAGCGTTTGTATTTTCCGTCTGCAAACCGCTTACACATTTCAAATCCAGTCAGTGATTGATTTTAATATTTATATAATTTAAGGTTTATACTAATGTAGTGCCACTTTTTAGCTTGTGTTGCTTTGGAATTTGTTAGTGACATGAATTAAATTGATATTCGTTACATGATTACACCATGTAAACTGAAACTGTTAGTGAAAGCAGCAATGGTAGCAATAGCAACGAGAAGATTAAAAATGCGGTAATATTGCATTTAAATTAAGATTGGGGGAACAGTTGAATTATGAATGCAAACTGTGTTTGCCTAAACTTTCTGCTAGTCTCACGTTTCTGGCCTTAATTATCTTAAACAACACACGAGTAGGAAGCAAACATCCAAATATTTACAGTTTAAAAAAATAAGCAAGATCAACTAATTGGAAAAGGAAAAACAATTCAAATCCTTCAACAAATACTGTGGATTCTCCTGATGTAGATAGCAGCAGAAGTTCTGTTTTCCATCACCATCAGCTAACAAATGTTACGCCAACAAAGCATTGGAGAATCTTTTGGCGTCGTAGTTACAGAAAGCAGGCTCTCTCAAGCTGATCTGTACCAATGCATTGTAAACTTTTCCGTTGCCAACATGATTCCACTATATGTTGTAGAATCCGAGGGACATTGGGTAGATGTGTTGTTGATGGTTAAGTTATAACGGATAACTGTAACTTGCGTTAAATTGGCAAAAATGTAACGCTTTAACGATTATCGAAGTTAACTTTTGTCTTAACTGTGCCCAGCTATGCCTGTGGCTTTCTTGCGTTACTAACTTAAAGTGTTATCTGAACTAAGGAAGAAAGTTGCGATTGGAGGGTAGAGTTTCGTCTATAAAACCCAATCAGAGACAAAGATTGGCCAGTTCAGTTACATTGGATCAGTGCTTAACGATGTTACAACTTCATGGACGTAGTCTGATTGTGAGGCGGCTGACATTATCTCAGAAAATGCCGATATAAGAAATACAATCTCTCTCTCCCTGTGTAGCTAAAATAATATTTCGTAAGCTATATCAATTGTAAAAACTGACATTATTAATGTGTGCTATGCTAGAAAACGGGAGAACAGTGGACTCGATTGGTATTAGAGAAATAGTATACGTGAGGGACACTGTATAGTGTACGCGGACAAAATTAGCTGTAGTCCTATCTGGCCTTGCATTCGGGAAGACGCGGGTTTGAAAATCTATCCGGCCATCCAGATTTGGGTTTTCCATGGTTCCCCAAATAACTCCAGATGAATGCTGGGACGGTTTCTTTATAAAGTCATGGTTGAAATCCAATCCGTTCCTTGCCCCTCCCCCCCACCTGTTATCTTGCTTCTCTAATGACCTCGATGTCGACGAGGCGTAAAGCATTATCTAAAAAAGTCATTTACCTATTAAAAAAATATGCTCTGTGTACGAAACTTTAAGACGGATTATTCTCTGGATGTTTATATATGTAAAATTCTAACAGACTTCTTTCATAATTATGTGATCTTCCTCCTAGTTTTATTACGTCAATTTCCAGACACCGTCTGTGTTCATTTAGATAGACAATGTTCGGTAAAGAATATGATGGTATATTAATGAACAGAAGAATTAGGACAGGCTGTAGTTGAGGACTAGGGAAATTAAAATACGAGCGCACTAATTAAGTTACACTTGGCTAATTAATGAAGAGTAATAAGTTATCTAATGTAACAGTTACGAATAGTTTTATTAAATTCTAAAATTTTGCAATAAATAATGAGGCAGTCATAATATTTACAAAAAAATGACACAGAGTTAAATAACTATAGGAACATAGAGAGTTTGAAAGCTGACTATGATGACGAAATGTATTCGGTTCAAGTTCCTCATCAACCAACTAACTGCACATGATGGCTCAGCTATTAGTCACATGTACCTCATTAGCTGTATCTACAAGCACCATATCGGAGAGCGAAGTGATATATATTTTTTTTTTTTAAATGATGGAAATGTCTTCCTGATTGCTCAGGTAACTAAAGAGAGCAGTCATTTGGATCACGAAACACAAAAACTTAGTTGTGTGTGAGGATGAACTCGTGGATGTGATGGTTCAGAGATATATATATATATTATACACACACACACACACACACGCACATATATATAATATACTTACAGTGCATCCATTACTACTGTTTTCTTACACTTCACCTTTCTGAACACAACCAAAATACACAAAGCTACATAAAATATAACGTTGCACAGAAATTCAAACTATTGCCTGCTGCTCACAGATTTGTTGGCAGCCTACACATTCAACTTTTTCTACATCGAATGAAATGTAACACTACGTTCTTACAGGTTTAAGCAAAAATTAAAATATTCTTCCGTTAACTTCTTGCATCCCACAGCAAAGAGTCAACTTTCACTTTTGAAATAAAGGATAAATGAATAACTTGTATTTGATATAGGAAATAAGTCGACTTGTTAGTTATAATCATTAATGCAATTCTTTGGCGATTAGATATCGAATATTTCCAAATTAATCTATTTAAGTTTTATTAGTTGCATTGACAAGGTTTTAATTGTGACTTATTATTATTATCTTGAAGCAAATGTGTAATGATAAAACCTCAAGTAAAGCGTGAAGAAAACAGCGGCTCACAATTTTACCACATTCTTGTTTATTATGCTAGAGTTTTATGTTTGGCGCAAGGTTTTTTTTTTTTTTTTTTTTTTTTTTTTTTTTTTTTTTTTTTTTAGCAGCAACTGACGATCCAGCACCAAAGAAACAGTAGTAGTGACTGTGTGTGCTGTTCCTTTAATTGCAATTCTCTCCGAAAGTAACGATGAATTTATGTGATGATAAAAACTGCTAGTAACTTTTGACTGTTTTCATGCTAACTAATCGAGAAAGCAAATAAGTAGCACTAAGTAAAATTGTTCATTAAAGAAAATAATAATTTAGTTCAACTACGATGGCAATAGGGGTGACTATGATCTAGTTTCTAGTTGTCTGTTTAGTCCGTACCGTAGGAGGATCAAAGATCGTAAAGTTATTTGCTAAGTAAAGGATTTTCATTTATAGAGCTGGAATAAGAAGTAATTAATCTTAGGCACTTTATTACCCAGTCAAGACGTTTCAGTTGACTAATATTTACTGTTAGAATATGTACAGAGGAAAAGTGTGTTTTTTTTAAGTTCCTCTGTGTTTAGGGCATTAAGAACTTAGTTCGAAAAAAATGATAGATTTGTGAAGTAACTTGACCAATGGTTGACATATTTGGGGTATATAATTACTGGCTGTTGGCTACTTTATTATTACTCCGCGATTAACTAATGTGGGTGGCGGAGGGTACGGTTTAATGTTGTCAGAAACGGACGTTGGCGAGGTCCTCTTGCTGCAAGGCAATTTAAATGTCGTCAGATGCGGGACTTTATCCCTCGACAAACGTCTTGATGGAATCGCCTTACTAATGTGGTCGATATTTCGCCGGCTGCAAGAAACTAACATATTTGGCTCTCATTCGGTGTCTGGATCAAACAGCCATGTCATTTTGTGTGGTCATAGTTTTCACATCAGAGTAGAGACAACCCGTGTCCGAGGTTTGACTCGAAACGGCGATCTTGTCAGATTGGAGAGGCGCCACTCTGCCTGCGTCGGTAGACAGAGAAGCCCCTTGCTAATAGATGCAACACTAGCCACTAGGGCCGGAGCTCAGTATGGTGCGAAGGGCCTGTGGCACTGGATGGCCACGGCGTAGGGCGGCGGCCTGTCGTCGTCGAGAGGAGCGCAGGTGGGCTCGGCGTCCCCGTCGACCTCGCCGTCCAGCTTCCTGAGGTACGAGAGCCCCAGGTCTGCCACCATCACCACCATGGTGACGAACGACAGGCAGGCGGCCACCAGCGAGCTGTCCGACCACTCTGCGTCCAGGGCCGTCGCTCCCGACACGCCGAACAGCGCCTGCCCGTCGTCAGGTACACGTGCTCCTGCAAACAGCAAGACCACTACATCTACACCGTTACCACGCACGGCCATTATAAGGGGGCGCCCATAAATTACATGAGCTGAAATAGGGGGGTGGGGGGGGGGTCCGGAGAAATCTCACCAAGGGGGGTCTACGGAAATCTCACGTGAGGTTTTGGAAAGAAATTGTAGGAATGTAGAGCTAACAAAAAAAGTCTACAAATTGCGTGAAAGTCGATTTTAGGGGCGTATTTCGTCGAAAAGTGGGGGTGTAACCGGATTTTGGAAGGGTGAGACCTAAAAAAAAGTTGTGAGGGCGATTTCTAGGGGGGGGGGGAGTCCTCACGGACCACATCTCACCAGAAAAGGGGGGTGGGGTCTCCGGAAATCCGGAAAAACACCTCACGTAATTTATGGATGCCCCTAACGTAAACCAGATTACCCATGCGAAAATTTCGCGAATACAATGAATAATAAGGTTGAGGATTTGTAATACGACGAAAGAGGAACCGCCTCATTTGTATCAATTGTTTTTTTGTTTTAATGAAAGTTTCACGGGTGTTCACAGCCGGATGGTGTCATAAAACGACAACGTTTCGACAACCTGCTTGGTTGTCTTCATCAGGTTGAGAAGCAACATCTAAATAGACCTGATGAAGACAACCGAGCAGGTTGTCGAAACGTTGTCGTTTTATGACACCATCCGGCTGGACACCCGTGAAACTTTCATTAAATCAATACGCCGGTAAAGTCCCCATTTACACATGTTTATTTGTTTATTGTAATACGTACGTAACAAAAGTCGACGCCAGTGAAGCAGTTTATCAATATCTCTGTGATATGTGCTACTGCTATCTAGCGGATTGGCTCTCAACTGTCCCATACGCGCTACATTCACAGTTATTACTTTTGTCTTTTAACGGCCAAATTGCGAAAATTTCGTTCTTAATTTATAATTTTGCCCGAGTGGAGACCTTAATCTTTTAAATGATACCTCATTTATCGACTTAGGTTAGGTGTTAATGGAGATAAATGGTTCGTAACAAAACAGCACGTTATGGAAATAATAATACTTTTTACATGGTTTATTGGCCATCTTTCCGCAGTTGCTTAACAATAAATTTTAAATGAAAAATTCGTCTTTTAGCAACTAGTTTTTTTATCTCTCAGACACGTTTCGCCTCCTCTGAATGGGGCATCATCAATGAGTTAACTGTCATAACCAAAAATTCTCACTGATGATGCCCCATTCAGAGGAGGCGAAACGCGTCTGAGAGATAATGATAATAATAATAATAATTTTAAAAAAACGTTGCTAAAAGACGGATTTTTCATTTAAAATTTATAATATTACTTTTGCCCTTGAAGGGTCGAATTCAGGATAATTTCTTTCTTAAGACGAAAGCAGAGACCTTAATCTTTAATATGATGGCTCCTTTATCTATTTCGGTTAGATATCAAGGGAGATAAATGGCTCGTGATAGAAAAATTCGTTACGGAAATAATGATAATTTTGTCCTTTTTAGGGTCGAATTCAGAAAAATTCCTTTCTTAAAATATGATTTGATCAAAGCGAATCCTTACTCTATAAAATAATATCCCATTTTGATATTTCGACTAGATATCAAGAGAAATAAATAGCTCGTGACAAAAAAATACGTAATTAAAATCATGATAATTTTTCTCTTTATGGGTCGAATTCTGAAAAATTACTTTCTCAAAATATGATGTCACCACGGCGAAGACCTTAATCTTCAGAATTAATACCTCATTATAGATCAAAAGAGATAAATGACACCGAGCGTGGTGGTGTAACGGTTAGCGTTCTGGCCTCGCATTCGGGAGGACGGCGGTTCGAATCCCCGTCCGGGCATCCAGACTTGGGTTTTGCATGGTTTCCCCAAATCACTCCACGTGAATGCCGGGATGCTTCCTTCAAAACGCCATGGCCGAATTCCTTCCCATTCCTTGCCCCCCCACCATCCTTTCCCGTCTCTAAAGACCTCGCTGTTAAGAGACGTTAAAAAGTTAAAAAAAAGAAGATAAATGACTAGTGACACAGAAATTCGTTGTAGAAAAATGGATACTTTTGCCCTTTAAGAGACGAATTCTGAAAAATTCCTTTCTTTAAATATGATCTGACCAAAGCGGAGACCTTATTCTCTAAGATAATACCTCATTTCTCGATTTCGGTTAGATATCAAGGGAGATAAATAGCTCGTGACAAAAAAATACGTTATGGAAATAATGATAATTTTGCCCATTAAGGGCAGAATTCCGAAAAATTACTTTCTTAAAATATATCACCAAAGTGGAGATCTTAATCTTTCAAATTATACTTCATTTAACTATTTCAGTTAGGTATCCAGGAAGACAAAAAAAACATCATTTTAGAAATATTGACATTTTTGCCCTTTAAGGATCGAATTTGAAAAATTACTTTACTAAAATATGATCGAACCGGATACCTTAATCTATAAAACGATACATCATTTTTGGTTTGGTATAGTATGAAGGGAAATAATGGTTTGTAACAAAAAAAAAACAAAAAAACAAAAAAAATTATAATCTTATAGAAATAATATATACGATGACGTGACTATCGTTTTAGATTTTCGTATAACTTGAGGAAATACTCGTATATACAAATTTTTACTAAATCGTTGTAAATTTTCATGCTGAGCAACAAAAGATGTGCCAGAGCGTGATGAAAGTGCACTCGTGCAATAATAATGAGTTTGGTCGACTCTTGAGTAAACTTTACATCTTCAAAATCGATGATGGACTATGTTCATCACGCGCTGCGGGCGAGAAGCCTTTCGAAACAAAATAATCCAGAATTACTTCTGTGATCGTTAATCAACAACACAGAATTTCACCGAAACATCCCTAACCTTTAGAATATCTGCAGCGTACACCAAACAATGCACTTTTTAAAAATATTTTAAAATGGAACGATGACGATGGAAATGATTGGTTTAGCACAGAGTATAAATGTAGTGTTACTGGCATCGTCAAATGCCGTGTGATACAGTATCTACTGCTCTCGTCGACAGAGTATTCTGCCTCTGTGTGGTCTGAAGGTGTGGGTCCGAGAGAGGCACAGGATTCTTGATGACAGAGAGAACCTTTACAAGATTGACTCTTCAGTTGGCGAACAGTTCCAGTCCATCAAACTCAAAAACTTCATTGTATCAGTAACACTAAATTCGTAAGAAGTTAAAAAATCCTTGCCGACTTCGACGTTACAAGTGGCTTGAGAGACAGGCAATTTATAAAGAGCGAAATAATGGCCGGCCGAAGAATATTCTACAGAACTTAAAACCGCTGACAGTTGTTTACGTTCCATAAATATTTTAGTACTGGGACCTTGAGTTTTAGACTGCTTAACAGACAGTTCCTAAGTTGTTTAAAAAAGTGGCACTGCCTAGTCACTAATCTAAATTTGGCACAAACCCTCCACTGTCCTCCATGTCTGTAATTCAGAAACTGCTTACTGGTATCCGCTCATGACCAATAAGACTGGGCCCACAGTAGCTGGGCGTATCAAGTGTCCACGTTTTCTTTTGGCAAGTTAATAGTTCTGAAACTAGAAAGTGATTCAACACAGTGGAAGCACATTAACTGTGGCGTCAGACAAGGTTGCCTTTTATCCCTATTACTCTTAAATATTTATATGAATTCACTAACCAGATTTTGGAGATTAACCATACTTGGAAGTATAACCCTATTGAGGAATATCTCGATATATCTTTTTTTTTTAACAGCTTTACGTCTCTCAACAGCGAGGTCTTTAGAGACGGGAAAGGATGAGGGGCAAGGAATGGGAAGGAATTCGGCCATGGCCTTTTTAAGGAAGCATTTGTCTGGAGTGATTTGGGAAACCATGGAAAACCCAAATCTGGATGCCCGGACGGGGATTCGAACCGCCGTTCTCCCGAATGCGAGGCCAGAACGCTATCCGTTACACCACCACGCTCGGTTATCTCGATATACTTTATGCAGATGACCCAATGGTGGTGATCAACAATTTTCAGTACCGTACATCACTTGACGGCCAAAAATTTTGGTTTGGAAATTTAAACCAAGAAATAAAAATACACGGCATTTTTAGGGAAGGAACAGATCCGAAGCAAAAAAGTCATAAATAACGAAATTTTAGAACAGTTAAAAACCTTTAATTTATGAGACACCATTGAACAAATTTGCAATAAAATACTAAATTACAACAGCGTACTAAGGATAATAAACCAAGTCTTTAATCCGAATAAAATTCAAAGGTACATCTTACAGCTCAGAAACCTGGACAATAACAGCACAAGATAAGCGACGAATCGCAGCGGTAGGAATGAAGTTACTGAGAAGAACTGTGGGACATCATTGGTAGATCGTGTCAAGAATCAAAAATAACATCAGTTAAACGTACAGGGAAATGTAATACAAAACCAGAATATCCCCCAGAGGAAAACTCGTGCTTGGAAGACAGTTAAGTAGGGGGCTAGGCCTCGTACTGGAAAGGAAGAAGATGATGATGGTGATCCTGCACAAAACAATTCTGAATTTGTGACTGCGAAGGTTATAGTGTGAATTGAATGCTGCGTTATCTTACCGCCTTGGAAGAGAAAGGCTGCTGGCTGATGTAGGCTATCAGGCGTCCAGTGTTAATGACGAGGAAACCGCCATAGGTTAGCGACTGTATCGTCTCCGCCATTCCGTGGCCGCATTCGCCGTCGCCCGAAGTAGGCAGCAGAACAGCGCCACAAACACAGCAGGACACCTGCGGCACAAACGTCATTCAGAGAGATTCAATGGAACAGTTTTTATTATTTTTTTATCTGCTTAGCGTCTCTCTAACTGCGTCTTTAGAGACGGGAAAGGATGGGGGGCAAGGAATGGGAAGGAATTCGGCCATGGCCTTTTGAAGGAAGCATCCCGGCATTCACCTGGAGTGATTTGGGGAAACCATGGAAAACCCAAATCTGGATGCCCAGACGGGGATTCGAACCGCCGTCCTCCCGAATGCGAGGGCAGAACGAATGGAACAGTGAGGACACGAATGTGGGAATGCAAACCTTAGTGGCGAATCATTAACAGCAGCCTAAGTTACAATTCCATAGGGACCACTGTCGCTGCAGGTTTGAGTCTGTCAAATCTCGTGATGTTGAATCCTGGCTGTATCGAAAAGGGACGACCACTAATTACGTAAAGTTTTTTTTTTTTTTTTCTCCTGCTTAACGTCTCCTATAACAACTAGGTGGTCTTTAGAGACGGGAATGGATGGGTGGCAAGGAATGGGAAGGAATTCGGCCATGGCCTTTTGAACGAAGCATCCCGGCATTCACCTGGAGTGATTTGGGGAAACCATGGAAAACCCAAATCTGGATGCCCGGACGGGGATTCGAACCGCCGTCCTCCCGAATGCGAGGCCAGAACGCTAGCCGTTACACCACCACGCTCGGTGGTGAGATTTGGTACGATGTGGTAGGACCGCCCCCCCCCCCCTTTCCACCAACCCCCCCACGTGAGATTTACCCTCTAATTTTAATTTTTAAATCAATACATTTGAGATATTCACGTATTTTGCTTCACGCCACTTAATACCTAAGCGTTAATACTAATTTCTTCTACGCATACATTTTTTCTGTGAAATAAAAGAAGAAAAATGTCGTAAAAAGTTGACGTGAGGTTTTTGTCGGACACCTTCGCCCCTATTTTGAGATTACTTAATTAATGGACGTCCAAAAAGAATGAGGCAAGAGTGAGTGAAGATGATTTATTAGACAATTTGTAATGCCAATGAAAATGTTCATAACACAGTATCTGGAGAAAGTGACATAAAAATTTTACTGTTCTATATTATAGCATGTTCGCTCTTCTGTGACGTTAGTGTGGTACTAAAGTATCATAATTGAACTTGTTGGCCAAAAGAGCGAATCGCGCGACGAGGCGACCGATTTTATGGAGTGGTAACTCAGGAGACACTTATACAACCTCTTTATGCGATTGTACGAGAATCAGACCGAGCGTGGTGGTGTAACGGCTAGCGTTCTGGCCTCGCATTCGGAGGACGGCGGTTCGAATCCCCATCCGGGCATCCAGATTTGGGTTTTCCATGGTTTCCCAAATCACTCCAGACAAATGCCGGGATGCTTCCTTCAAAAGGCTATGGCCGAATTCCTTCCCATTACCTGCCCCCTATCCTCTCCCGTCTCTAAAGACCATGTTGTTAGAAAGACGTTAAACAGTTAAAAAAAAAACTAACCGGGAATCAGGGAATGAAGTCAGTCTGCTCTGTGCCATTTTTTTAAAAAGAAAAGTTTTGAGAAAAGAAGCATGTTTGGTGGTAGCAAAGCGCTCCATTGCGACTACTCGTAACTTAACAGAGAGATAAAATTCAAATTTCTATTGTCGATGACGTGTAGCTGATGCGAAACATGTCCGTATATTAATTAATTTTGGCCTAATCAACCAGTCTTTAGCGTATAGTGTTACATGAAGATGTGTCGACCATGGTACTTCAAAAAAGTCACCAACATAGCCAAACAAATACCCTGCTTGTGCACTGGGCGATGTTATGTTTTATTGACTTTTTCACATCGTCAGCCATATACAGTACCTGGATGACCGATCTTCGGTCGGTTTCTTTCGATTTTTGTTTAATATGAAAGATTTTGAGTAAAGTTTGATTCAGGTAAATGTTTTCTTCAAGGTTTCCTAAGTATTTTGAGGTGCGCAGAAGCTTAACTAACATCATTAGGCTTAGTGGTACCTGAAAACTACGAGATGAGCTTAGAGCCGTTTCCGAGATGCCAAATATGTATATACAAGAATTACTCGTTTAAAGATACAGGGTGTTTCAGAAATGACCGGTATATTTGAAAAATCAATAAAAACTAAACGGACAGCGATAGAAATACACCGTTTGTTGCAATATGCTTGGGACAACAGTAAATTTTCAGGCAGACAAACTTTCGAAATTAGTTACAATTTTCAACAACAGATGGCGCTGCAGTCTGTAAAAATCTAAAGTACTATATTTTCCACATATCCACCATTCACAGCAATAATTTGGCGTAGTCTCTGAATGAAATCCTTTATTGTATCGCTTTTCGGTCCTTTGGTTACATTAAACTTCCGTTGAAAACTTCGTTTTTTTGCAACAACACTGTGTTCTAGGCGGTGGAATTCCAACACCAGAAGAAACCACTGTTCTAAGGAATAAACCATTTTTTCACAGCAAACGTTCAATCTGTGAACAGCACACGCTTACAGCAGAAAGGCGACTTACAGAATGGCGAACTCACAGACTGCGTTTACTTCTATATCTTTCAAATCGCCTGCAGCGCCATCTGTTGTTGAAAATTGTAATTAATTTCGAAAGTTTGTCTGCCTGAAAATTTAATTTAATTTAATTGCAATGGAGCACAGGCTCCGGTGGCAATTTCCGTACACACCCATCTTCCCCCTATCCTGCACCTACCTACATTTGCCCTCTACAAATTTTATCTTTAAATTCTTTCAAAGTTTTCGGTAAATTATTCATCACTTCTCTTGGTAACTCATTCCAATCCCTGACACCCTTACCTAAAAAAGAGAATCTTCCCACACCCTTGTGCCTGAAATCGAGTGCCAGCTTGTGGTCATGGTCATCTTTTCCCTTCCATGCACTACTTTTCATACCTATTGCAATATCTTTCCATGCCTCATCACCAGTATATGCCCTGTACACTCCCATGACCCTCCTCATCCTCCTCCTGTCTTGCAATGACTCCCATCCCAGCTCCTTTATCATATCCATCACTGATTGCATTCTGCGATAATTTCCAGAAACAAATCTAGCAGCCCTTTTTTGCACCCTCTCCAACTCCTGTATTTGATACGTAAAATGAGGGTCCCATACTACACTACCATATTCGAGCAATGGTCTGACCAAAGTTTTGTAACCCAATTCCTTGACTTCTCTCGTACATCCCCCCATCACTCTCTCCAACATGTGCAGAACTTTGAAACCTTTTCCTACCACCTGTCCTATGTGTCCTGCCCAGTTAAGTTTGTTATCAAAAGTAATTCCAAGATATTTACATTTCAAGTCTTCAGCAAGCAATTCTTTCTCCACCTTATATCCATAATTAGCCTTTTGTTTTTTATTTGTGTATCTAATAAGCTGACTCTTCTTTGCATTTATCTTCATTCCATGTTTACCAACCCAATTAGATATCCTGTCCAGATCACCCAGTTGTCACAAGCATTGCAAAAAACTGTGTATTTCTATCGCTGCCCGTTTAGTTTTTATTAATTTTTCAAATATACCGGTCATTTTGTAAACACTCTGTATAAGATAGATCGTAGACTCTTCTTGCAAAGCCAAGAAATACTTCGTCTTTAGTTGGTTTTAGCTGCTGAGGGCAGTCCAGGTTCTGCAAGTCAGTACCACGAGAAGGCCTTTTGGTGTCGAATAATTGCTGCCACTCACGCGATGTAATATTGAACCATTCAGTTCGCTACTCAGTTTTGCGCTCTATTTCCTCTACTGTCTTACTGTTCTGAGTGGTAAGGGGGAGGAAGGTGTTTTAGTTTTGGACGTAGGAATCTGGTTGGTGTGTCGTTATTGTTAGAGAAAGCAGGATTGAATCAGTGTTTTTTTTGAAAGGACATATGTGACCAAATGTAAACTTTCGGAAAGCTAACAAAAAACCAATCTTGTAGCCTTATTGGAAATTTTTGTTTAGCTTTATATAGTATTTTCATTTGAAATATGTTACCTTAATATGCCCCACTATGCCTTTTCAAAAGAAACTTATAGCTCTATCCTCAAGAGGGAAAAATCGCCAGAAACGACAATTGTCGATTATGTCCTTTCAGAAAACGCAGATTCAATTCTGTATCGCATTAAATCGTTCAATCTCTCATGTATTGGAGATTCTATGTAACTCGTGGGTACAAATAGAGAAGAGGAATCGATTAAACAGCTAAGTGATCAGGTTCGTTTTACACAATTAATCTACAATGTGAAATCTCTTCACCAGAAGATACTCTGGTGAAGATGGCGAGAGAGCTTTTGATCGCAGAAACGTTTACTCAGTTAGTCATACGAGAAAATTATATCGTTCTTCACTTCTGTCTGTTAACAGAACAATTCATTATCAAACAGTAGCCTGCCAATTTTTGAACTCTTATTCCACGTTCAATCTTTTTCTTTTAGTTATTTGATTGGTTCCTCTATATACAAGTTGAATATGAGTCGGGATACAGTTCTAAATTTGGTTTGTGATTCTCTGTTTAGCGATGATATAATTTAATCGATATCTACCTTTATCGCCCAGCACACTTATTTTATTCAGAAACTAGCTGACCCGGCAGTGCTTCACTATAGCTGGACTTGAGTAGGCACATAGATTAAATGAAAAAATATTTACATATAAATTTTAAACTGCTGTTGCATTCATTTTCAGTTGGAAAGGGTGAGAGGGGATGCGCTTTGGAAAACGTATGCAGGCAGTATTTTTCTGTTTGTTTCAAAGTATAAGTGTACAAATTCCTATCTAAATCGGATAAAAAATGTGGTATTGCCTAAATTATGGGGTGAAAAAATTATTGGGGTGGAAAGGGGGCGAGGGGATTAATATTCGGAAACCGTATGTAGGCAGTATTTTTATGTTTGTTTTAAAGTATAAGTGTACAAATTTCTATCTAAATCGGGTAAAAAATGTGGTTTTGCCTAAATTATGGGGTGTTATGGGGAATAGGGGGTGACTTTTTGGAAATTTTTTTTCACAGGAACCTTCGCAGATGCACACTCGAAAACTCTCCAAAGTTTCATTGCAATCTGATAAATGGTATAGGAATGCATTGAAGACGAACAAACCCACAAACCCACAAACATTGATTATTAATCTGTTTTTACATGAAACATACAATACTGAGGCAAACAGCTACCGTGTTGATTTTCAGCCATCTGCTCTTCTCATGGATATAAAAGTCAGCTTAAACATTTAAATTCATGTGAAACTATTATATAAAATAAATGAGACTTTTACGAATTAAATATGGATTAAAGTAATGTTGTAAATTTTAATCTGATCGAAAACATTACAGCCAAGTAAAAACATGAGATTATATACAAATCGAGTTTACTATCATATTACCTTTTTTCAGAGGGTAATCGTCCAGGTAAATGCTGGGATTCTCCAGAATTACTTCTATAAACATACTGGTTTTACGAGGAGATTAACAAGAGATTACCGAGCGTGGTGGGTGAACGGTAAACATTCTGGCTTCGAATTCGGGCGGACGCGGGTTCGAATCCCCGTCCGGGCATCCAGATTTGGGTTTTCCATGGTGTCCCCAAATCACTCCAGGCGAATGCCGGGATGCTTCCTTCAAAAAGGCCATGGCCGAATTCCTTCTCGTTCCTGGTCCCCAGTCCCATCCTGCCTCTAATCACCTTAGCCGTCGACGAGGCGTAAAGCCATAAGCAAAACAAAAAAAAACAAAAAAAGAAGAGTTGCATCAGGATGAAGCTTCACGGCTCATGCCACTCGTGTCTAGTCATTAGCGCCTTTCGCTGCACACTAGCGCCTAAACCTTGGAAAAATTATAAACTAGGAGTGGAAAGAAATTTGATTCGTAAACTAAGAAGAATAATACAGGCTGTATGAGCTACATTGGCATCTGTAGACAGTACCTTCCTAAAATGTCTCTTATATTCTCCGTCTTTATTACTTGCTTTAATAATTCGTTTACTTTGCCTGTTAGGTATAAGCACTTGTGATGTGGACGATTCGAACTGGCAGAAGTTTATGTTCTTACTTTTTCACTCTTCCTTACTTGAAGAGTCCTTTGCAAAGCTTACATCATGTTCACGGAATCAATGTTTCCTGGTGTCTGACGAGGGTTTCGCGTTTCACAACCTTTTCGTATCACTGCTTGGAAACTGCCGTCACTTCCTTCCTTCATACATATACAGTTATGTTCAATGTGCACAAGCCCTAAACGGATGACATTACGATCTGTACAAGTTATCGTAAAGTGAATAGTGTTATCGTGTTGTGAATAAAATAAATGCGTCTTATTTCGTTTCGATGCAGATTTTATTTTGTTGAATATTGATAATATTTCTTTGGAGATTAAAATATCTATAACAATTTATCAAAATTTATAAACTATATTATTAACTGATACACATAAAATTCGTATTTTTATACCTAATATCTAAGCAAATATACACAATATCAATGATTATAATTTACAAAACATCTCATTTATATCCCTAAGTTAAATACGTATTACTTTTTGAGTCCTCATTAGTTTAAGACAAGAGTTTGTAGTGAAATTATTTGAAGGAAGAAACTCTTGATTGTCTCATATCACCTGGGGTGCTTCGGAATTGTCTACTGAAGGGCAAAGTTTAATGAAACTGCAATATATCTAATTACGTGATAGGTACTCTTCTTGAAATGTCTATGAAGCGAGTAGAATTAGATTTTATCATCGAAGTGATTCAGATTTTCCAAGTTGTTCGCATACAATAAAATCAGAATAATTTATAAAAATAAGTGCCACGTGAAAGCAATATTGCTGGCATTATCGAGGAAAATTTAGTCATACGGTGTCTATCCTGCGCAACGGTCGGCTTTAAGGAAGATACTATTCTAATATCTTGTAGGAAGATATCCATCTTAACAGATGAAAATCGGCTGCACACGTGGCCTCATCATCATCTTTATTGATTACTGTATAATTGGTTGAGGGTTCGTACGAATATACCAACTATTATACTAGACAATGCGTCTTGTCGTGACATGCACCTATTTCTACATTTGATTTGGAAAATTAATCCATGAAGAACACCATATGTTCCAGACAAGGTATTTCTAAAGGGGGCATCCACAAATTACGTGAGGTGTTTTTCCGGATTTCTGGACCCCCCCCCCTCCCCCCTGGTGAGATTTCGTGAGATCTGGCCGGACCCCCCCCCCCCCCCCCCCCCCTCTGGTGAGATCTAGTCCGTGAGAACCCCCCCTAGAAATCGCCCTGGAAACGTTTGTAGACCTTTTTTTTTTTTTAAGTTCACACCCTAACCGAAATACCCTCCTAAAATCGACTTTGCCGCAAATTGTAGACCTTTTTTTTTTCTCTATTGTCCCCAAATTTTTCGCAAAATCTCACGTGAGATTTCCTTAGACCCCCCCCTCCCCCTTGGTGAGATCTGGTGAGATTTCGCCGGACCCCCCCTCCCCCATTTCACCTCACGTAATTTATGGATGCCCCCAAAGGTGAAGAAAACCGTACTATTGGTATCGTAGAATTCGAAGAGCGGAAAATCTAAAGTTGTAGGTGTGAAAAAGAAATGTCATTTATACAAAGATTTCTAATGAACCAAGTTTCAAAGCTGGTTATATTCGCTAAACTTTCCCGTGACCTTGGGTCTCATATATTGTTCATGATTTTATTATTAATTATATAGACATGCTGTGCACCGCAGAGGTGAAGATACAATAGTTAGGATTCAAATCTCAGTTTGGGCGGATCGGGATCTGGATTACGGTTTCTAGGTAAATGCAGAAAAACAGCCGTTTTCCATTCTAAGAACGCTGTTATACAAACAGCCCAGCCAAAGTCATAATTGGTTATTGGCCATTCTTCCGCAGTAGTTTGTTAAAGGTTTGTAAACGAATAGTTACCACATTCATAAAGCCATCGCAGTGCTTAATGAATTAATTAATTTAACAAATGAAACACTGTTCAAAACATTAAAGATGTACAGTGACACATTAAGATAAAAAAAAAAAAACACACACACAGAACAGAATAGTAAAAACACAATAACTGACACCATTACACACAGACAGATATTATAAAAAAAGCAAAATCATTAAGTTGGCAACACTGTACATGCAAATAAACGATATGGCTACTAGCTGTGTGTAAATTTAATGAGATTAAAAGTTTGAACATTTCAAAAACAGCGAAATAGTGGGGAGCAATGTTGAATCGCAGCAACAGGTTGTGTTCTACAAAAAAGTGCAACTAGAGTTATCCCCTGACCAACATGTGATTGTTTTTTTACCAAAAATCGTAAGTAGAGTGTACTATTTTAATATTTATTCATGTAACCAAATAGTGCAAATTTCCTAACGTACACTTACAGTAACTGATGATGCCCCATTCCACAAGGGGAAAACGCGTCTGAGCTTGTAGAAATAAAACAGTTATAAGATCTGGGTTTTCCATGGTTTTTCCAGATCGCTTCAGGGGAATGCCGGGAATGGTTCCTCAAAATAGCCCATGGGCGCCTCCTGCCACATCCCGTATATCCCTTCCAAACTATTACACATAACGATTACACATTCGATAGGTGCAATGCACCCTCCGTCACCCACTTTAAGTGAATCGCGGAGTAGTAATAATAATAATAATAAGACAATATGTTCATTTAAAAAAAAAAAAGAAACAGAACGTTATCTTCCTTACGTTACATGGTCCTCTTTTTTTTTGATAGGGCGTTGAATTTATTATAGTGGGTAGAGATTGGAGATAATAAATAAGAAAACAATTCCGCCATGACGTTTTGAAGGAACCATTCCGAAATTCTTCTGGAATGATTTCAGAAAATCAAAATGTGGTTGACCGGACCGGTATCGAACACGCTTCCTTGCGAATGCCAGACCCGTAAGTTAACAGTGCACCCACAAGGCGGGGTCCTTAGCTCCAGCAAGAACTGTCTAGTCTAGCGCACCAAGTGTTGCGAACACAAATTATGTATTTAATTTGCAAATAAAAATCAAATAACTTGTATTTTTTAAATAGAATTCATTATACCTTTTGCGAAATTGTCTTTCAAATGGCATATACGCCTTCCCTCAGGTGTACCAAGCTTCCGTTATTTACAAGTCTAGAATAGGCTCTGCTACACAATTATTACGTTAAAATCGCCACTTGTGGTTATTAGTATTTCGTGCTCATTGCGTTCTGATTCTGTGAAACCTGTTGCCGTAAACGGTAGTAACGTCTTGTGGATGAAATAATTAATAACTTTCATTTCTCTATTATCTTGAATATAAAGCAACAATAACGAAATATGTATGAGTGGAAACTTTCCCGGGTTACTGATGCAATATGATCCTCTCGGATGTCTGAGATGGTGTTGTATAAACATGACGTTTCGACAGCTAGCTCTGCTGTCTTCATCAGGTGTCAGGTGTCTAGGCGGTGATAGCTTGCGACAGCTAGAAGATACCTGACACCTAATGAAGACGGCAGACCTAGCTGTCGAAACGTCATGTTTATACTAAACCATCCGGCTGGACACCCAAGAGGATTATATTGCATTAATAACGAAATATTCTCTCCATTTTCTGGAGCACAGGATTCCCCAGTTTTTAACACATTGAAGAAAGCCTTTCAGAATCCATATGTGGAGTAATTGTCTAAGGCAAGATGACACAACAAGTTGCAACGGAAGTTTCGCTTTAAGAATAATACTACCTGGCCTCCTGTTGTATGTGGCATTTCTTACAATAAGTTCAGATATGACTTACTGGAGCTCTATACCGCGATTCACTGTGCGCTACTTGCGTAGTTAGCCTTTAACAATATTATCTACGAGTATAGACATGATGTCAGAGCACAAGACCCGAGGAATAGTGGTAAGTATGAGGCACAACTGACCAGTTCCAGTGCCGCCATGATGATCCTGGCCCCGGTGATCTGCCGGCTGGTGAAGAGCGGTGGTACGGTCCACATATCTCGCGCACTCGCACAGCCGCTGCAGCGAATGAGCCGCCAGCCTGAGCCCGACCAGGCTGGAGGGGGGCTTCCTCGAACACGCCGCCGTGTGACGTCACCGCTTGTTTTCCTCGTCACGAGAGAGGCGGCAGCCCGCCTGTATCCACACGCTTAGCTTAGTACGGACTCGCAACAACAGGTGTGGCCATAATGTTTTATCACTTAGGGATTGTGCATAAACTACGTGGCCCGGTCGGGGGGGGGGGTGCGGGAGGAGGGGTTGGCTGGAAAGCTACGCTGAGCTACTTGGGGGGAGGAGGAGGGGGGTTTCCGAAACAGGCCAAGTAACTTTTCTTTCATATTATTTGTCACAGTTAAAATGAGATACACAGAAGCATGTAAATATTTATTTCCGTCATTTAATTATCCCCGGATGTAATTTACGATAGTCTGACAAGAGAAAACAGTACTAAATGTCTTCTGGAATCAAAAGGGAAAAAAGCTACGTGCTACGTGGGGAGGGGGGGGGGATAGAGGCAAAAGCAGCCACGTAGGGCTACGTGGGGGGAGGGGGGTTTCACAGCAGGCCAAAATGGAGCTACGTGGTTTATGCACGATCCCTTATTAATAGTACGTGGAGGAAAAGGAAGAAGAACCATAACCATAAGCCGGCGTTTGATTTCAGGCGTTAAATAATGTAAGGCGTTTAGTTTGTAGGTTGGGTAGTCAGGGACTTGAGTAAATAACCAAAGGGGGCATCTATAAATTACGTGAGGTGAAATAGGGGGGGGGTCCGGTGAAATCTCACCAGGGAGGAGGGGGGGGGTCTACGGAAATCTCACGTGAGATTTTGGGGGACACTAGAGCCAAAAAAAAGGTCTGCAATTTGCGCCAAAGTCGATTTTAGGAGGGTATTTCGTCAAAAAAGTTAAGGTGTGACCTAAAAAAAAAGGTCTACAAAAGTTTCGAGGGCGATTTCTAGGGGGGGTTCTCACGGACCAGATCTCACCAGAGGGGGGGGGGTCCGGCCAGATCTCACGAAATCTCACCAGCGGGAGGGGGGGGTCCAGAAATCCGGAAAAACACCTCACGTAATTTGTGGATGCCCCCAAAGGAAATGCTCAGCAATTTACCACAAACATTGGAAGAGTTTACAATCCGTAAAGGACAAAATTAGGTAGGTCGCGAAACGCAAGATTTAAAAAATATAAAAGAATATTCGGAAAGTAAGTGTGATGGGAAATTGACTGTCGCAATAAAATGAAATTGAAGTAAATTAAGTTGCATTATGCGGAGGCGCTAAAGCAATTGTGCTACAAACAGGTAACATATAGACAAGCCGAGATCGTTCAATGAATAGGCCATCGCCGATTTCCTTCCCGTTACTTGTCTCCTCCTTTCCCCTCTCTGATGACCCCTTCGTCAACGAGGTGTAAAGCCAGAAACAAAAGAAAGAAAGTTTTGCTACGAGTTTGGTAACGAAAACGTTATTTCCTGAGAATGCGCAATTTGCCTTTCATATCGACCATAATATTTACGTAAATTACATGTACTAAAAATACGTAAACAGTTTATGCTTTACAGGCAAAACAAGCAAAAGTTTTTGTTTTGTGCTTTCTTTCCATTACAATAATGCTACTTTACTGAATTTAGAGTTCATTGCGTCCTAGTGGATGGGTTAAGTTTTACCTACTAAGTACTAATGGAATTAATCTAATTAGAACAGAACGTTTGCGCTGGTGTTGCTAGCGACACTGTAACTTGGAGCTGATTACGCTACCTAATGTCAAAATTAAAGTGTTGCACACTTTTTATGTTAATGAGGTGAAAGCCCACCTTTTTCCTTCAGTACAACTTTGATTCGTCTTAGAATGGATTTATACAGACCCGGACCTTTTTTTTTTTAAATTTCTTCATGAAGCTTCTTGTTCAACTACTGTAAGTAAAATGGATACAGAAATCGGTATTCTAGTCAATCTGCAAAATAGACCGCGGTGGCGGTCAGGAGATTGTGCTATCCAAGGAAGGTGTTGATGTTCGTCTCCATGTACATCTCTGGCTGTATTTTTTTTCGGTGCATTTTCATCTTGAAAGACTGAATCTTTATTAAGGAACAATGTTTTCGCCATAGGGTACACCTGGTCACCCAAAATCTCTGCGTGGTGACTGACAGTAAGACGACCTTCGTGGGTGATAATAGTAGACTACCTATAGGATACCATGATAGTCACTCCATGTTTGACAATAGAGAGCAAATTGTCAGGATCGTAAGCCTCCTTCGGACTTTTAAACTAGCAGTCTTTATTTAAGCTTCATGAATATTCTGTCTGTCCACTTTTGTCTTTAGAAGTGCTTTGTATAGCTGGGCTGTTTAGGAATGAGTCCTTGGCGAGTTTGCTGTCCCGCAAACAAGTTAATGGAGTCTCAGGTACCTGGACGGAAATTCAAGTTCCCGCACGTCATTCGGGCCGGCCATCCAGGTGTCACAGCCCATCCAGAACGGATTTTACCCTTATTCGACCATTTAATATAAAAATGAGTCTATGTACTGCTTATGAATATTTGCATCACAGAACCTGTGTCCAAATATCATATGTGTTAACCCAGGTCACTTCATGAAGCAGAAGATATTCGTTTCACGCCCACAGATGATTACACATCAGCGACGCTCTGGCCTCGCATTCGGGAGGACGTCGGTTCGAATCTCCGTCCGGGCATCCAGATTTGGGTTTTCCATGGTTTCCCCAAATCACTCCAGGTGAATGCTGGGATGCTTCCTTCAAAAGACAGTAGTAAGAAGACCTGTTTTCTGTATAGAAACCGGGAAAAACCCATGAGTCACCTCCCTCCCCTCCCTCTCTGGCGGGCTTTTGAATAAGCCAATCAGCGTTCACGTCACAAGATGGCGGATCGTTAGTTCATTTGGTGGCCGCTAGGGGGGCAGCACCGGCCGCGTTTGCGCAAACGATAGTTCCTTAACCGGCTGCCCAGATGGCAGCACAAACCTCAATCTGCGCAGACATTCCATGGCTCGCGTGACGTCACAGCCTCTCTACAGGAACTCTAGCGCATAAATGTCATTACACCAGCCAGCTCGCCCTCAGTTCCCGGTCGACGCTCGTCAGTTGCAGTTCACTATGGCTAGTGAGGTTCTCCTGTTTTCAACATGCTATAAGTTAAACAGCAGTGACACCAAGCGGATCACTGTAGGTTTGTCACCTAAATTGGAATTTAATCCAGTAGTTGTACTCGAAAAAGTTGGGCACAATAAAGTCACTCTCACACATGAAGAGTGGGATGTACTGAGACAGTTGGTCTATACAGTTGGTGGCTTTTTCATCAACACTGAGCATTTGCAAACTAGTGTCTCACTAGGCAATCACACCATCTCTTCCCGCGCCGTGGCTGGAGCGAAAACTATATGGTTTTACAACAATGCTGTTCCTGCCTATGGTGTGTTTCTCGGCGAATCAACATGGAGCAAACATGGTGGACGCCTTGCCTGCAGTGACCAGTGCCATCAACACCATGAAGCTCTGGAGTTATCAAGTTACCAAGTACTACAAAGAGTTTCTGAATACGTTATCAGTGAAAGTGATTCGTGACTACCCCCGTTGTTCTGTGAATGGCCTGCTAGATTTGCATTTTGATAATGTACATGTCAATGAAGTGTCATACAGCCCCTGTTCAACACTAGTCTATGAACGTTTAAAGTTAGAAATTAAAGCATATAAAAAGCTGTTAGTGTATGACGATGTTAAACGCAAAGTTGAACAAGATTTAAAAGGAACTGATGTATTTAGCAGAGGCGGTGATGACGTATGTGGTAACAATTAGTACCCATCAGTCCATAGTTCTACAATTGACTTTTTGCAACTAAAAAAATTGATTGTACGAATTGTGAGTAAATAAAATCATTTTACCAGATTTTTCTTTTGTCATTTCACCTATCCTAATTAGATAATAAGTATATATTTTTAAAAAATCTTTTATTTCGCCCACCAATTGGCGATTAAAAATACATTTCAATTGCACACATATTATTACAAAATATATGTAATTTACAAAGTTTTCTCAAATTATTTTTCTTGAGTTCTCGTAGTGGTGGACATCCTAAATCTTCTATATTGTA
>JARYHS010008074.1:59956659-59971659 GCA_031002005.1 Vandiemenella viatica
GTACACTTTCATATAATGTCACGGCTAAAAAGAGGGTGGCTCATAAAACTTCTTCTCTATTTAATAGAATAATTTGTTGCTCTAAACGAATAAATGATTAACAGAAATATTTTGTTTTCTACGATAATACCTAGATTCCCGGAATGTCTAGATGTCTAGTATTGATTTTAACCCTGGATATTTTCCATTAGTTTGCATTTCTTCAATTACTTCAGTTCTTTTAGTCTTCACAGTTTAAAAATACCTCGACCTCAACAGTCAGACTATGCAGGTAAATAGAGAACCCTGGGACATTTCAGTCTTACTGTTAAAATCTGTTTACAGAAAGATTGTCTATATGGAACAGTGAAGTAGTTTCACAACCAAGAAATGTTTCTACATCTATAGTGGATCATTCAGGAATGACGAAAGTTTCCATGTAGTGTTGCATCGGAGTGTTCGTTGAGAAACGCCGCAACGGAGGTTGTTACTCCTGCAACAGGTGGGCGACACGATTGTGAGTAGTGTTGTCGGGAACTTTGTGTACCCTGGATGTCAGGAAGCACTCCGCCTTGGCGAGCAAACTGTCATTTGTAAGCTCCTAAGAGCAGATGCATCGTCGGACTTGAAACAACCAACATGGGCCTAAATTTTACTGTTTTTCGGATTTTTTTAACTGTTTGCTTACTGAGGCTTGAAAGTGCCTAACGGGGGTCAAGTTGTCCATAATTCGAATGTCGCTGTTTGCCGAAAACTGACTTTTGCCTCAGACGTACTTCTGTTTTGTTCATGTAAAATGTGGCAGTCCGATTGGTTTTTCGGAGTCCTCGCTAACATGTAGAACCCGTTTATTGGATAAGGTTAAACCATCATGAGTTCCTTAAGCCCTCACAGTGTTTATATTTTATCCGGAAAAATATTCGCTTATTCCTGCTCGAAAAAGCGCAACAGAATTATTTATAGCTTCAGGTGAGTTGCCACGTATTCCCGACATCCTTCCATTCTCTTCTTGTCGCACCTTTGTTCATCAATACTGCTCGACGCTTCTATTGGCCGCTCACGTTTCACCTACTCACACATCTCCTCCCTCCAATCATCAACGGAATTGTTTGTAGAAGGAATTAACATCGTAGCTAATTTGTTGAATGTTGAATGATATGAAGATTAATAAAATAAAACGTAGATAAACGTTAAAAGAGTGGATATGAAAAAGAAATGCTTTAATCAGCACATTTTTTAAAGTTGTAGATTTGCATCATTTAAGACTAACTGTATCTCAGTTTGAAGAGCTATTGTGAAATCTTTTTTCCGATACATAAAAAATGACACCGCTAAGAAGCAATTTTTTGACATCAGAATTTCTAAAATCCTTATTCTTACAATTCCATGAAATTTCTACACTTTCATGAAGTTCTGAAGATTTTAATGCCTCTGCTTCACTCCGCTTACGCGACTTGTTAGTGGTCGCCATCTTGATTGTTAACTCGCACGTCAAAAGTTGGTCGTGAACCGAGTCCACTATCCTCTGTCAACTGTCTGTCTTGTACCTGTTGACACGAGGAGAGTGGACTATCCAGTGCTGCGCGCGCACCAAGACAGTACACTCGTTCCAGTCAACTCGCACCTTGTAAACGGGGCATCAATGTGAATTGATCTTCTTTCGAGAAACAAATATTCAAGAGGTTCGCAGACGTGTGGCGAATTTGACATTTACCTCCTTTATTGTAGAAATTCTTCATTTCCGTTTTCGTCAAATGATATGGCAAAGAATCAGAGTATTTCGGATGTAGAATTAGGGTCTCAGATTAACAGTCTTCTAATTCTTTGCAATAAAATCCTCTCGGATGTCGAGACGGATGGTATTGTATAAACACGACGTTTCGACACCTAGCTCTGCTGTCTTCATCAGGTTTCAGGTCTCTTCTAGCTGTCGGAAGGCCGGCCTCGGTAGCGCGGGGCTAGCGAACTAGCTTCGCGTCGCAGAGGTCGCCGGTTCGAGTCCGGCCAAGGGCATGGGTGGTTTTAATTAAGTGTTGTGTCCGTCCTGTGTTGTCCTGTCACTGGTTATCATCAATAATAACACAAGAATAATCTATATACACACTTGACGAATAAAAGAAAAATTAGTTGCTGGCTGAATGGCTACACAGCCGAATGCCATTTAAAAAAAAAAAAAAAGCTGTCGGAAGCCGACAGTGAACTTGCGACAGCTAGAAGTGACCTTAAACCTGATGAAGACAGCAGAGCTTGGTGTCGAAACGTCGTGTTTATACAACACCATCCGGCTGGACAGCCGAGAGGATTTTAATGCATCAGTACTCCTGGAAAGTCTGCACTCACACTTCTAATCCTTTGTCTGTGTTTCTGGTCTTCTGTTTCATGTTTCGTACAGTGTGGTAGAATCACCTGACACACAGCGAGTGCTACCGAGCCACTGTACACAGCATGGAGGAAGGAAATTGCGGCAGAATGACAAAGCGGAACTGTTGGTCAGATAAGCCGTGAAGCGGAAGTAGGCGAGTTCGGAATAATCTCACTGTTGCAATCTATTGACATGCGCGTCTGCATATATTTCCTTCCAAACTCCGTTCGTTTATTTGAATTCTAGGGAAACTTAAGATACATCAGGTCTGTAGGAACTGACTGTCTATATAGTACTGGATAGCAACTACGAATTTTATGAACAAATAGAGAATGGTCTGATCTCTTGAATTTTATCATAGAATGTAGGCTTTCACGGCCGGTATTAACTTCACTCATAATTTCCGGGCTGAAAGGCCGTGGTCGATAAGTAAAATTACTTTCTAAAATTTCTTTCTAAATTAGTTTTTTTTTTCCAGAAAACAGTATATTAGATAAATTATAGTTTTATTTACGGAACTTACATTTTACATGTGTGTTTTAAATCGTAAGATCATACATTGTCTTACATAATGATTCATAAATGTATCTATATAGGTAACATAATTTTATTCACCCTCTATGTCAGAACAACATTCACTAGTATAAGCACTACCAACACTAGTTCGGTTTGTGTCGGAATTTTCTGTTTCTTCTCCTGTCTCCTCTAGATCCATAACTTCAGAAATAGTTACATTTTCTTTTACTGGTTGATCTTGTATTGTACGCAAAAGATTTTGAGATTGCAATTTTAAATTGTGAGCAAAGCACATATTGTGCCGATAATTCTGTATTACGGTCTTTTAAGTATGATTTTAAATCTATTATCAAACAAAACAGGAGCTTTATTTATTTTTCAATTGTTGGTTTACGCCGAAGGTTGCAAGGAAACGATTTGTAATTACTGACAATTTAATGACTCAGTATCACTATATGCTGCGAGTTTAACAAGTATACGAATATAAGGAAAGCACAATAAGTAATCAAAAGTGGCAAAAAACTGGAAAGAAGAAGCATTGTAACTATTTATGGTGAGAAAATTAATTTGAGTGATATTTTAGGATTACTTGGCAAAAATAATAGTGGATTAAACAATGACATAGAAGTAAGTATGAAGTCTTGAATTTTAGTTCTGTTCGACGTTAGTTAGGTGAAAGTATTCTGTGTATTATCGAGCATTTTTTTCTTCAGGTGCAACGTTTTTAAAATTACTGCCTTCCAAATTTTTAACAAATGTGATATCTAGAACCAAAATGGGATCGCTGATAAGGAATGACATGAAATCGGACATTGTCCTACTAAGAATCCATCCGTTCGTTTGAAGTTATTTTGTGAAAATCTAGGTGTTCGAAGTCGGCTCATTCCAAATGCGAGACTAACACGATTCGCTCAGACATGGTTTCCGCCAAGTACATTTTATCAGTGACTGCACACCTCACAAAAGTTCACGACCGGATACATGTTTCGTGTCTTTGATGAATAAAAACCGCATTTTAAACGTGGCAGGCTTTCCGATGTTCGTTGCGGTGAGAAGACCTTCTAAGACTATCTTCAACTGGAATCTTTACATTGAAAGTGGTCAGCATGTATGGGCACTATCCTGCTGCATTAGAAATTTTAGGAAACTGAACTCATTTCCTGGATACTTTTAACATGGTAGTATTGGGAAACTCTTAGACGGTACTTCACACTGTTTTAACCGATCAAATCGTTTTCACTAATTTCGACCTGATGGTTGACTTAAGTTAGTCCAAATTTAATATTTACCGGGATTATTGGATGGAGGGGGCGGGGGTACTCTAACATACTAATTTTTGTATATGAGCTTAGTAAATCGTTTATTGCATTTTTTTCGTATGATGACTATTTAACAGAAACCAACTGACAGTGATCTGTGATTAACGGGTTTCCTTGAAAGATTGACTCAAACCAACTGACCGAGGGTACCAGAAGCTATGTTTCTAGGTTGAGGTGATCGTAGTGTTGTAAATTGAAAAAAAAAGAATGTTTTTTTTCAGATTTTCGAAAAAAAACACGTAAAAAACCTAGCACGCATGTTTTTCTTTTTAAATTAGTTTTTTTTTTCTTCAGAAACAGTATATTAGATAAATTATAGTTTTATTTACGGAACTTACATTTTACATGTGTGTTTTAAATCGTAATGAATCATACATTATTATTATGAATTATGTCTTACATAATGATTCATAAATGTATCTGTATAGGTAACATAATTTTATTCATCCTCTATGTCAGAACAACATTCACTAGTATTAGCACTACCAACATTAATTCGGTTTGAGTCGAAATTTTCTGTTTCTTCTTCTGTCTCCTCTAGATCCATTACTTCAGAAATAGTTACATTTTCTTTTACTGGTTGACCTTGTATTGTACGCAAAAGATTTTGAGATTGCAATTTTAAATTATGAGCAAAGCACACACTGTGCCAATAATTCTGTATTACGGTCTTTTAAGTATGAATTTATTATCATACAAAACAGGAGCTTTATTTCTTTTCAAGGAAACGATTTGTAATTACTGACAATTTAATGACTCAGTATCACTATATGCTGCGAGTTTAACAAGTATACGAATATAAGGAAAGCACAATAAGTAATAAAAAGAGGCACAAAACTAGAAAGAAGAAGCATTGTAACTATTTATGGTGAGAAAATTAATTTGAGTGACATTTTAGGGTTACTTGTCAAAAATATAGTGGATTAAACAATGACATAGAAGTAAGTATGAAGTCTTGAATTTTAGTTCTGTTCGACGTTAGTTAGGTGAAAGTATTCTGTGTATTATCGAGCATTTTTTTCTTCAGTTGCAACGTTTTTAAAATTACTGCCTTTTAAATTTTCAACAAATGTGATATCTAGATCCAAAATGGGATCGCTGATAAGGAATGAGATGAAATCGGACATTGTCCTTACTAAGAATCCATCCATTCGTTTGAAGTTATTTTGTGAAAATCTAGGTGTTCGAAGTCGGCTCATTCCAAATGCGAGACTAACACGATTCGCTCAGACATGGTTTCCGCCAAGTACATTTTATCAGTGACTGCACACCTCACAAAAGTTCACGACCGGATACATGTTTCGTGTCTTTGATGAATAAAAACCTCATTTTAAACGTGGCAGGCTTTCCGATGGTTCATTGCGGTGAGAAGACCTTCTAAGACTATCTTCAACTGGAATCTTTACATTGAAAGTGGTCAGCATGTATGGGCACTATCCTGCTGCATTAGCAATTTTAGGAAACTGAACTCATTTCCTGGATACTTTTAACATGGTAGTATTGGGAAACTCTTAGACGGTACTTCACACTGTTTTAACCGATCAAATCGTTTCCACTAATTTCGACCTGATGTTTGACTTAAGTTAGTCCAAATTTCATATTTACCGGGATTATTGGATGGAGGGGGCGGGGGTACTCTAACATACTAATTTTTGTATATGAGCTTAGTAAATCGTTTATTGCATCTTTTTGTATGATGACTATTTAACAGAAACCAACTGACTTGGGATCTGACAGTGATCTATGATTAACGGGTTTGCTTGAAAGATGTACTCAAACCAACTGAGCGAGGGTACCAGAAGCTATGTTTCTAGGTTGAGGTGATCGTAGTGTTGCAAATTGAAAAAAAAAATTTTTTTTTCAGATTTGCGAAAAAAACACGAAAAAAACCTAGCACGCATGTTTTTCTTTCTAAATTAGTTTTTTTTCAGAAAACAGTATATTAGATAAATCATAGTTTTATTTACGGAACTTACATTTTACATGTGTGTTTGAATCGTAAGATCATACATTGTCTTACATAATGATTCATAAATGTATCTACATAGCTAACATAATTCTATGTCAGAACAACATTCACTAGTATTAGCACTACCAACATTAGTTCGGTTTGGGTCGAAATTTTCTGTTTCTTCTTATTGTTTCCTCTAGATCCATAACTTCAGAAATAGTTACATTTTCTTTTACTGGTTGATCTTGTTTTGTACGCAAAAGATTTTGAGATAGCAATTTTAAATTATGAGCAAAGCACACACTGTGCCAATAATTCTGTATTACGGTCTTTTAAGTATGAATTTAAAGCTATTATCATACAAAACAGGAGCTTTATTTCTTTTTCAATTGTTGGTTTACGGCAACGGTTGCAAGGAAACGATTCGTAATTACTGACAATTAATGACTCAGTATCACTAGGTGAGAGTTTAACAAGTATACGAATATAAGGAAAGCACAATAAGTAATAAAAAGAGGGAAAAAAACTAGATAAATTTAAAATTCCTAATTTTTTTGAAAAGATCCATAGGTTTACAGATAAATTCGCAGGGCTGGCAGCACTAGTTCAAACAGCGAGTATCAGTCCAAACAACGGGGAACGGAGATTCCTTCTCGCGCAACCTACCCTCTTCGGGAAGTCCCCGTTCGTAAAAGAAAACTTCATTCAATGTTGTCAATATTTTCGTAATTTTCTTTTCTACTGAATCAGAAAAATATAGTAGATTTAAAAATTAAAATAAGTAGGTCTATTTAGTATAAACTCTAAAACAGTCATATTAAATGATAAGTGCTTTACAAATTTGAGATTTAGTAGTTACGAAAAAAAACATGTCCCAGAAAAGAAACTTGTTTTTTTTCATGTTTTTTTTTTCTATTCGGAAAAAACCGTTTTTTTACAACACTAGGTGATCGCCTCTTTTTGTTATGTGTATCTTGAGGATCCAGATCTCCGTCCTCCCGAAGGTTGAAAACTTGGGAAGGCGCGAGTTCAAATGAACATCCGGCCATCCAGATTTGGTTTTCCATGTCTTTCTAAACCACTACAGGCGAATACCAGGATGGTTGCTTCAAAAGGCCATGGCCAAATGCTTCTCCATCCCTTTCCTCCAATCCTTTCCCCCTTCTAATGACCTCGATAAAGCGTAAAGATCAAAATTTAAAAAAAAGAAGAAGAAATTCTTTCTCTGTCTTGACCGCTGATCTATACCTTATCTATGGGAAACTTAGTCGTCGTCATCCATGTGTGAACCGCTACGTAAGGAGTTTCAATTTTTCTGTGTGTAATACGTGGTTTACTAGGCGAGCTGGGTGACCTTCCCAGCATTTATCTCTAACTACACTCCTGGAAATTGAAATAAGAACACCGTGAATTCATTGTCCCAGGAATGGGAAACTTTATATACACATTCCTGGGGTCAGATACAACACATGATCACACAGACAGAACCATAGGCACATAGACACAGGCAACAGAGCATGCACAATGTCGGCACTAGTACCGTGTATATCCTCCTTTCGCAGCAATGCAGGCTGCAATTCTCCCATGGAGACGATCGTAGAGGTGCTGGATGTAGTCCTGTGGAACAGCATGCCAAGCCATTTCCACCTGGCGCCTCAACTGGACCAGCCTTCGTGCTGGACGTGCAGACCGCGTGAGACGTTTCATCCAGTCCCAAACATGCTCAATGGGGGACAGATCCGGAGATCTCGCTGGCCAGGGTAGTTGACTTACACCTTCTAGAGCACGTTGGGTGGCACGGGATACATGTGGACGTGCATTGTCCTGTTGGAACAGCATGTTCCCTTGCCGGTCTAGGAATGGTAGAACGATGGGTTCGATGACGGTTTGAATGTTCCGTGCACTGTTCAGTGCCCCTCGACGATCACCAGAGGTGTACGGCCAGTGTAGGAGATCGCTCCCCACACCATGATGCCGGGTGTTGGCCCTGTGTGCCTCGGTCGTATGCAGTCCTGATTGTGGCGCTCACCTGCACGGCGCCAAACACGCATATGATCATCATTGGCACCAAGGCAGAAGCGACTCTCATCACTGAAGACGACACGTCTCCATTCGTCCCTCCATACACGCCTGTCGCGACACCACTGGAGGCGGGCTGCACGATGTTGGGGCGTGAGCGGAAGACGACCTAACGGTGCGCGGGACCGTAGCCCAGCTTCATGGAGACGGTTGCGAATGGTCCTCTCTGATACCCCAGGAGCAACAGTGTCCCTAATTTGCCGGGAAGTGGCGGTGCGGTCCCCTACGGCACTGCGTAGGATGCGACGGTCTTGGCGTGCGTCCGTGCGTCGCTGATGTCCGGACCCAGGTCGACGGGCACGTGCACCTTCCGCCGACCACTGGCGACAACATCGATGTACTGTGGAGACCTCGCGCCCCACATGTTGTGCAATTCGGCGGTATGTCCACCCGGCCTCCCGCATGCCCACTATACGCCCTCGCTCAAAGTCCGTCAACTGCACATACGGTTCACGTACACGCTGTCGCGGCATGCTACCAGCGTTAAAGACTGAGATGGAGCTCCGTATGCCACGGCAAACTGGCTGACACTGACTGCGGCGGTGCCCAACCGCTGCGCAGCTAGCGCCCTTCGACGGCCAACACTGCTGTTCCTGGTGTGTCAACTGTGCCGTGCGTTTGATCATTGCTTGTACAGCCCTCTTGTAGTGTCCGGAGCAAGTATTGTGGGTCTTACACACCGGCGTCAATGTGTTCTTATTTCAATTTCCAGGAGTGTATATGACTGCGGAAATCCGCCTAAAAATCCATAATCTGAAGTTTCGAGGTTTAATCTTGGACCATTTTGTACTTCTCGAGCGAAACTGATGCGTATCACCGAAATGATAAATAATTTTATTGAATTTTTGTGTTTACTGCTTTCCTCTTATGTATGATCAAATTCTTCCTGTTTAAAAAGTAATGAGCCGTATTGCTATACCCTATTCACTCCGCACTCGCGGCTCAAGGTCAAATTCCCCTGATCCCGCTCCTCAGATCACCCCACCCCCCCTCTCCCTTCTTACTTCTTCGAACTGACTGCTGTGTCCGTGTATTCGGGTGGTAAATTTCCCCTTCGTTTGTAGGATAAAGGACACTAAGCCGCCTCGAGCCATCTGAACGGGCTATAGTTATACTGGCGAAAAGAGATTTAGGCCGTGTCGAATTACGTAAGGTACAGTTTAGTTAGTAGCCTTGTTTCTGACGAGAAGTCATGGATGTAATGTTGACAAAATACCCAATAAAATTATTTCTTTTCTTCAAAATTTCACTATACCACCCCCAGCAGCGTACAAGGACACCAAAAAATAAAACAAAAAAAGAAGTATTTTATTTTAAAAGTAATCAGTTGACATGAATGGACGGTACCTTCACTTGTGCAATAAAGTGGGACATTGACTTTATTCTCAGTGTTTGATAAATTTAATCGACCACTTACGTTAGCATATTTTTATGTAGCTACGTTACATCTAATGTGTTCTTTGCGAGATGTTTGTATTACCAGTTGCAACCGGATACTCCAAGGATAAAATTTACCGTTTATTTGTCTCTGCGGATACTCGACCCAATTCCAGCCAGGATTTTATGTTCCGTTAACTCACTCTCATGATTCTGAAACCCGCCTTTCACCGTTCTATTAGTCTGTGGACTGCTTTTTCAGGGTGGCCACACACCTGGAAAACCTGGAAAATATGGAATTATCAGGGAATTTAAAGCCACCTTGAAATATCATGGAACTATCAGGGAATCCAAGTAATTTATAAAATTATCAGGGAATTTTAATTGCAACAACCCAAAATTTGATAATTTTATTTAATATTGAACTTTTGCATTAAATAATTCAGCTTATAAATTTTTGACATAAAATAGCCAACAAAAACCGCATTTACACTAGCAACTTGCATCTCGTCTTGCGCCTCATCGAGATACGACGACGAGATGTTCGTGCGCGAGCGCTAACATGAACTCTCTCTGGAACTCGGCATTTGAAATTATATTTTTTAAAAAAAGGTGGATGACATCTAAATCATGTAAACTCAGAAGTTATATTTTTTACTGAATAAATCAATAATCGTTGAGGAGTAAGTATATAAGGATGTTTTTATGTTTCACTAAACAGTTTTACAATTTCAAGCAAAGTTTGAAACAGATGTTCCAAAAAAATTGAATTTGTGGAGAATCTTCGAAGTCCTGTAGAATGTCTTAAGCTGGTTTTGAACTTCTTCTGAGAAAAATTGAAACTTTAATATCAAAACAAAAGCCCAGATTCAATATACCAATGCCAGCAAAAATGTGAATAGCGATAATTATACGGCTTTACAACTTTTTTGTATTAATGATATAAGGGGAATTAAAGCAGGAACAAAATAATTCGTAAGATCCTAAATAGATAGGATTTATAAAGTTTTGCATCATTCAGAGCTCTTTCAAATGATGAATCGATGTGACAGTATAAACATCGTGCTCGTGCCTTTGACTTGCTCCAAATATTCCGCTGCCAAGGCGAG
This sequence comes from Vandiemenella viatica, assembly GCA_031002005.1. Lineage (NCBI taxonomy): Eukaryota > Metazoa > Arthropoda > Insecta > Orthoptera > Morabidae > Vandiemenella > Vandiemenella viatica. The sequence continues at coordinate 59,967,352 of JARYHS010008074.1, forward strand.
CGGCACAGGCAAGCAACCACACAAAGTGAACCAACACGATTGCATGGTTTATACAAACTCGTGTTCATGCTATCTTGCGTAGACTCACGGAAACTTACTCGAAAGTGTTAACTCGACAACAGAAGAAATTAAAAATGGAACAAAAAAAACTGCAATAACTGAACCAGAAGATTTGAAAAGAAAAGTGTAGCAAATGAATAAAAGGCATAAAAAAGCTAAGCTGTTGACTGAGTCAAGTTACTGATGAACAATTTAAAAATCTTCAGTTATTTTTGTCCACCAAATATTGAAAGATTACTAATTTGTTTTATTTCATATTAGTCATTTGACTTATCTTATTTTTGTACTACTCATTTTTAATTATGCTTCATAAGATTACTAAATTAGTTATAATATTTTCAAATAAACATTCTTAAACATGTTTCTTTTTCTAATTTTTTGAGTTTTAACCAGATTTAATTATTTAGAATTAAAATCTAATTAAAACTTTAAATATATTAACCATGCAAATAAAGTTTCTAAATCAGGGAAAAATATGGCAAATTTCTCTGGAAAACCTGGAAATATCAGGGAATTTTTAAATCATTACCTTGTGGCCACCCTGTTTTTGTATGATTCACTCGCGGTGTGTTTCTAGTAGTAGTAATTATGTCCCCAGTAATGCTTTTCCCTGGTAATATTACATTCTACCTTCTTATCAGTGTTTCATCTGTTTTACCTGATAACTGTACGGAGTGGCATAGCCAGGTTAACAACGGCCCCGGTGCAAAAAATATTTCGGGGCCAGATGGGCGACCTTTTATTTGTAGCTTTGCCATGTCTTGTGAGGTTTGCTGGAAGGGTCTCCCTGAGCTTTAGGGGGCCTCCAGAGCTGCGCTTGGGGGCCCCCTGAGCTTTGGGGCCCCGGTGCACGGCACCGCCTAGACCTCCGATAGCTACGCCCCTGGCTGTACGCGTTTGTGGTATCATTGCATTATATTTTGCTGTAAAAAATTACTTTTGATGGTTGTGTGGTCCATTACCTGAATCGCAATCTTTATATATATAAAAATCTCGTGTCACGATGTTCGTCCGGGATGAACTCCGAAACTACATAACAGATTTAGATGAAATTTGGCTTACTGTGTGTAATTTAGTCCAACTTAAAAGATAGGATAGTTTTTATCTGGATTATAGACCACAATATTTATTATTTGTGAAATAAATGTTAATTAAATGTTTGTCATAGGACAATGGTTTGTAATTATTTGTAAGCTACCAAAGATAAGTGGTGTGCTGGCTTAGTGGTTAGGGCGTCTGACTTGAGATGGAAAGGTCCCTGGTTCGAATCCCTGTCCCGGCGGGGATTTTTATAGACACTTAACCCGGCATTAATCTCCGGCGCAGCATGCTGTGTGAGGTGAAATACGCCAAGACGGTACTGTGGTTCGGATTAGATGTTAAAATGTAGGCCCCCTGTACCAGGCAGGATGGGCGGGCTAGGTAAAGGCGCCTACGACAGGAGCAGAATGCCCAGTCAGTAGAAACCAGGTCATTACGACCCCCGAAATTATTATTATTATAGTTCCATAAGTTTCTAACAGATGTCTTAAGTTATCGATACAACACTTGGTTAGCTAGGAGCTAGGTTAGGTAATCATCCAGTACATCAATTTTTTATTATTATTTTTTTATTATTATTATTATTATTATTATTTTTTTTTTTTAAATGGCATTTGGCAACTGAGGCCATACAGCCAGCTCAATGTAATTATATTTGCTTTAAGTGTGTAAGTCGTCATCCAGTATTTCTTGTATTTCTCCAATGTATGGACGCCACAGGACGGACAGGACATTCACACAGACACACAACACTTAACATCCATGCCCGCGGCCGGATTCGAACCGGCGGCCTTCGGCACGCGGAACTAGCACTCTAGCCCCTACCAGTACATCAAGTTCTGTTTCAATTTATTTATGCTACAGTTTCTTCCTAACAGATGGCGGTGTGTTAATTTATTGAACCATCCAGTAGATGGCGTTGTATTTCGATTTATTTATGCTACAGTCTATTCCACGCCATATGTGCGAGTTTCTTCAATTTTAATTGTGCTGTGTATTGTGTTATAATTATACTGTATTGTTGTTCATCATTTGTGTGTCATTATACCTAACGACAAAGTAATTACACACATTGAAGAAAACGTTACGATAAATTCGAATCGTGTAAGTATTTCTCGCTAGCTTATCATTTTTCTTCTTCTTTTTGTTCAGCTAGAGACCACGTGTCAATTTCAATTCCTCTCCTGTTGTTTTTTCTTTCTTCCTCCACAGTACTCCTTCATTATTGCACTCCTCTCTACCTTTGAATCCTGCTATATTCAAAGTCTGCTATCGAAAAATTTTTCTTTCCATACAGTTCACTGGTATTATTTCGTTTCAAATCTTTCTAAACCTCTTGAAAGCCTGGTGTCATCCATGCTATAAATGTATCGAAAAAAATATCATTCCTCTTTTTCTGTTATTTTTCAATGTTATTATATATTTCCTCATTATATCTTAACTTCCATTTTACTGTATTTTTCAATGGACCCAAAAATTCCGGTTTCATCACTATTATAGTGTCTTATTTTAAGGCTTTCAGAAAGGCACTTTTTGTTGTAATTCAGATATTTTTCAGTGAAATGTCGCCAAAGAATCTAACCTCGACAATGCGTGTAGCAGAGAGGCACGACGCACGACGAGAGAGCTCATCAATCAGCAACACAAATCGCGGCAAGTAAGGATGTTCAAAGAATCAGGACAGCTGAGCGTCGTATGCAAGAATCCGGTGGCTTCCGACAGACATTACCAGTGATACCTCGCTCTACTTTTGCCGATGAAATTAACGTATGTTTAAAACAATCGTTTTTATGGCGGAATGTCAAAACACTTTGATTGACCATGAACATGCGAATACTGTTGCAAAATGATCCATCGGCACAAGTATTTTGTAAACAATTGCTGGATATTGGAAAAGGTGAAATAGAACTGCATCGAAATACACAATACATCAAATTGCCAGACAAATTCTGCACTGTTGTTCACTCAAAAATGAACTAACTCAGCGTGTGTTCCTGGATATATCAAATAATTACTTAGATCATAATTGGATCAGTAATCGTGCTATTTTGGCAGCAAAAAATGTTGATGTCAACGAAATTAACTTCCAGATACGACATTTGTTGCCAGGTGATCTGATGTCTTTTAAATCAATTGATACTATTGTTGATGAAAATGAAGCCGTAAATTTTCCAAATGAGTTTTTAAACTCTTTGGATATATCAGGAATGCTGCCACACAATCTCCGGTTAATGATTGGTTCACCGATTATTCTTCTTCGTAATTTGAATCCACCTTGATTATGCAACGGTACACGTTTAGTGATCAAAATTATCACCGGAAATGTTCTTGAAGCAACTATTTTGACTGGAATGTTTAAAGGAGAAATCGTCCTGTTGCCACGTATTCCAATGATACAGTCAGAATATCCAATTCATTTAAAAATTTTCAATTTCCGATTCGTTTGGCTTTCGCTATGACAATGAACAAGTCATGTCCGTTTGCGGCTTGGATTTGAAAATACGTGTTTCTCCCATGGGCAACTATATGTCGCCTGCTCACGTGTAGGGAAACCATTAAATCTATTTGTATTAGCAAAAGACAGGCTAACCAAAAATATTGTGCACCAATTAGCGCTTAGATAAATTAAAATTATAAATTGTGATAATTTAAAATAATGAAAATAATTGATAAAACTGTTTAAAAATCAGCTTCAAAGGCCTCATTTATAAAACTGAAATTTCAGTTTATACAAATAAATAAAAAATAATTTATTTTTATAAATATCAATTTTTATATAATTTCAATTAAGTAATTTGTAATAAAATATAAATTAAATTTTTTATGATCGTTTGTCCTTAATTTCAACTCTCCGTAATTCTTTACCAACTACATTTGAATTTCCAATGACTACAATATTTTTGTCTTTATTAGTGAATACTAATTTGACTACTTTAGGTAGTTTAGAATAACATTAATCCAACGTACTATAATTACTAAGTCACAGCAACGCGTGACCGGGTCAGCTAGTAAATTATAAATAAATTTATGTGACTGCTCTTTACTGGTATATTATGTTTATATACTCAATGATTCCACATTAATTTTTGTGAAGCATCATTTTCCGATGTCTGCTAAGTATCGTGTTTCACATATTTCTTTTTGAGCTTTAAATTTTGATATCTTGCTACTCCAAGATATGCAATGCAGAATTTATCCTTTTGTTGC
>JARYHS010008074.1:59972659-60013460 GCA_031002005.1 Vandiemenella viatica
GCCGTGGCTTCAGTATCTTTGTTTCGCTAGTATAATTGTCTGACGCTATCCCCCCTCTTATTTCTATTCTGCATCTACCTCATTGCAGTTAATACAGCCAACGTTCTAAATTACGTTTAAAGGAATACAATTTTTGCCTGGGGGGGGGGGGTGTCCATAAATTACGTGAAGTAAGAAAGGGGAGGGGATCCGGCGAAATCTCACCAAGGGGGAGAGGGGGGGTCAACGGAAATATCACGTGAGGTTTTGGAAATTTTTTTGGGACTGTCGAGCTAAAAAGAAAGAAGGTCTACAAATGACGCGAAAGTCAATTTTAGGAGGGTATTTCGTCGAAAAGTGGGGGTGGAACCGGCTTTGGCAGAGTGGAACCTAAAAAAAAAGGGTCTCACAAAGTTGCGAGGGCGATTTCTAGGGGGGGGGGGGGGTCTCTCCCGGACCAGATCTCATCAGAGAGGGGGGGGGGGTCGGACCAGATCTCACGAAGTCTCAACAGAGGGGGAGGGAGGGTGCCCGGAAATCCGAAAAAAACACCTCACGCAATTTATTGACGCCCCCTTGCCACCTATTTGTTGGCTTGAAACGAGCGCTATGTTAACAAATTAACAAATCAAGTATTTCTCACAAAGTGATCCAGTGAAACATTTCTGATGCTTGTAACAGTGTACTGAAGCGTTCTTTAGTCACTCACTGCTTGAAAGAGTTTTAACTGTATCCGTTTTTGATATATCACGGTATTATCATTGTTATACACACCACTGTCTATTTTTGAAATTCTAAGTCGTTTTCTGATAGTAAAAAATTCTTATCGACGAAATCTAAGTTTTTGCTAATCTTACGCTCCTTTTTAACTCTTCTCTCATTCGTTCTTGCTTCCGATGTAACCAAATTGTCCAATTCATTTTAGTAAATTTATTTCAAATTTAAATTTCTGTTGTAATTTCTCGAAACTGCATGTTTTTTTCATGTCCGTTCAGTTAAAAGAAAAGATCTTTCTTCACGGAATTGGATAAAAATTCCAGATTTTAGCTGATTCATTAGTTAAATACAGATTACTTAAAAATCTTTCTATAACGTATTTTCTTAGCGAATGTTCAGTAGGTTCAATAAAAGTCGACTGTACTTTGTCACATGATCTTAACCTTTTACCGCAACTTCAGTTCATAATTAAATGTGTGAGGAATAAGAAAAATTGAAAATACTTACTGAATAACCGTTTTAAGTTTCAGCCAGTTAAAGGTTAAGTGATGGAACAAAATGGCTTGAAATAGTTTCAAAACCAAACTGGCGCACTAAAATCTAATCGGATGGAATTATTACTAGCTACTGACGAATAGATTTTGCTCGAGTTAGAGTGTTCATAAGATACATACCCTCTAAAATAACTCAAGTGTGAAAGTGTGGTAAGAATGTAGCCTAAATAACTTTGAAAACTCTAAATCGGGTCTTCCTATGATATTTTCTGTTATTGCAATTTTATTAAACTATCCGACCTATCCGGCGTTGCCCTGGTGCTGGATATGAATGTTCTGATGCTTTACATAGTAAAAAAAATCCACCACCCGTGGCTGCTTACTTAACACAAATTTGTAGCGGGTTTAGGGATGGGGGATTCCTTACGGATTATGTGGCTACTTTGGGGCTGGTGATATTATTATTTTCATTTTTTTAAATTAATTGTAGATAATATTTTTCTCTTTCTTTTAAAGTATACGTGTGCAAAGTTCCATCAAGATCGGATAAAAACTGTGGGGTTTCCCACGTTAACTTTAAAACAGTTTTTAAATTTCAAGCTCGAATTTCTTGGTTACTACTTGCCCTACCGGAACCAGTCCAACGTCAATAAACAGTAAAGTTGTTGGACTTTCAGAACATCACCGTTTCCTTTGACCGATTTCCCTACCAATTTCCCTACCAATTACCAGATTTTTTTTTTTAACTGTTTTACGTCTCCCAACAGCGAGGTCTTTAGAGACGGGAAATGATGGGGGTAAGGACGGCCATGGCCTTTCTAAGGAAGCATCCCGGCATTTTCCTGGAGTGATTTGGGAAACCATGGAAAACCCAAATCTGGATGCCCGGACGGGGATTCGAACCGCCGTCCTCCCGAATGCGAGGCCAGAACGCTAACCGTTACAGCTTCACGCTCGGTCCCTGATATTTGGAAAATACTGAATCCTTGCACGTGCAAGTTTTCGTATGGGGCAGAGGAGTTATAAAGATGAGTGTATGTTTGTTTGTTTGTTTGTTTGTTGGTTTGTTTGTTCTTCATACAAATCCACAGTTTCCATCCGATCTCGATGAAACTTTGAACACTTATCCTTTGCAACAAGGAGAAAAATACTGTCTACATTTGGTTGACAAATTACCTGTATAAATAAGACAATTTGTCTCATAACTTCGAAATACGGCGATAGACATCACGTTGGATATGGTCGCCTCCGTACGGTGTTTCCGTGTAGTGGACTGGCAGCTTAGTGGCTAAAGCGCTTACTTACGAACGTCGTGGTCTCCGGTTCAAATCTCCGTAGAGGCTAAGATTTTTAAAAATTGATTTCAGTGTAAGAGTCAGGCCTGGGCCGTAGGTTATTCGGATTGCATATTAAACTGTAGATATTAGAAAGTTGGGGGTGCAATGCGAGGCAAATCGTAGGTAGTCTTGCAATGTTGTAGGTGTACACCTTTTTACGTTATAATGATCCCTCAGGTGTTGTTCGCAGTCAGTGTGTGAGTGTGAACCACAGTAATATTATTATAAATACGGAAGTAAGTCTCTGTCTTTTTGTTACGTTTTGACGACTAAATGGCTATATTGTTGTGATGGAATTTTATAAGGATATCTGTATGAAGGGCACTGGATATTTTTTCCAGTATGATTAACAGTTTTAGTCACGAAATTTTGAGACCTTATCGAATGGTGACAGAAATATGTTGGAAATTGATTCTCTTCAAGAGACAGGTTCGACGGTAGAATGATATAGTGATAGCTTTCCTGTCATATTATTCCGACTCGATATTGTTTGGGACCAATCCTTCGTTACCAACAACTTTCTATATTTAATTCTGGCAAAAAAATTCTTATTCCACGCGTACAAAGTCGAGGGTACGAGCTAGTATTTTATATTGTTGTTGAACGACATGCTCCAACATATTGAGAATTTCATAGCGAGTGCTGAATAAGTTCAATCGCAAATGCGACTTTATTTATTTTAAAGATTATGCCAAATGCATTGATATTGAAAGGGGCGAATGACTGGAACAAATTTATCGTGGAGGTGTGAACAATTTGCTACAAACAGTGAAATAATTTAAAGCGAAAATTCGTGGAATGTAAAAATAGGTAAGAGAAAATTGCTATCGGGACAGTATCTCCAACGCAGTTAAAATGGCTTTACGCCTCATTGGCGCCGATGTCATTAGAACCAGGAAGGGACTGGGGCAAGGGACGGGAAGGAATTCAGCCATGGCATTTTGAAGGAAGCTTCCCGGTATTCGCGTGGATTGATTTGGGAGAACCATGGAAAACCCAAATCTGAATGGCTCGACAGATTAGTAATTATGAGGTCAGTTTTCTCACTGCACAGTGTGGAACTGCAAATCAGACTTGGTTGTAAAATGTCTCATATGTTTAGATAAAAACTTTCCACATTCTTGTGAATGTATTCAGTGCTCAGTTATACGTTAAAGTGTAAGGAAATCGAGAAAAAAAAATAATAAGATACTGTTAGCTGATCCGAATATAAATGACTGGAGTGAACTGATTTTGTAAGATGTCGCCGATAAAATACTGTAGTGAAAGCAAGAATGTTGGAAGTATAGTATTTTTTATTCGGTATTGTGTGTCTACGTTAATAAGCAACAGATTGCGTCTTCGTCTTAAGGGGGTAGGTACACTTATCAAGTTTCAAAAAAAAATGCTTTTTTTATTTTTCACTGAAACAGTTTATAGTTTTTGCTTCATTTTAGTGAAAAAATTATTTCAATATCTTTAACAGTGTGGGAATTACGTGTGATTAAGCAATGCCCTGCACGATTGACAGCCATTTAAATCTTACTGCACTTGAAAGTGATCCAAATCTTTAACCTTAAATATCTCAAAACAGCAATTCATCAAATGGTTTTAAAGATAACTTTTTTCCATATGCATAGATCTTTTTCAAATTTGCAGGACATGTTCTACATACTAAGTACTACAGTCTGAACCATTATTGTTTATGCAGCTTTTCCCAAATGAAAAATATGCCTTTATATTTAAGAAAAAAAAAAAAAGCAAAAACTTTAATTTCTTGACAAAAAAATTTATTAATAAAAATATAGAGTTAAATATATTATAGTTTCAACTTGTTGCCTTGATATTAGTTTACAATATTAAAAGAACATTTCTGATAAATTTCAAATACTATGGCTTTTATCTTTAAAACCCTTTACAACAATATATTTTTCACTGTCAATTTGGATTGTTAAACAATATTTTTTATATATAGCTATAACAGTTCTATGGAGCTATGAAAGTTGAACCCTCAAATTTAAATAGATTTGGAGAAAATGACATCTCAACTTTATCAAATATTTGTATGTGTTAGGTGTACCTACCCCCTTAAAACATTCAGTATGCATTACTGTGAATCGTACCTTACTAACAGATATTAGTAGCATCGTCGTTCCTGGTGCGGATTAGTCTTGTCTGGGGCATTAAACCGAGCGTGGTGGGTGAGTGGTAACGCTCGGTCCTGGCTTTGGGCAGTACACGGGTTCGAATTGCCGTACGGCCATCTAGATTTCTGTTTTTCATAGGTTCGCAAATCACTCCAGGCGGTTGGTTCCTTCAAAAGGCCATCGCCGAAACGTTCCTGTTCTTTGCCTTAATACTCTTCCGGCTCGACATCGACGATCCGTACATTCAGGAGCAAATAAAAGAGTGGTATCGCTGCTTTTTTCCTGCAAAGATCGTTTATCAATCTGATTTCCGTTATTTATTAATAAACGGATCCTAACATTGATCTGAATTATTTCGTATGGTATTATTGATCCAAAGACAAAGTTTCTTACCGGCTGCGCAATTCGCCTCTATCGTGGCCACTTACCCGGTAATCATACCGGGTAAATGGGACCTACAGTTTAACGTGGAATCCGAGCGACGAACATATTAACAAAACAAAGGTTTTGCCAAAGGTGAAGCTCATTTTTAAGATACGTGAAAATACATGACGGGACCGGAATTCGAATCCAGTTATTCCTTAACTATCAGGTTATTTTTAGCAGTATCCATAATTTTATATTATATCACAAATATTATTTTTTAAAGAAAATTAATCATATAAAACACATACCCCAAATGTAAAAAAAAAAAAAAATGAAAGATTAAAGAAATTTTGCTTAATCTGCTTTTTAAGTGTGATTAATTACCTATTAGTATTTTTTAATATTATTTACGCTTGCCGATTTTTTTTCAATGAAGTTGATTGTATCGTATTTTACCGTAACCTATTTCACTGTTCATAAAATAATATTAGCTTTTTCTTAAGGGAGCGTGCACAAACTACGTAACTCGGTCCAGGGGGGGAGGGGTTAGCTGGAAGGCTACGCTGAGTTACGTGCGGGGAGGGGGGGTTCTGAGCCAGGCCACGTAGCTTTCCTTTCATAACATTTTTCATAGTTTAAATGAGGAATAGAACTCACAACAGCATGTGAATATTTATTTCCCTCAGTTAATTATCTCTGTATGTGATTTACAATAGTCTGACAAGAGAAAACAGTACAAAATGTCTTCTGGAATCAAAAGGAAAAAAAAAACTACGTGCTACGGGGGGAGGGGGGGGGGGTTGAGGCAAAAGCCACGTAGGACTACGTGAGGTGGAGGGGGGGTTCACAGGAAGGCCAAAATGGAGCTACGTGGTTTATGCACGCTCCCTAAAAAGTGTGAGCCTTTCACTTATATTTATCCGCTGTTTATTTCAGACGTTTCTCTTCTAAAAAGAAGTGTGTATCGTCATAACCTGTAGGCCCCTATACATGTAAACTTGAAACATTGCTTTTGTTTAACTGTGCTTGTAACATTTGTGGCTATGACGAGAAAAAAGAAAATTCCCTCACAATTTTTTTCCCGTATGTGTTTACATGAATTCGATTGAGCACTGTTCGTGCACATGCTTAGTAGCACTAGACACTTTCGTCATTGGAATGAATCTGAATGTCTCCCGCCAAAAACTGATCTGTTTCTATCCACCTTTACATTTTCAAACATGAAAATGAAATTAATAACAATTTCTTTCTTGTATCTCTAATTGGTGAAACTTTTAATGTTCGTGGTTATAAAATGATGGTGCAATAGCATCTTAGTCTCATGTTAAACTTAATGGAAAAATATTACAAAACATAGTATTGAATAGATATCATTCGAGAGAATGGAGTCTAATTAAACGATTGCGGTTCTAGAGTAGAACTGCCTGGAAATTATAACTCGAAATTCGTAATTAGTATGTCATTTGCTAGTTGCGTTTCTGACGCCGAAGTATTTGGATCCTAATAATGAGTAAAATAACAATTCAAAAATAAGTTGTCACACTAACAGCTTTAAACTTTCCATCGCTGTCGTGATATTAAATATTGGAACAATACAGCATTCGTGAAATTAGTGCATAGCAAACTATGGTGCAGATTGTTAAGTAGATAGCCTTTACATACGTACTACATATACCATCTTAAAAGGTAAAAAGAAATTAAACTTACAAGCGGTGTAGAAGAGATAACTTTTCTGGTTGGTATGTAAACTGAGATATTGCGATAAACCTGAATAAATACGAACTAACAATCCAATTAAGGACAGATATGAGTATTTAGATCATATTGCTTCTCGTAAATAAAATCAAGGACCCGTATCGCCACAATTTAGACATAACCTAAACTTAAAAAATAAAAAAGCGGGAAACAATTTTGTTTGTGTAGGTTACTTAAATGTTTGGATAGGAATTAATATTTACCTAAAGAATTTATCGTCGTCTTCGTCGCCGCCGCCGTCGTCGTCGTCGCCGCCGCCGCCGCCGCCGTCGTCGTCGTCGCCGCCTTCGTCGTAGTCGCCGTCGTCGTAGTCGCCGTCGTCGTAGTCGCCGTCGTCGTCGTCGTCGTTGTTGTTGTCGTTGTTGTTGTCGTTGTTGTCGTTGTTGTTGTTGTCGTCGTCGTCGTCGTTGTTGTTGTCGTTGTTGTTGGTTTTTTTTACTTGCTTTCTCGCCTGTGCTTCGCTGCCGACTGACAATGAGTTTGTGTTGTGAATATCTTGGTATTTATGCACTTTAATTGATCGCTATTTGACTGCAGTCTCGCATAGTTCATCGTCATCGATTCTTCTTTGCCAAAGCAGTGTAGTGTGCCGAAGTTACTCTATTCATGCAACATTTCCATTTCGAAATTGCGACTGATTCTAATTTTCTTTAGTCCATAGAGAGTGCTTGCACTATTTTTGGCATGACGTTGTATGTGTACAGTATTTGTATGTGAGACTAGTGATTAGCCGAGTTGCATGAAATGTCAATCTAAGTTCGCACTTACGAGGCTGGTTAGGGTGTACAGTCCATTATAAGTATGTTAAGTTATGAGTCACGTAACTTAGCGCTGGACGTTGGACGTTACATCGAGGAATATCCAGTTATATTTGTTTATTTCTTTTATGTATCATCCGTACAGTGATGGAAGAGCACTTGTTTTTTCTTGACGTCACACGATGATGTAGATTTACGACGGTATCATGGATAGACACGACTTCGACAGTGAGAGACGCGCTTTTCCCATTCCTCGTATTCAGCTGTAACTTGGGCTGGCCGATTAGGGTGGAGGAAAAATTGGAATTGCTGGACAAACGAAATGACAATGGAAACCAGACCGCCATTGCCCTATATACAAATTCACTCTGCACCAATCGAGGAATGTCAGTTATCAGTATGACCCATACAGAAATAAACCTGTCTCTTATATCGCGGACCAAGGAATGTTATCTAACTGCATTAAAAACTAGCCACAACTTCCATTAATTTTTCCATAATAAAATCAACACTTCCGTATGTTGTCCATTTTTCAAATCTTGAAAACCAAGTGCAGTTTACCACGCTTATTTCTGTCTTGTGTGTTGCAAATCTTGCAATCGATTTTTCACCAACTTTCCAGTGTCTGATTGACTTGAAACTTTCCATACATTCTCGTTCAATACGTGAAAATACAATATTCAATAATTATAATTACCAAAACTTATTAATTAATCAATTAACCAGTGGAAATTAAGTAAATTTAATTACTTCTTACAGTTATAATGCTTACCGTCGAGTGTTTTGGCAGTTTTAATTACATACTCATTTTTTAACATATATTTATAATTGCCTATATCAATGGCCAAAAAGAGATTCAGATTCATACTTGTTAGTTGCATACTTATACAGACTGTTTCCTTGCTGATGATGGAAAGAGTAAATGTATAAATTAATTTAATTACTGATCGCATAAAACTATATCACTGGATATAACTACCCTTTCCCATTATCACTGCGTGATATAAATACAAATTCACGCATGTTCAATTCATCATTGTGACGGACAATAAAAATCATTGCCCAGCAGACAACGAAAGATGGTTACACCACCTGAATAGTGGTTTCAGTCTTCCTCAAGATATTTTTCTATCAGGCAGTGATTCCGAAGAAGAAGTGAACCAGCTAATAAATTAAATACCGTGTGGCCTGTCACCTTCTATTTGACATCTCGTTTGTTAAGTATAGATCAGATTTTTGTCAGCGCTCGATATAACATGTATATATATCAAAAGTGTAATTATTTTAAACCAATTTCATTTTAACTGTTTGGATTACTGTTCTAATTCTGATAACTGTTTTTAATACTGACATTCATGTTGCTAACATTGTTATAAAAATTTATTGTATCACTGTATTGTAGTCACTGAGGGTCCCTGTGGGTTGACCTCAGCCATGACAATATGTAAGTTATGCTTTTTGTAAAATTCAACATCGTCCTGTATAGCAATACTTGCTGAACGGATAATAAATACATTAAACAACAAGTTTGCCCGTCCAGTGGTCACTGTTGTTTCCGTTCAAACATACAGTGCTGCCATTTCTACTGATTTATCCGTACGTCTACGGATGTTTGTAACAAGTTAGGATTTTCAGATTTTGTTAAAATATGTACGGATTTTTTGCTATTTTTTTACTATCTGTTGATTTTTCTTTATATTGGTGTTTTGTTAAACTTTGAGCGTATAGTGTTAATGCATTACTGAATTGTCAATAATTGTTAATCGTTTCCTTGCAACCGCTCGTGTGAACGAACGATTGAAATACAGCTCATATTTTGTTTGATTATAGATTTTATAGATCTTAAAAGGCCGTAATACAGAACTATCGCGCACTCTCTCTTTATGCACGGTGACACGCTCGTTGGCTCGGCTTACAAAGCAGTGCCTTCCGAGAAGGATTAACCAATATCCGAGAGTCAAAGTGTTCGCAGGATTTAAAATTTCCTGTTACCGAAGATATGGTAAATTTAAACTCAACAAGGAAAACAGATAATATATAGTCCCCCCCCCCCCCAATTATAACCCTTCCAAACCATAACCCTTTTCGATAGGTGCAATGCACCCTCCGCCACACACTTTTAGTGAATCGCGGAGTAATAATAATAATAATAATAATAAAAATACTAGGCACAACAGCAGCAATGATGAAAGTGACGATGTATAAAACATGTTCAGAGATATTTCTTACTTTCAATGTAGAATATTATCTTGTATTTCGAATCTTAAAGACCTTGAAATAAAAAGTATTCTTAATTTTGACTCTATCTTCAATCATTATTGTTTTAGTCTTATAGTTAGCGAGTCTCCGGATTTTTGTACCCAATCTACGGAAATTTTAGCGGTCATCAAAGCAAGTGGCTGGCAGCACTGTAAACCTGCCGGGTCATAGGGATCTATAGTTTCACGTGGATCCCTACCGTTTATCAGTTGCTAGTAATATTATTGATGTTGTTCAAAAGTGTATGCACTGTTCCACATCCTCGAGACTGTTCTCATATGGGATCAAAGTGAACATATCTATCTATTTACCTGAAGGACTGAGCGTCCTAGCGTACTTGAACAAAGCATTGGGAGTGTGAAGGTCTGTTTAGGGACCGTAAAATTCCCCGATAATAACGGGGATTCACACGGACTTCTTGATCTGCAGTAAGCGTCCGTACACAGGGGGGTCCACTAATGACGTCAGGAGGGGGGGGGGTCTGGCGAAATCTCACCAAGGGAGAGGGGGGGGGTTTCCGTCAAAATCTCACGTCATTTTAGAGGGGGGAGTCCGACCAAATCTCACGAAGTCTCACCTGAGGGGGGGGGGGGGGGGTCCGGCTTTCACGTCATGAATGGACGGCTCCAAATGAATCGAGAGGCAGTTAATGCACGACAGTGTTTGTCGCTCAACAACTCAAGGTTGCCGCCCGTGGCAGGTAGTCCGGTTTGCTCCCAGGGACTGATTGTTGCGTGTGGGAAGAAGTCACTACACATCAATCACTAAATAGTTAAATACATGTATACAGCAGAAGATGCTATCTCACAGAATAATGTGTACATTAAGTATGAACTACTGGCGAAAATCTCAAACATAATTTGCAATATGTTCAGTGAAAAATGTGGATTTTATGTCTCCTAAGTGATGCTTTTATATCCACTTGATACTCGTCGGTCTTAGAGATACTGCTATTTAAAGATTAATCACATTAAAATATTAAACATCTTCCATATTTCTTTTTTTGTTTTTTTGTTTTTTGTTTATTACTTTGCTAGGTTTTTTTTTTTTTTTTTTTTTGCTGTCGACAGTCTTTAGACTGGTTTGATGCAATCCTCCATCCCTTCCTATCCTGTGCTAATCTCTTCATTTCTACATACCCCTTACAACCCACGTCCTCAATTATCTGCTTCATATATTCTAATCTCTGTCTTCCTCTACAGTTCTTACCTTCCACTGTTCCCTCCACTAACAAATTAACCAATCCAGCATGTCTCAAAATGTGACCTACTAGCCTGTCTCTTCTTCCTGTAAGCTTCTTCCATAAACTTCTTTTCTCACCCATCATTTCCAAAACTCGTTCATTTCTTACTTTGTCTGTCCACCTAATTTTCAGCATTCTTCTGTAGCACCACATTTCAAATGCTTCAAGTTTCTTTCTTTCCGGTATTCCTAAAGTCCATGTTTCGCTGCCGTAAAGTGCTGTGCTCCACACATAGAGTTTTAAGAAGTTCTTTCTGATTCCTAGATCAATATTTGAAACTAAAAGGTTTCTCTTTCTCTTTGCTAGGTATTGGTTACAAAATTCGAAGATATATGGTACAAGATGCAAAATACAAGTTGTATGATTCAAGGTATCAATGCCATTTACAAGATACAAGACACAAAATCAAAGTGTGGTACAAGATACAAAGATTTAAGATGCAATAACAACACCTAAATATCTTGCATATGTACGATGTGCTGTTATATTTCTTGTTTAATTTTTTTTATTCTAGCGGTTGATTGATTTTTGTCCCGTATTTCCTATACCCTAACTGGCCTCTATCTGTCTGGCACTTTTTTTTTTGTTATTCTGTATACTATCCAAGTTAATAACCTTGAAACATATTTTGAAGAGCTGGTACGTTATTTTCAAAACTCTTGCTCTGTTTACTTTATATGGAACTGTAAAAGAATAATCTGACGTCCCCAATGAATCTTTTAATTAATTATAATCCACGGATTTTTAGCAATCAGGAGCTTTATTTATACCCACTGCAGTATTTCAGTTGAAATATTTCAGCACTCTGTGTAATTCTGTTCTTAAAACCAAATGTCCAATATTACATATTACCACTGTCGAACTTTATCAGTGCATTCTTTCCTCGCCTCCGTTTTTTGTTGGAGCTTAAAATAGGTTTACAGTCTGCATAGTTCATTTTAATTAAGCATATTTTCATTTCTTCGGAATTCTGTTTGTTATCCATATCTCAACTTTAATTTACAATTATTTTTATTTGGGTTTCTCTACGTTCGCTCCATATTCTTATTGCTGTCTTCCATGTTTGAAGTATCCGTGCTTCGCCTCTAATTCATTAATATGAATATTTCTCTTCATGATCCTAGCTTGCTTCTGATGTTATACATCTCTCGGCAATATAATATTAGGATGAATTGAATGAATCTATCTGTCCAAATTATTAACTTTGCTTGACTTCTTCCGTGCTCTGGCTAGTAGAATGTTTGGGACATTTGCTTTTTAAAATGTTTTTATTAATTCGCTTTGGGTTTTGTCTGTCTGGGTGGAATTTAGTAATTTACTTTAAACTAACTTCTCGATGAGCTAAAGACTTGAAATTTTGACCATAGCTCAGATCTGGATGACAATGCATGAAAATGTGACAAAAATTGGAAAAGTTGTTCGGAAAATTTGGGGAAAAACTGACAGTATTCTTTTCTATGGACCGATTTGGCTAATTTTTAAAAGTGTTTATAATAGTCTGAAAAAGGTTTTTAGTTAATGAAAAATTGGAAAATTCGGAACAAACTGAAAGTCTTTTTTTCTGTATTCCGATTTGACTATTTTTTTAAAAAAATTTTCGTAATAGTTCGAATAAGGTTTTTAGTTAATGAAAAATTGGAAAAGTTATCCGGAAAATTGGTAAATTCTGAGAAAACTGAAATCCTTTTTTTCTGTATACCAGTTTGGCTAAATTTTATAAAAATGTTCTCAATAGTCCAAATAATATTTTCAAAGAAAGAAAATTGGAAAAGTTGGTTGGAAAATTCGGGAAAAAAACTGACAGTCCTCTTTTCTATGGACCTATTTGGTTATTTTTTTTAAAAAAAATTCGTCATAGTCAGAGTAAGGTTTTTAGTTAATGAATAATTGGAAAAGTTTCCCGGAAAATTGGAAAATTTTGAGTAAACAGAAAGTTTTTTTTCTGTGTACCGATTTGGCTAATTTTTTTAAATGTTGGTAATAGTCCGAATAAGGTTTTTTAGTTAGTGAAAAATTGGAAAAGTTGCCCAAAAATTGGAAAATTTGGAGGAAACTGAAAGTCTTTTTTCTGTGCACAGTTTTGGCTAATTTTTTTAAAAATGTTCATATTAGTCCAACTAAAGTTTTTAAGGAAAGTAAGATGGAAAAGTTGCCTGGAAAATTCGGGAAAACCTGATAGTAGTTTATTCTATGGATCAATTTAGTTATTTTATAAATGTCTTTGATAGTCTGAATAAGGTTTTCAGAGAAAGAAAAATGGAAAATTTTCTCGGAAAATAGGAAAATTCGGAACATCTGAAAGTACATTTTGTAGGGATCGATGAGGCTTTTTTTTTTTTAATGTTTGCAGTAGTCTGAATAATGTTTTAAGGGAAAGAAAAATTGGAAATGCTGCTTGAAGATTTCTGGCAGAAATGAAAGTGCTTTTTTCTATTGGATTTTTTTTCGAATTCGAGGCCATAATTTATGATTCAAACCATGGACGTGCATAATTCTTTTTTTTTTTTTTTATTTTGTTCCTTATTTCCCCGGGATGGAAATAAGTCAATTAAATGATTTCTATTTAAAAAATGGAATTTGTTGCTTGTGTCTTTGATTATGTCATCAAATTGTTTAAAATTAATTAGTGGCGCTGACCCCGTCATATCATTTATAGTGCCGAAGGCTGTACAGGGAGTGCCGAGCTCTAGCTCCTTGAATCCTACGGGATGCGACAGGAGCCGTCGGAACCCCGTGACCTTAACCTTTACCTTACAAATTTCCACTCCTATAACCTTAAAAAGCAGAAAATAATAATAAAATAAAAATACTTTTTAATGTGCCATGTTTTTATAACGGACTAAAAAGTATAAAATAATTTACCTAATCCTTACGAAGGATAAAACCACATACAGATTTATAACTTTTTCTAAATTGTCCTGAAAATTTATACTTGGAAATTTTTAATAGCTATCAAAATACTTGTAAGACTGATGACGAAAAACATTGGGCGCGTGGAATACATAACTATACTAAGTGTAGAGAGTAGTTACCAATGAAAGAACTTACTTATCAGTTCACATTATTTGCGGTACAATAAAATTGTTAGTAGAGCTATTAATGTATCAATTATCTGCTGTATGGAGCAGAAACATGGACGCTACCCAAAGAAGATCTAAAGAGGTTGGAAGCTTTTGAAATGTGGGTATGGAGGAGGATGGAGAAAATAAGTTGGGAGGACAAAGTAAGGAATGAGGAAGTGCTGAAACGAATATGAGAGAAAAGGTCACTCATAAAAACAATAAGGAACAGAAAAAAGAACTGGATTGGGCATTTGCTGAGGAACGAATGTTTGCTTAAGACTGCTCTGGAGGGGACTGTAAACGGAGAGAAGAGAAGAGGTCGGCGAAGGATGAAAATGATGGATGATATAATGATAAATTGGAGATATATAGAAACTAAGAGAATGGCGGAACAGAGGGAGGCGTGGAGGGCTGTCACTGTGCGTGGACCCTTGATGATGATGATAAAAACATGGTACATTAAAAAGTATTTTTATTTTATTATTATTTATGACTCCTTCCTGACCACTCCTCACTTTTTCACCCATGAAGAATCAGTAGCTGAGGCCACCAAGCTTTCAGATCATCTTCGTATATACTAGGATGATCCACGGCTAAGAGAGGGATTTGGCTAGCAATGTCTTTTTGGAGAACGTATTACATTTTTGCTAAAGTTTGTTGTGTTGATGTATGTGGGAAGCGTTTATTTTATTTACTAGAACATTAGTGGATTCCAATTAAGGATTGCAATCCCGCAGTGTTTTCAATCCCGCGGGATCCGTGCGGGATTGGTACAAACAGTTTTTTAACGCATATATTTAAAACATAGTTACTTAAAACATTAATAAATTAAATAATAATTAAATTAATAAATAATTTTTAATGTTAAATGATAAAAATTAACAGTTAACAATATTTTGATTGGCAAAATCACATTAAAACTTTTAGCGCGTCTTAAGTGTATTTCGAGGTTTTACATTTTTGTTTTTTAATCTAAACCAATTTTTAAATAAATAATAAAAATGGAAAATATTGAGTCTTAGGTCATATTATGTGCCTTACAATACATCACAAAAGTTTAAAAATATGGTTTGCTTAATGGCCAAGTTACCAGAGTTTTTTTTTTTTTTTTTTTTTTTTTTTTTTTTTTTTTTAAATTCTAAATAAACGTTCTCTAACACCGAGAAAAGCATTCCATTTCACAAAGTGAAGTGCATATACTCCTTAAAATGTAGAATTGGCTCAGAACATGATCTCATAACTTTTTGTCGCTGCACAAGCACGAGATTTGGCCCTTTTTTTGCGTGATTCATTATTATATCTCCTGATTCCTTGATTGATATTACAGTATATTCAATGTAATTAAAAGAAACTACTCACCAACACGTAAACTGTCAAGTATTTCAGATTTACTTATGTGGCGTAACGACGTTTGCAGAGTGGAAATTATTACTTTTTCGTAAGAAAGGAGACTTTCTCGTCGAATGATTGCAGTGAAGTCCTCATAGGTTGTATCTCCGGATTTCATTGCAAACACGCGAAATTACACAAGTGAGGAAGACGTCGCAGGCAGCAGTCGAAGTATGGTGTTCCTACATCACAATTCGTCGATACACCCGTGAAAATTTCATTATAACTTTTTTTACCTTTAGTCGAAATAATAACAAGGAGAAGAGCGATTAATCGAAAGCCTGAGCGCCACATGTAAGCAGGTGGCTTTCGTCAAAGAAACGCATTGAGGCAGCGACCAAAACAACAATTACAATTTCATTTTGATAGCTGTTAAATAAATAGGTACGCGATCGTTAAAATTACGATAACATTAGTTTCATATCAACGAATAATCAAATTTTCAGCCGCAAATTAGGAAATTGTCACAATTACTTTATCTGCAAATACATAAAATGGGAATAATGAAACCGTGAATAAAAAGCTGTAACCGTGTTGTTCCGATAACGTGTGCGACACTTAAAAAATGATTATATAGTTAGAAAATCGAACTAAATACGCACCATAACTCAAATTACTAAATGTGTACTCCAAACAAACTTAAGTTTTGATGAATACGGAAAAGTGTATTTATTTACTTACGCATGACGAAGGTTGACAAAAACAAACTCTTGTTCACATGAGTTAAATGCCAACTGCTCTGGTACAGGCAAACAGTGCAAAATATCCGACAGAGACCGAGTGGGGCAGCGAGTCACGCAGACACACGCGTTTCCGCCGGATTTTGCGGATCCGCTTAATTTTGTGCGGGATCCGCCAGACTGTCTAATGATGCGGGATCCCGCTTTGCTGGATTGCAATCCCTAATTGCAATATTCCCAATCTATACCGAGATGGCCAGTACTACGGCGCAGGAATGGATAGTTGGTCGTATAACATGTTTCATCTATGTTCCTGGTTCTTACAATACCTCTAATTGATCCTACACGATCCCAGCTGTTTAAAACAGACCTTAGATAATCCATTTCCTCTTAAATTAGGCATTGCAGTTACTGCTCCAATAACATTGTATGCTGGTATGTACTTACAGCGGTGTGGAAAATTCATTCCCATCATTATTACTTTTGAGTCATCTAGCATAGACCCGCATGAAGATGGTGCACCAAGTATACCAATCCTTAAGTGGGTACTTTCAACCATAGTGAATACGCTAGCAATGTTCATACTGTATAGGAAACATCCACAAACTATGTGACTCCATTTTGGCCTCCCTTCAACCCCCCCTCTCTCCCGTAGACTGACGTGGCTTTTGCCTCGACCCCCCCCCCCCCCCAACGTGTGGCAGGTAGCCTTCCTTGTTAATTCCAGAAGACAGTTTGTACTGTTTTCTCTTAATGAACTATCGTTAAAATTATTGCGTATATAATGAATACAACTGATATTTGTGTTACGTACTTTTAAATAACTAAAAACATTCTGAATGAAATGTTTACACCAGCCACTGTTGAAAATGATCAATTATTGTTAAAACCTCTGTCTCAGGTACAATCGGAGATCCTTTTCTTCTTGAGGTGTTACTAAAAACATTATCTTTTACTCATTCCTCATTGTTCATTAATTGATGAAATAAAGCAAACTATACCTGCCGCGTAGAAAAAACTAAGTAGAGCTGAATTTTTTAGTTTTCCTTTGCTGCAGTTCTGTCGCCTTTCTTTCTACATTACGAGGCAATGATTCTTTGATCTGCTTAAAGGATTTCTGTGACTTACTGGATAGTGAAGACTCGTTGGAAAAACATTTTGGACGAGCCTCATATAATTAGTTCATAGTAGAGCTCTAGTTCACACAACACTTTAAACGTAACACTTCAGCGATTAATGTAAATTCATTTGATAGAACAAAATTAAAATCATTTTATCAAAGAGCGGAGTGGTCACACGCGGGCGCTCCTGATCAAAACAGTTTTGTTTCAAATCGTCAAACAACTGTTAGTGTTCTGGAAAAAGCCGGGTGACATATGTAAGCGCTTTGGAGTCTAGATACGGCTTGTCTAATGCTTTTTTTTAAACCCGGGATCACTCGCGCCTATTGTTGTCGCGCAATAACTCCCGTGTTAGATTTTTTCTAACAAAGATATTTTTTCACATTTTTGGCTGCAGGTTCCATACAGAGCTAAAATTAGCAAGTAAATTACTTCTTTATTATTACCAACACATTATAACGACATATAAACATTAAATGAAACATTTATCTTGGTTTAGTTTTAAATTCGAATTTTTTGCTTCCCCTTTTACACCTGGAAGCTGTGTCACAGTATTCTGACGAGCTGTTGTTGATGGAGGGGCTTTGTGCTTGAACCATTTTGTTTTCCCATCCCTACCTAGATACATATCACGATTTGCAAAAGTTAGGGCAACAGTAGACGCAGTTTCAGAATCGCTGTTAGACTGATCTGTTGCTGTGTCTATCTCTTCATGTTCAGACTGTGCATCGGTATCTGGAGACATACCTTCTATGTGGATATATTTGTCCAGCGGTTCCTCTAGCCCCATCAATATCTTCTCGTTTGTCATGACGATTTCCTGTAAAATTTTATATATTTTCACAACTGACATTGTATGTAATGTACTTGGTGTATAAAATTGCTTCATTCAATATATAAAACCCAATAAGTATACCTTTTTTTTTTATAAACCACGTAATACTTAATACGTCTAGGAGAAGAAATTATCCTAATGGCACGTCACTAGCACAGAGAAACAGACTAAAAGAGAAGCAAGGTGGTGTTTCACGAATCCACAAGGTATTGTTACGCGAGAACTCCCATGTGAGAAATAATCTAACAATGCGCACCGCTTCAAACAAAGCCACTACCAGCAGGCTTTACTTGTAATTGGAGCGACGAAACACACGTGGAATGAAGGTAGAGATATCAAAGAAAGCATTGCTTGATCAACACTTCAATATCTTTGAAATATATTGTAATATTATAATGTTAGATTTTTTCTCACGCGCGAGCGATCCCGGGTTAATCGTAATGTCGTTTAGCTCAAATGCGCCTACCGCGTGCAACACAGTGCTATGACTTCAAGTCACACGATGCGCAGCACTTCTGGTATACAGGATATCTAAATTAACTACAGAGATAATTAAATGACAGAAATAAATATCCGCATGCTGTTGTGTGTTCTGTACTTTATTTTAACTGGGACAAATAATATGAATGAAAAGCTACGTGGCCTAGCTCGGAACACCCCCCTCCTTTTTCCCCAAGTAGTCTAGGGTAGCTTTCTACCCAAACCTAACCCTTCTTTTTTTTACATATGGCTTTACGCCTCGTCGACGTCGAGGTCATTAGAGCCCGAATTGGAGTCGAGACAGGGAACGGAAAGGAATTCGGCCATGGCCTTTTGAAGGAAACATCCCGGCATTTGCCTGGAGTGATTTTGAGAAACCATGGAAAAGCCAAATCTGGATGCCCTGACGGGGATTCGAATCGGCGTCCTCCCGTATTACCCTCCAAAACGGATCCACGTGGTTTATGGACGCCCCTATGGGAGCATCCATAAACTACGTAGCTCCATTTTGGCATCCTATGAACCCCCCTGCCTCAACGTAGCCCGACGCGACATTTGCCTCTAACCCCTCCCTCTTCCGCGTGGTACGTAGCTTTATTCCCTGTTGATTCCAGAAGATATTTTGTACTGTTTTCTCTTGACAGGCTATCGGAAATAATTAAATGACAGAAATTAATATCTGCATGCTTTGTGTGTTCTGTACTGAAGTGTCACGCTAATTGCGACATCAGAAAATGTTTAATTAATTTAATTTATTAAAAACTTATCAATTATTAATATTTATCATGAGGGATGTGAATTGATCATCAAGGCACCAATTTAAAATTACTATTTATTAGATCACTCATATGGATGTATTAATTAGTTAGACGTGATTCAGAGATGTGATTTGTTATTGTAAACTGTCCGGCATACATTGTTGTTCAGCAGGGTCGTTACTGGGCTAGTGGACGCGGTAGGTGAATGCACACAATACCGTTTGTTGCTCCCGTGACGGCAGCTGCGGGCAGGTCCGTGGTGGGGCTTCTTACGACACGACTGCGGGAAGTGGTCTGATCAGCTCACGGGTGGCGTCGTGTTCGCCTCACGTTCGACGCAGCACAGACGTAGAGTGACCCCTCAAGCAGCTAGGACGGGAAGATGTCGACGCAGTCTGGCAACGAACCTGCTCCTTGTAGATACGGACTGGAAAGACTCTTCCAGCAGAAGCGCGAACTCACACTCGCACTCGCGTATTCTTCCAACGTCCGTGCGTACAGCCACGAGGTGCACACCCGAATGTCCCCCAAGCGCGTCCGCCACCCCTTCGCCTAGTGGTCCAGCGGATTCGGGGAAATACGAGGGGTTGCCACATTCTTGTGGGCGACAGCTACCTGTCTGCATCTAGCTGCAGCCTCATAAATCCGTTAGCAAACTTACGTGGCTGCAACATCACACGGCTGTTATGTGTCATTACAGTACCTTATTTTAACTGTGACAAATAATATGGATGAAACGCTACGTAACTTGGCTCCGAACCCACCTCCCCCCTTACGTAGTCCAGAGTAGCTTTCCACCCAACCCCTACGTCTAAAGCTAGCCATGCTGACCGCTGGAGGTGGTGTTGCAGGTGAACGGGCAGCGGCGGTACGGCCCGCCCCCGGGGTGGCGCGGGTCGCCCCCGCCGCCCTCGTGCGAGGTCTTCCTGGGCCGCCTGCCCAGGTCTTGTTTCGAGGACGAGCTGGTGCCCTTACTCAGCACTGCCGGAAAACTCTACCAGCTGCGACTCATGATGAACTTCGACGGACTCAACAGGGGATACGCCTTCGCCATGTACACTGATATCACGGTAAGTCACAGGCGAACGATCGTAGTATGATTGTTCTTTCTAATCAACGGGTGATTCAGAAAATATTATTACAGTAGAACTCAAATCATCCGAATCAATTTGGACCGGACCCCGTTCGGATAATCAAAATATTGGATTTTTTCCCGAAAAAGGGTCAATTTTAATTAATTACTATATGTATGTTGAAAATGGCAGAAAAAACTATTTTTAAAGAAAAAGAGTTTTTAATTAATGAAATTAAAAGGCAAGACTTTTACGTGTTAGGCTCACTTACAAGTGCTGTTCATTAGTACAGTATGTATGTACCGTACTGTAAAGAAAAGTCATTGCTTGTTGAACATCTCTGTCAAACAGGGGCAGATCCGGGGTGGCAGGGGGCTCAAGCCCCCCCCCCCCCCCGAAAGTATCTAAGTCCACCCCGACATTGTAATTTTGGAGGCCTTATTTTTTTAGCTCCACGGTTTCGAGCCCCGAGGAGGCTATAAAGACTACCCCATGGCCAACTCAAGCCCCCCCCCCTCTCAAAACCAAAATCCACTGAAGGCAAGCCCTCTGAACCAAAATTTATTCAAGCCAAGCCCCCCCCCCCCCAACCCAAAGTCTGTTCAAGCCTCCCTCCCAAAACCAAATTCCTGGATCCGCCCCTGCGGTCAAAGTAAGTTGTTTGACTGTATTCATCCACTTTCGGGCAGCATGTGGTCACACTCGGGCTGATGCTCCATCCACTACAAAGCAGTTTTAAGGTCGGCAAATGCTTGACTTGCTGATGGTCCCGTGTCTACTTCATCTTTGACATTAAGGTCATCTTCGTACTTGACACTTTCTTCTGTCACACTTTCAATAAGTTCATCATCATTTAGAATTTCATACCCAGGGTCTGACGAATCACACACCACCAACTCTCCTATATCTTCAGCATTAACTTCTCAACTTCCAAGAATTTTCAAAAAAATGTTTCTGAATTCCTCAAGAGACACATCATCCCCATCTGCTCCCGTCTCTTCCCTTTCCTTTTCTTGAGCTTCTTTTTCCTTTTTCTTCTCTTCTTCAATTGATATACCTTTCAACTTGTTCCACGCACGTCTTAATGTGACTACCTTAAGTGATTCAGATAATCAGCAATTTGGATAGCCGGGGTTTGGATAATTGGAGTTCTACTGTACTGGTTCTAACAAGTATTGCTTTGTAGGGTCTGAAGCGCTAAGATGACATAATTTGATCGTTGCCACTTGCCTGGAAATTATAGAAGCTTAAGGCGGGTTTACACAGTTCACTAATCGTTATCACTCCGGATGAATCACTCACAGTGAAAAGAAAGTAAACTGTTTAAAAGGATAATCATTCGAAGTGATCATCCAAGATGACGGATGAAAGAAGTTGGCTTGGGTTTAACTTTTGGTTCACTTTAGATGTGGCGTGTGTAAACAATCAAAATATTGAAGTAAAACCTCCTCCTGGATCAGTCGCACTTGACATTTCTGATTGTTATTGCTTTCAACACAAAACAGTTTTTAGATGGAAAGAACAGCAGATTTATTTATTTTTAATATCGTTCGATAATCACAAGTGTTGCTGTTACACAAAATGTTAAAGTCATTAAAAAAATATAAGGAATGGTGCTATGGAGGATATGATTAAAGAATTGAATCTTCCACTTTTGACAGTAGAAGTCATAAGAAATCAAAATTCAAAATCAAAATTATCAGAACCAGATATACTAGAGAATTAATTAAAGTTTTGAAATCAGGAAAAAAGTGGTGAAAAATGTTCATCTAGGAACACGGACTGCAGCCTCAAGCAGTTACCAGTAGCAAGGAATCTGAGAATGATTTCTAGCTTTAGTCTGACTGGACAACATTTTTTCATACTAGTATTTTGTTTTGTAATTAATGGTGAGATAGAAAATCTTCAAATTGCTATTCATACTTTCGAAGATGATTCTTAAATGCCACTTTGTACTTTTGGGTGAAGCCCCAACTCTACCACACTTCAAGATCAAATTTCACATTCACCAACATCTTTTTTTTTTATTTTTTATTAACTTTCTTCGCGATATAACTTTTAATTTCTTAGGGGAAGTTTTCGCAAATTAAATCCAGTCCAAGATGCAGAAGTTAGTTTTCTGCAATCTTGAAGTGATCTGAATGGTTCATCTGTGATGATATGTCTAAACGAAAAGTGAATTCACCTTCACTTTCACTGCGAGTGATTACAAAAAGCGAACCGTGTAAACCCGTCTTTAGGTTTGCTTTAGTTTTATTCCTCGTTCATCCATGTTCCCGTTTCTGCAATCTTTGTTTCAATATCTGCTGCCTTTATGCACACCAATCCACCATGGCGCCGTTTTGACACAATTTACGAGAATGAAAACAAAAGGCTTCACATATTTTAGTACATGAGGCGTGAAACATAGTGTCAATCTCTGTGTGATAGATATTTTCTTGAACCTTAAATGGGTGACATTACTAAACCAAAATAGGTGAGTACAGAACTGTAGTTAACAGAATCATGATGCTACATTGGAGAAAAATAACTGAAGTGCTGAAGGAGTAGGTTGGGAGTCATTGAAAGACAGTTGAAAAGATTGTTAGGTGTGTTCAAGGCTTATAATGGTGATAATGCATGGATGGATATTAGTAGAAGGATTAGGAGTTCTACATGGGGGGAAGAGATGGCCATAATCATAAGCTGGCACTTGAATCAAGGTGAAAGGGAGGCAGGAAATTTTCTGTTGCAGGTAAGGGAGTCAGGGACCGGAAAAAATTAAGAAGGGAAATAATGGATAGTTTACCAAAAACACTGAAGGAGCTTAAAGTTGCAATTCGTAAGGGCAGGGATAAGTAGGTGGGAGACGGAAAAAAAAGTACGAATCAGATTCTTGTGGCACGTGTTATTTTCTCTTCAATTATTTCTCGACTATCCACCAAACAGTCATCAAAAAAAAAAAAAAAAAAAATTGTAATCATATAAAATATAAACGTTTTAGCTAATACCATAAAGATATTTAACTAATAGAATGAAGTTTATGTGAAAGTGATGTTTATAATAAACCAAATTATACTAACATAAATTTGACCAGAAGCAGTAAAGGGCCGGGAAATTCTTTTATAATATGCATGTAGATAAATTTATATTTATCAATTAGGAAAACAGGTATTTGTTACTTAGCGACTGTTAATGTTAGATATCTCACTGTTGTCAAAAAAGAAATATGGTCTTTTATTATTATTATTAATTTTTAATTGCGATAGAGCTAACACTTTGGTGGCAATTCCCCCAGTCATCCATTTACCCCCCTTTTTATATACTTTTTTTTTTTAAATTTCTTTTACAATAGGAATGTAAAATTGCTCCCCATCTACTATTATGATTTACAAATAAATTCCTGAAGCGTTTTTGGAAAATTATTCATCACTACACTTGGTAATTTGTTCCAATCCCTGACACTCTTACCAACAAAAGAAAATTTCCCCACTGCCTTATGCATGAAATCGAGCGCAAGCTTGTGGTCATGGTCGTCTTTCCCCTTCCACACATTATTTCTAATTCTTTGACCAACATCCCTCCAAGCTCCATCACCAACTTATGCCCTGTACACTCCCAGCACTCTCTTCACCCTCCTCCTTTCGTCCAATGAGTCCCAATCAAGCTCCCTTATCATATCATTTACTGACTGGGTCATGCGATAATTTCCACAAATAAATCTAGCTGCTTTTCTTTGCACACCTTCCAACACCTGTATTTGATAACCAAAATGTGGGTCCCAAACTACACCCCCATATTCAACCAGTGGTCTCACCAGAGTGTTGTAACCCAAATTCCTAACTTCTCTGGTACATTGTCTCATCACCCTCTCCAGTAAATGAAGGATTTTGTAATCTTTTCCTACCACCTACCCAATATGCTCTGCCCAATTGAGTTTGTTATCAAACGTTATGCCAAGATATTCAACAAGCAATTCAGACTTCGCCCTATAATCATAATTAACCTTTTGTTTTATATCTGTGTACCTAATAAGCTGACTTTTCTTGGCATTTATCTTCATTTCATGCTGACCTACCCATTTAGATATTCTATCCAGGTCACCTTGGAGTTGTTCACAGTCTTCACCTGTTTTGAACGTATTGTATACCATTATATCATCTTCAAAATACATAGACTCTGACCGTAATCCATCAACACAGTCATTCATTAGAATTATGAACAGCAATGGTTTCAATACACTCCCTGTGGCACTCCCATATTTACTTCCACCTCTTTTGATAATGTATTTCCTACTCTAACAATTTGCTTTCTGGCTTTTAAGAATTCCTCTACCCAACAAGTAACTTTCTCCTCCAATGCAATAGATTTCAGTTAATTTAAAACCATTTTATGGTTCACTCTGTCAAACACCTTAGAAAGATCTAGTGCCACACTATCAACTTGGCCTCCCTTGTCCAAGTCATCTGAAATATCTTGCATATAGCACACCATCTGGATTCACATGAATATCCTAACCTAATGCCATGTTGTCAATCTGGAAACCAGTTTCTTTCCTCACAGACATTTCCGATAAAGTTGCATATCAATCTCTTCATCATTTTGCCTATCACTGATGTCAAACTAATTGGTCTGTAATTTTCAACCCTATTTGTAACCCCTCCTTTATGAATTGGTACTACTATCACTCTTTTCCAATCGTCTGGTAAGCAGCAAGTGTAATAGTAAGACTCCAAACTCATTTTAAATAAAATTTTAAGTACAATATCTTATCCCATAATCTTTAATAAATCTGTAGTAATATTATCTACACCAGTCCCTTTACATTTTTTAGATTTCTGAGTTCCTTCAAAATTTCCAGAGAATTTATTTCAAATTTTGTGATTTCCTCATTTATACTTTTAGGAAGACTCTCCTCTGAAACATTCCCTCCCATCACAGGATGATTGTCCCTAATTGTATCACTAAACCAGTCACTCAATATCTTTGAAATTTCAAAATCCTCAGTGATTTCATCTCCATTCTTATCTACAATAGTCTGAATACCTTCTCTTCCTCTCAGTTTTCTAATATAGCCATAGAGGTTTCTAGATGCGTCATTCATTTGTCCTCCGGCACCAATAATATTCTTCATAAACCCATCATTTAATTTAATTACAGTGGAGCACATGCTCCAGTGGCAATGTCCCAACACACCCATCTTCCCTTTTTCCTCTACCCACCTACATTTGCCATCTACAAATTTTAGCTTTAAAGTCTTTCAACATTTTTGGTAAATTATTCACCACTTCCTTTCGTAACTTATTCCAATGACACCCTAACCTAAAAAAAAGAATCTTCCCACACACTTGCAACTGAAATTGAGCGACAGCTTGTGGTCATGGTTATCTTTTCTCTTCCATGCACTGCTTTTCTTACATACGCCAATATATTTTCATTTCTCATCATCAGTATATGCCTTGTAAACTCCCATGCCCCTCTTCACCCTCCTGTCTTGCAATTAATCCCATTCCTGCTCTTTTATCATATCAGTTACTTATCCTATTTGCTCTTATTAGTTGCTTGTTTAGTTGTTTTAA
The DNA here is from genome assembly GCA_031002005.1 of Vandiemenella viatica. Classification (NCBI taxonomy): domain Eukaryota; kingdom Metazoa; phylum Arthropoda; class Insecta; order Orthoptera; family Morabidae; genus Vandiemenella; species Vandiemenella viatica. The sequence continues at coordinate 59,998,650 of JARYHS010008074.1, forward strand.
GTATTCCCTACTGCCATTCTGTCTCTTAACTCTGTTGTGTTCCTGTCACATTAGCCTCTTTAACCTTCTAACTTCCCTAATGTAGTATGCAGGTTCCGTAATAATCTTTATTTTCTGCTTTGGAATAAATTCCTCACCCTTTTTTACTATCTGCTTAAACTCTTCCCATCATGCCTCCACTGTACTTGTTCAATCCTTCTATTCTTTATGCGATTAGTTTGTTACAAATATAAGTCATACATTGAATGATTTCCGAAATTGAGAGATTGGAATATCTGTGTTTCACCTGAGGGATTTCTGACATTCGTCAGGAATGTAGACATCATCATCTTGTTCTACTGTGAGAAGCAGACTGTTGGCGGCGTGGTCTTTGCTCCTTGGAAATCACCACAGTTGCATTCAAACGGAGACAATATATTCGGTATATATACATTCAAAACTCTCTGCAATAACTATCATTTACCGAGTTGTACCCTTGGTTTTTCCCTGTTGGTTCTATTTGACCACATACATGAGGGAGTTAGATGAATCAGAACGTTTGACTTTGCTTACAGGTTCTAATGAATGACGATCCAGCTATCGAAATTCCAGTGTTCCATTGTTTACAAAGCAATGCTGTAATGGTTCCATAAGCATGGGCCAATAGTTAGGACCTTCGCAATAATTCTAAAAGCGTGATGGTAACAGCTCTCCTGTCGACATACTGTTTGACCGAAGAAAGGGTTACGTGAGGTGTTTTTCCAGAAATGTGGGTGCTTCCCCCCGCCCCATTATGGTGAAATTTAGTTAAATCTGGTCGGACCTCCTTCCCCTTTAATGAGGTGAGGACCCCCCCCCCCCTCCCAATTGCTGACGACCTCGTAAGTTGTAGAGACCCTTTTCTTTTAGATCTCCTTGTTTTCAAACACAGTTCTACCCACTCTCTCCCCCCCCCCCCCATTTACATTGGTATCAACGTCAATTGTAGACCTTTTTTTAACTCTTCTGTTCTTCAAGGAATTCAATAGATGACATGAAATTTCTGTCGCTCTCCTTGGTGAGATTTCACCGGAGGCCCCCCCCCCCATTTCACCTGACGTAATTAAAGGAGGGCCCCAAACTATAAAAAGAACAGAAAACTGTGCATTTTGGTAAATCATTTGTGCAAGTATTGCACCTTTTTTCATTTTGACCAACCGTAGGTCACCTGTTCACTTCCTCGCATTTTAATTTTTGCCCAGTATTCGCGCTTTTGTTTTCTTCCTTCCTTGATTTATTGCTGGTCTTACCATCTTTCCATCTCAGTGGTCTGGACCTATTGGTATTTTTTGTTCAGAAATATCCTGTTGATCAATCTAGCTGGGGCTCATTCGTGTAGCGTGATCATAGAATCAACATTCTATTTAAAATCCTGACTATAATTATTGTTATTTTTTCCCACTTGATTGTGTAGTTCGTTCTGTTGCTGTCCTCCGTATTCACCATTTTGTGTAATTAGTTTAAAGTTTTCTGTCAGAATCTCTGTCTCTTTGACTTCTAACTTCTCGATTATACAATTATGGAATTATCTATTTTGCTTGTTACATACATCCCTGCTGAGGAAGGACATGTTCCACATCTGGGATGTGGATCATGTCATGATGGATATATATAAATACAAGATTAATAGTGATCATAGTAAAAATCTGTGATATGTTACAAAAGAAATACGGTATACGTTAAAATAAAAAAATGGAATTTTGCAAAAGTTGGGTTAGATTCAGTTAGTTAATTCTCTTGTTCAAATTCTTAGATGGATTAGAAAGATTTGCAATGCTTTACACCCTGCCTAGGATTTCATGTTAGATTAATGTAGTAATACTTGAGATTAGCGTTGGATATTGACTTGTTTTAGACGCCTTTGGTTATAGTTGGTATGCCATTGTCATTATGTTTCTTTATCGAGATTTATTTCCCTGAAATTTGAGTTGTCCATACTCACACAGGTATTTAAACTTTTCTGATTGGCTTATTTTTTCGCTTTCCTCTTTTAGCTCTCTTTGTGCCGCCTTTATATCTGTAATGAACTTCTTTTGCTTCTTTTCCTTTGAGTTGGTTAATTTGTTTTACCAACTGTGTATAGAGAATCTGGCAAAAAAAAAAAAAAAAAATAAACCACCTTGGTTGTCTACAAGGCCAGACTACGGACTCATTTCTCTCTATCGCAGTCTCAGACCTCATTTTAGATCTCTTCAATTCTTTGCGCTATTTGCAAATAACTTATGAAAATGTATAGTTGAAGAGCAGACGTGAAATCTTATCTCCTTGCCTGACATGTATTCTGATTTCGAAAGTGTCATATATTTTGTTTAGAGGCAATGAGTGATGTTTTACTCGTGCAGTGAAAGACACCTGTTTTATGGCTGTCGTTTCAGGGAGCAGAGACTGCAGTCCACCTGCTGCACGGCGCCCAGGTTCGTCCTGGAAGGCCTCTGGCTGTTCTGCCAGCCCTCAACAACAGCAGGCTCATGGTCTCCAAGCTGCCAACAGGGACAACCGCCGAAGACATCTACAAGGTAAGGCTATCAGTTTATAGGAGACTTAAGCGATCTCAATCAAAACTACGCCATCATACCTCTTCCCCAAACTGCATCGATTGATTCTTCAGGTGATGTTTTCATTAAAATAACTTCTTTTTTAGGGGATAGTGGAGGGATGCATTTGATAACCTTGTCCACAGAACTGTGCCATGTCTGTTATAATTCCTTATTCAAATTAGATGCACTGATGCATAGATTTATTCTCACTCAGTTACCACTTTTTTACACTGTCGACAATGATGGGATGAATGCAACGCATATTTAAAACCACAAGGTTTTATTAAATTTGTGATTTTAATCATGATTTAAATCAATTGATTTTTTAATAAAAATCTGGGATTTAATCAGATTGTCATTTATTGGACTGATCAAATAATGTTTAAATTGTAATTCTTAAAAAGAAACACTAATTGTCTTGGTTTGTCTATCCCCTAGTTATTTCCTAAATTAGATTGAACAAGTCCGAATGTGTAAAATACGCTTTCTACTGATACTCATGATGCTACAGCTCCAAATAGTTGCCTGAAAGTCGGGCATAAATTGTTTTTTTCTCTCTTCATTAAGAATATGTTTCTGTGACTTCCACCACACCAGAACTGAGACATTTTCTCCAAACTTCACAGATTTGAAGGTTTTTTGAATATGACCTTAATTTTATAATTATTAGCAATAAACCTGAACTATTATATTGAGTTCTAACTACCTCCAATGTTCTTTCATCCACTTTTTTTGTCAACCTGAATCGGATAAATACCACCAAAACTGGTTGGGTATTACAGCTTGATAGTATCTTTTTTAAACTTAGATATATGGCTAATGTTAGTTTCGTCGAATTTGGCTTCCATATTCTATGTTTTCCACCAGTTATATTTATTTAATTTGATAGCACAACAAGCTAAATAATTCGTATTAACATGTTTTTTTCGGTGTCAGCTGCCATAACAAAGCGAGAGGGATCACCTTATCTGTGGCGCCTAAAGATGTATTTCGTTTTGCACAAATAATGGTTGAATTACAGCGTTTATTTTTTAATATATGAAAAAATCAATGATTTTTATGAAAAAAACATGATTTTTTCCAACCCTGAAAACCACTTATGTTAGCGGCCACTCCTGTCATAGTCTCCAACTTCAATATAAAATCCATGCTCTGGATGATAGTTTACTCCTGCATATAGTCCTTCCTCTGACTAATCTTTAGGAGGAATAATTTATTTTGATTATTTTTATTAATTTCCCCCAGTAATCTTCCGTTTATATAGAACATTTTAACTGTACATTAACAAAATTCTAGTTATGTGATCATTAATTAAAGATTACTTAAACAACGATGGGATCTTGTTACCTGTGGGATTAGTAGCACACTACGCAAATTTCTGGCGTACTGACTGGAGGACCCTGTGGCATCTAGACAAAATGTGAACCAACTGCTCTTATATCAACCACCACATGTGAGATGCTGATATGTTCCAGCTATAAAAAATTTATTTTGAGTAGTCGATACTACCACCTGAAATAATAATGATTAAGTTCCCTCTAGGTCCGATGAAATAAAAAGCAAGAGAGATGAATCTTCCCTTCACCAGTTACTGCACTAATTTTTGTTACTGTTCTGCAAGCTCAGAATATGGTCAGTTCGAAATGTATCATGCGTCTAAACAAACAGCGTAGAAATCACTGTGCCTAGTGCAGAGGACTACAAGCAAGCGACTCATACTGCAAAGTTTCTGGGTGCCATCGTGTGGAATAGTGTTTCTCAATCAGATCTAAAACTGCCGTTGCTCTTCGCGGGATAACCTGTTCATGCCATTTACTCTTAGACACAGTTTCAGCTATTTTATTGGTCATACAATAGGTCAGCAAGCAGGAAACCATAACGCTGAGTAAGAGAGTGTCCATAGACTACGTAGCTGCATTTTGGCCTCCTTTGACTTGGCTTTTGCCTCTACCCCCCTCCCCCTCCACCACCTGACACTTAGCTTTTTCCCCTATTGATTCCAGAAGACATTTTGTACTGTTTTCTCTTGTCAAATCATCATAAATTACAGATGGAGGTAATTAAATGGCGGAAACAAATATTCACATGCTGTTGTGTATCTTATTTTAAATGTGACAAATAATATAAAAGAAAAGCTGTGTAGCGTGGCTCAAACCCCCCCCCCCTTTTTTCCACCTAGCCCAGTGTAACTTTCCAGTTAATTTCCCCCTCCCCCTCTCCCCCACAGACTGAGCCATGTAGTTTATGGATGCTCCTAACTGCTATAAAATGATGAAAGCCAGTTTAAGCAATAAAAGTGGTCAAGAACGGCAAAAATAGGAGCTCTGTAACACATTCCTCCTGAAAGTAGAACTCATGTATCTTACTGTTCATGCAGCTTATATATATAAAAACTATTAACTCCAGAGACGGCTTCTAATCAGAAAGTACCAAACAGCTCTTTTCATGCTGTTGTGATTTCCATCAAATGCGTCCCTACATTTTCTGACAATTTAATGATTTGAGTCGATTGCTTCTTATTTCCAAATGGTGCATTCTTGCAGGGCCGACGCTAGGATTCTCGAGCCCTGGGTAAACTTTCTTACCAGTCATCGGTTGGGGCCATGCCTCATGCCAGATGGGCGACCTTTCTTTCTTTATTTTTTTAAGCTCTAAAAACTGGCTGGACGACAATGGGCGGATTCTTGACCTGGGAGGGGGGGGCACCTACAGCCGTTGATCGGCGCCCCCCATCAGCCGGCGGGTCCGGGGTACATTTGACCCGTTTACTCCCCCTAATGCCGGCCCTGCATACTGCATTATCTGCCCAAAAAAGTTGTTTTACTCTTGCTGTGTTATTGGAAGTTCGTAACATTCTTTACTACTGGCAATGCTGTGCAGGAGCTTCAAGAGGCGACGGAGGGTGTCCTCAGCCTGCAGCTTTGCAACGGTGGTGTAGGCGGCGGGTGCTCAGCGGTGGTACAGTACGATAGCCACCGGTCGGCCGCCATGGCTAGGAGACACCTCGCGGCCAGCACCGCCCTCAGAGTCGACTGGGTGCGACCAGAGGGCTGCTATGAAGGGTGAGTGCACTCAAACTGACTTCTATGTCCTATCATGTGATGATTGAATCATCTCGCAGGAAGCATACTTGACCACTGTTTGTCATGTTATGACGGCCATTTCGTTTCAGCCGCGTGTTAAATAATCGACCGCTTTAATTGTTATGCGATATTTTATAGCAGATTAAATTCAAGTTTGGCATATTTAATATCCTTAAAAAACATAGAACGTGATGTTGCCCCCTTCTACCCAAATTAAGATTGTGAAATAAAATTTTGTTGTTTCACTTAAAAGAGATCAGTTTTGATGAATTCTTCAATTTGTCTCTCATTTTCAGAATAAGAAGAGTAACAGTGAATGCCTACAAACAGGAAAGACGATTCGGTCTCAAGATCACCTCCAAATGAATGCGGAAATATGAGCCTTCTTTCTCCATCCCGTTCCCCTACAAACAGCAGCAGCCCATCCTTACTGGTAAGTTAGATAGTAGAACTTATCGTAGGCCTGTAGTTGATCGTCGGAGACAGACTGGTGCAGATGTTGGAAAGGTAAGTGCAGAATTCCTTCCCAGCGCCGTCTGCTAATTAAGTGGCAGTCACTTCTTTGCTTCTCAAATGTCTCTTCTTCCTTTATTCATTGAATGGTTCCATTTTGGCAGGCAGTTCCTCTTTACACTTTAATTCTGTAACTTTTTCAGAATCTTCTAATGCTTTCCATGCTTTGCTGTTTACCAAGTTTTCTATTCAATTCCTAACTACTGCCTGAATGTTATCGGATATTCTTCCATCTTATATGCCATCAGTTCAGTGCTATTAGTTTTATTCCTGTCAGAAGCAACACATGGGAATAAGGTCATGAACTACTACGTAAGTACTTCAACCCACGTTTGACGAGAAACTCGAAATCTCTATAGAGCAGTGGTTGTTACTAGTGGTTCCTCTGTGCAGCACCTTGCAGGGCAGTTGGCAGCTGAGTAGATACTCCAGTCAGTCAAAGTCGGTCGAATCTGTTGGGATGCCATGTTCAATCTAGGGTTCCAAGTCTAGTCACAGGTAATTGAATACTATGGTCAATCAGTGCAAAGGGCTCAAGAACCGAAGATTGGATTCGGTCGGGTTGACTGTAAAGGTTATATGAAAAAAATTAGTTAACAAATTGGATGTCAGTAGCATCAAGAGAGAGGGAAGAAGGGGAAAGACAGGCTGATTAGTTCAGCATTCCTATTTTAGTTGGTATCAGACTAACAACAGTAACTGTTATGTTTATCGAACCCCTTGAGAATTTCAAATATATAATAAATCTGAAACAGTTATCATAAATCTCCCACAAACCAAATATAAAAGATATTTACACTTCATGCCTTCAATAAGCAATTTGCTTCTCACCATGTAACCATATAAAAATTTTCTACCTGTCTACATCATGAATTTGGCATTTATATCCATTTCATGTGACCTACCCAATTAGATATCCTATCCGTATCCCTCTGTAGCTTGTCTTTTCTCATTTTTAATGCTGTTATTTGAATGGCTGTAAACCAACAACAAACTCCTTCATTATAATAATGAACAGCAAAATACTGTATATTCTACACTATCTTCTTACTTCCTACCTGTTATTATCATTATTAGCTGTTATACTGCTTTAACTCAATGGTTTTAACCTTTTTCACCACATTCTGTAGCTCACTCTATCAAATCTCTTAGAAGGTTCGGTGTTACGCTATCTTTAATTTAATTGCAATGGAGCACAGGCTGCGGTGGCAATTTCCCTACACACCCATCTTCTCCCTATCCTGCACCCACCTACATTTGCCCTCTACAAATTTTACCTTTAAATTCTTTCAAAGTTTTCGGTAAAATACCGTATTCATCATTTCTCTTGGTAACACATTCCAATCCCTGACACCCTTACCTAAAAAAGAAAATCTCCCCACACAAGGGTGTGGTCATGGTCATCTTTTCCCTTCCATGCACTACTTTTCATACCTATTGCAATATCACCAGTATATGCCCTGTACACTCTCATGACCCTCCTCCTGTCTTGCAATGAATCCCATTCCAGCTCCTTTATCATATCCGTCACTGATTGCATTCTGCGATAATTTCCAGAAACAAATCTAGCAGCCCTTTTTTGCACCCTCTCCAACTCCTGTATTTGATACGTAAAATGAGGGTCCCGTACTACACTACCATATTCGAGCAATGGTCTGACCAAAGTTTTGTAACCCAATTCCTTTACTTCTCCCGTACATCCCCTCATCAACTCTTTCTCCCTTGTCCATTTCGTATAAAATTGCTTGCAGTGGTTCTCAGACTGTGATTTACATAAATAACCTCTACTAACATGTTTATCACTTTCAATAACAAACTGTTCCTGGTGGTATTTCAAGTACATTATTTGCAATGGATAGTTAAAAGCATTGTTAATTAACTCAACAGTTATGTCACTGGTACACCAAGCAATAATGTATATGAATGCGTAGCAGAAAAATATTTCGTGCTTATTTCATGACGTCAACCACGCGCATACATGTTACGATTTATCAGTCTGATGAAACGACGACTTATCCAGTGACGTTTGACCCCAAGCCCCCCGCGTAGATTGTTTGAGGTATAAAAAAAAGTGTGCGATAGTGAAAAAAAAAACTTTTTATTTTTGGGTTAAAAAGTAGCAATAATACATTATCTGTCAGTCAAGTTTTATTTCCATTAGAGAACTATTATTCCTCGAATTTTATGACTGATTTTCAGAGTTGCATCAAACGCAATTTTCTCTGCCTTCCTATCTCTGCCTTCAGCTGTACTGGCGCTCTGCGATCGTCAGGTGTTTTCTAATACCTTGTTTGAGTTGAGTGCGCGAACTTCGCGAAAAACTTTGAATTCATAGTGTCGTGTTGCTGTTTAGGTATTACAAAATGGATGAAGGTTATCAAGAGAACAATGAATTTTGTAATTACCGATCCCCGCTATCAACACGGTATGCGTCGAAAGAAATGCAGTATAATTTTAGTGATATGAAGAAATTTTCTACCTGGCGTAAATTATGGATATATCTCGCTAAAGCAGAAAAGGTAAGTGATTTTAAATATCAAAGTTTTAGAGTGCAACCGACACTATTTACAAATATATTTCTGGTAACTGAAATTTTGTGTTATGAGAATGAGGTTAGTTTTTATTTGTTTAGGCCGAATTTTTCGTGCGACTGCTTCAAAGAAAAGTTTTAATCTTCAAAGTGGTTTGTAAGGACATTATTTATAACACCGATATTTTGCTTTTACTCTAGTTGATATTGAACGGTTATGTAATTTTACTTTTGCTTTGGTTTTAATGGTCCCTGCTGAATTACTTAAAAACGACATGCGTTTCATGCTATTTTTGTAACACAGCTCTTGAGTCAGCATTCTTCTGGCACTGCAATCTAAAATATTAGCTTTGATGGTAAAGGAAATTTGGGGTAAAATTTACTATAAAATAACCCACTTATCGGGTCTACTGGAGATCACAATTCCGCATCCTCCATAACATTAAATAATATTGTTGTAATACTGTGGTAGTCAGTCGCAAGACATATTATTTTCAAGCAGTAATTAGGTTGTGATTCAACCTGGACCAGCACGAAACCGTTAAATGTACTTCGGAAAGAATTTCTAGCTGTGTCTTGCATTTGAGCACTGTAGTATTATGATGCCAACTCCAGGCGGAATCACGATCTTCAGTAATCCCCACTTATATATCTGTAAGAAGTTACTTCGCCAGTCTTCTGTTGCTTTGGTCTACTCTGTGGTAAAATAATCTTATTGTAATTTCCACTGAGGTATGTACAAACGAATGACAGATGCAAAGTTATTTGTTCTGGTTTTTGCTTGCTGCATTTTGTTCCAAGTTGATAAGTGATACCACATCTTATTAAATACCTACTGTTGTTTCATAGGCCTACATATTTTACCTTAAAACCTTCATAATTGTTACCTTCTTAGGCAACTTGTTTTCGAGACACATTCCCCTACCTGCAAAGGAAAACATTAGTGGCTCCAGCATATGAAACCAAATTGTGAAATGTAGTACATCATATGCTGCGCGTCCCTCAGTTGCATTCAAGCTTTTGGAATCATGTACCCACCAGATTGTTTGGTCCAGGACATATAGTGCAACCTTGAATCTTGCAGAAAGGTTGTGTATTTTTGCTGGGTACCTGGCCACGTGGGAGTCAGGCAAACTAGGCAGCTGATGAAGCTGCCTTGTTAGCCTGTGACAAGGTCAGAACCGACTTTGCTCAGCTCAAAGTTTGACCTTGCCTCGGCAGCGAAAATAATTGTCTTCAACGTCTGGCAGGTGCAATGACTGGAAGTTGAGCATAATAAGCTCTGGTTGGTCAGACTGACCATTCAGCCTTGGAGCAGATCCTTCCAGCTGGTGAGAAAGGATGAGGTTCTCTTTACTCACCTTTACATAGGGCACAGTTTTCTTCACCAGGAGAACCCACCAGTATGTTACGCATATGGTGCACATTTGAAAGTGCACCATGTTTTTAACTGATTTAAATGCAGACATTGGCCTAGCCAGTGATCTGTCTCTTATTTTAAATAATAATACCACCAATGTAGTTGAAGTTTTAATTTTTTGTGTTTTGGCTGGGTTCCCTCCCCCTCCCCCAGAAGTTTTGGGAAGATCGATCTGTTTTTAAAATGAATGGGTGGCCCATTTTCAGCCATACAGCCCAGTATATAGTTTTTCAGTATTTTACTTGTGTTATAGTTATGGTTTGGTTGGCAATTATACAGCCAGTCAGACATTGTGTTGTTTTAAGACTGGTTGGCCTCTTTACAGCAATGGTTTTAGTGTTGTACTTTTTTTTGCTGACTGTATGGCCGACTTGTTTACAGTCTGCCATGCAAACAGTAATTTACTTCTTTTTTAAGTCACATTGCAATACTGATCTTTAGGCAGGATACTAATGATCTCATTGTCGATGCGCCTTTAAGCTGCAATAATAATAACAACAACTACTTTTCTTTTATCCCAGTTGCTAATTTAATATCATTATCTTCTTTTTCCCTTCCAAATGCTGTTTCTAAATCTTTCACCAATATTTATCCAAGCCTAACACCAGTATATGCCTTTTACATGTCCACAATTGTCTTCATCCTCCTTCTGTCCTGCAATGACTCCCAGCCCTAATCTTTTACCATTTCAGTTACTGAGTGCATCTTTCAGTAACAGCAAACAAACACCATTTTGGTACAGGCTGCATTTCACCTATAAGAACTAAATTCCTTCGAACTTATGCTGAAACATGCATATTGCCTCAATTTCAACCAAGCATAAGCTACTTTGATAAATGCCGTAGAATATTAACATCTTGGACATAACATGTGGATATGTTTCTTGACGATGTTGGTACGTCGCATATGTGTACGTAAATGAACAACCAACGTTCACTTACGGTTCATAGTTTTTTTTAGTGTGTAATAATTTCCATATTTATACTTTTATAGCAACATATTCCCTAATAATATCATTCAAAGAATGTGTACATGATCGTTATACTTCGCTATAAGGCTTCTCCCAGTAACTTGTGGTATAGCGTTACGGGACTTATCGAGTGAAGTTTGTGAGGTGTCTATACATTTTACACCTCTAAGAGCAACATATATTAAATATTATCACCAAGCAAACAAGTGAAACAGTTTCAGACCAAAACTACAATTCCGTGATGAGTCCCAGTGATTGCGCTGTTGCCCTCCTTTATACCTGATATAAAGGGGGTCTATTGGAGATCACGATTCTGCTACACTAAAGCTGCCCAACCAATTTTGGAGTTGGACCACAATTTTGATTCTGTGTTAGCCTGTGAACCCCATAATACTTGCCTATAGTTACAAATGGATATTTAAATAAAACAAATATATAAGAAACACAGTTTACTTATAATCCAAAAGAAAGGAAAAAACTAGTCAATGAGTCCTTTGCAGAGTTTTTTGAGCTAGTATATTCTAGACCACTGCTGTTGGTGGACAAATTAAAATACGTTTTGCGTTGTTGGGCCATTTTGTGCGCCGTGGTCCTGGAGGTGGGAAGGCTATCGCTACAACAATATTCACTAATGACATCTTAGTACTGCTGCATTCAGTTGCAAGACTTATTATTTTGAAGCAGTAATTCCATTGTAATACAGCGTGAACCATTATTTGGTACAGAAATTACGTTGTAATATGCGCTGGACCAGTATGACACTGTTAAATTTACTTCAAGAAGTATTTCCAGCAGTGTGTTGTATTTGACTACTGCAGCATTATGATGCCCATAGCTTGCAGAATCACTATCACCACTAATCCCATATTAAGCCACACCACTTTTTTCACTAGCCTCCTCTCTTCCATACCATTCCCTATATCATATAGTTTACTGTGTTATACAGTAACTAGTTGTAAGTGCATGACCATTTTTTTTGCACATGGTTATGGGTCTAAAATGGTTCTTGTTTTTTAGGTCATAATGTGTACGCCTGTGTTCATATTTGGAGTTTGCTTATGGTTTTAAAACACCTTCCTTAAATTTTCACATTAAATTCACTGCAGCAAAAAAATAATATCTCGCACATTTTTTTACATTTAATAGTCGTAACCTCAAGTCTGATGTCCAACGTAAATACCTAAAGATGATCGATTGGCAATAGTTATTGAAAAATGGCAACAACAGAAAGAACTTCATTGAACTGTGAAGTACAGTTTTAATCCAAAGTTTTTCAGCCATTAAGTTTTACCATTTGTTTTTTACTGAATTGACTTATTTATTTTAAAATAATTTCCAGTAGAATTCCAACTATCCGAATTGAAACTACACCCCATTTGGATAGTAAAAAATTCGGATAGTTGGATTTTTCAGAAAAAGGGTCTATTTTAATTAACTACTGTATGTAAGTAGAAAATGGGAGAGAAAAACTAGTTTTAAAAGAAAAAGAGTTTTTAATTAATTAAATGAAAAGGCAACATATTTACATGATAGCGTACTTACAACTGCTGTACATCAGTACAGCATGTACGTACCGTACTCTAAATAAAATTCATTGCTTGCTGAACGTCTTGGTCAAAGTAAGCCGTTTTCGGGCAGCCAAGTCACGCATCTTTTTTCCAGTGAGAAGTAGCATGTGGTCATACTCGGGCTGATGCTCCATCCACTTCAACGCAGTTTTAAGGCTGGCAAATGCTCGACTATCTGATGGTCCCATGCCTGCTTCAACTTCGACATTAAGGACATCATCTTCTTCCTCAACACTTTCTTCTCTCACACATTCAATAATTTATCATTTAAAATTTCATACCCAAGGTCTGACGAATCACACTCTCCTATATCTTCAGCACTGACTTTTAAACATCCATGAATTTTCAAAAGAATGTTTCTGATTCCTCGTGTGACACGTCATCCCCATCGTCTCCTGTCTCTTCCCCTTCCGTCTTAATTAAAAAAGCGATTCTGATATTTAGCGATTCGGATGGTTGGATTTCGGATAATTGAAGTTCTACTGTACAATAAAAAACAAACTTAATGAAAGTATTCCCTTTTAACATCAATTTTATTGTAATATGCCTGGCCGCAATTAGTACACAAAAAAAGACTAGGCGTGTGGGGAATAATATAGATGTAGAAAAGGACACTCACGGTTCAAATTTGAAGAATGTTTGTTTATTTTGAAGGGAGGTATTGTGCTTAAGAGCAGATACTGACCTCATTATGTAAACGATTCAACAAGACAAATGTAGCTTCCCTCCATTTTTCTCTCTGTCTATAGTATCCACCATTACTGCAAGCCCTTGGCAAAGGTGTTGAGGATCTTCTGAAGTATTTGGTGGTACCAAGACTGAAGGCGGGAGTGATATTCTACGTGAATAGTAAACTCGCAGCTGAAGACACTGCAAACTTAGTATCTCACAACATTATCCAAAAATCAGTGCGCGTTAGTATTAAGAACTGAAATTTGTTTGCCTTTCTAGAATTAACACTGGAAACTATCAGGATTGCTTTGCAATGCTATCTAGGTTTGAAAGCGAGGTTACCTAACAAGAATGTATTTCTTCACATCAATATTGACTGTCTCATTTGTAGCTGTACACTGTTCTAATGTATTACTGGTTTTTACACCAGTTCCATCATTTTCCTTGTACATTCTTGTATCACCCAATCAAATAGGTAGAGGACTTTGATAGCTTTGCATGCCTCACCTTCCCCCTTATCCTTTGTGAAATGACCAATAAAGTTTTATCATAAATTATTTTCAGAAGTATTATGGTCTGTGCCTTCACGAGGCAATCTCCCCTTTGTCGTGTAATCGTAAAAGATATTTATTTTTCTGTTTTTGTATCTATCAAGCTGAAATAAAGTGGCATTTTTCTTCCTTGTAATCTTGAAATATTCTAACTTTTTACCATAAACTTTTAACCCAATCACCCATTGGAATAATGAGCAGCAAAATTTCCACTGCATTACCTTAAGGCTGTCCTGTTTTCATATCACTTCTTTCGATACTGCTTTCCCTACCCTAACTCATTGTTCCTTACCTTTTAAGAATTTCTCCACCCAACAATTCACATCTTTTTGCATACAGATTTTAATCCTATCTACCACCCTTTCATAGTTAATTGTCTGGATCGTGGGACAGAACCTGTGCCACAATGCCATACAGTAGCTCCTTTGTTTTGCCTCATGTAGTATAGACATATCTCCCACAGATAAAACTGTCATAAATAAACTCTCAAAAACTCTTTTAGGCTGTTTGTAACCCTACTTTCTTTCCTCACTGACAGTGTTAATGTAACTGAATAACCTACCGTTTATTCTTATAAAACTAACCATTCTGTTATTCTCAATAGAATTTGTTTCCTCTCCTTTATCAGATTGTGTTACTACAATATACTTCCAATTGTCTGGCATGCAGTTGTTCACCAGACTCAATCTAAATAATATTTATAGGTTTGGTGCAACATAGTATTTATTTTTTACTGGTTAATTGCGATGGAGCACGTGCCCCACTGGCAATTTTCATATTCACCTACATTTTCGTCATCTTGTCTTCATGTTGCGCAGCTTTCAACCACTGGCTGGGTCTGCTGGGATCAAAAGTCTCTCCAGCACTTCCAGTCCATCCACCATCTCTCTTCTTCTGCTGTCAGATAATTTCCTCCTGCTCCTTTCACACATTAACACTATCACACATA
>JARYHS010008074.1:60014460-60273615 GCA_031002005.1 Vandiemenella viatica
GTTCAACTGGAAGTGGTGAATATCAAACTGTTGTCACATTTTCTGTTGGCGATTTTAAAGGAACAGGTAAGAGATAAATGAAACGAAATTTGCCGACGAATATTGTTGGTTTGTATTTGTTGAGCTAAGAAAAACATAAAAGTATATGTTGAAAAAACATCGATGTTTTTAAGCGATGAATCGATAAACATCGATGCAGGGTTCCGATGTTTTACATCGAGTAAAAACATCGATGTCCTTTCTAAGTGGACACCCCTAGTGTGAAGGCTGTAATTTGATTCCCTTGCATTGGGCGCAGGAACCCGCTCCGGTTTTCTCGTTTGTGTGAGGAGGAATTGCGAGCGTCAGAATCTACCAACCCTATCTCCAGGAATACAATGATATCCACTTTTCTGTGTCGTGGAATATTGCAGGTGGTGTCAACGGTATGCCTGGCGACAGCGCTGTACAGACCTATGTGGGCGTCGGATCCCGCAGTGGTAGTTCTGTATGGAGTGACGTTTGCTGGCTTCCTGCTCATATGTGGAGTCGCCATTCTTGCCATCTTCCTCAGGGACCCTCTCTCCAAGACTACGGTGAGTACGTGTCTCAACCATGGACAAGAAACACCATTTTTAAATCCCTGCGTATATCTTTCGAGGCCTTAATGTACTTCAATTTATCCTTAAAAATTTGTCATCTTTTTGTTTGTTAACTTTTAATAAGTTTGCTAATATAATATTTCAAAACTCGAAATTTATTTTTTGATGAAGTTTGCATTTTTCGCTATCATCAGAAATACCTACTTGCGATTAACATATTTTGTACAAAGGACAAGGGCCTCGCCAAGATCTGCCGCCCCGAGCCTCGCAATGGCTAAGGCCGCCGCTGGTCTGAGGAATATTCTGCTGCTTTCGTCGATTCATTCAAAGGAAAAAGTTGGAAAGCTACTATGATTAGTAGATACGAGACAAATATAGGGTAAGCTTCTTTCAAAGCCGGAAGAAGTGGCGTATTTCACTATAATACACGAATAAGGTTAAATACATCACAAAATAGTGAGTTGGGCAGAGATATATTTGTGAATTCACGTGAGGCTCACTGAAGGCCAATTTGATTCATTATTCGGGTTTATTTCTACTGTCTACCATGATGGTCATTACTAATCTGACAGACGGTAGTGGGTATTGCCTTCCGTCGGCTAACCATTGTACTGGACTTCCAGACAAGTTAACTGATGCCATAACATATTAGATTGGTAAATGAAGTTAACAAGACTCAAAAGAACAAATATATACTTGGATTCAATATTCCTCCCTATGACACTCACCATGTTAGATTAGATATTCAGCTTACAAAAATGAGGCTACAATGCTTTGAGAAACAGAGGGTAAGCTCTTTCCTTTGAAGCTCAAAGAAGTGGATTCATTCCCAGCAGGGGCGGATCCAGGAATTTGGTTTGGGAGTGGCTTGAAAAAAAAAAGGGCTCCAAAATTACAATGCCGGAGATGAACCTAGATACTTTCTGGGGGGGGGGGGCTTGAGCCCCGTAGCGCCCCCCCACCCCCCTGGATCCGTCTCTGATTCCCAGTAGCACATGAAAAAGGTTCAATGGTAGCTACGCCCCCGAACATGCTTTATTTTCTCTACAAGCCTATAAAATTTTAACTTATTCATTAGGTATTGTTTAAATAAACAAAATACTTAACCCAATGTTCTCCTTGGACGGCAATCTACTGTAAGTAACAGTACACATCTTTTCATTTATTGATATTTAAGATATTGTGGCTTAGATGTGGGTTATACCGTATCTCCAAAATCGAAAGAATATATAACAATCTTTTTTAGGTAACAATGAAAGGAAAGAAATGCCGCGAGGCGATATTTACATGGAAATGACAGGTAAAATACACCCAACACACACAAAAGTTGAAGGGAGGAGGGCACCAGCAACACACAAACGAAGAAAATACAATATTTCTGGTGAAAATACCTTTTTTGAAGTTAACAGAGGAAGGTGGTCGGGCTTGCGCAAGACTTGCGTTAGCAGCCACTCATAGAAATCTTGCGCAAGCCCAGGAGTTTAGTGGGGAGCTGAAGAAAAATTTTTGTTTAGATAATCTTCATGGGTAAGAAATGAAATCTCGCAACACTCCTGACCTTAAACAGTTTGGATTTTCCTTTTTATTTCACAAATTGAAGCAGCTTTTAGCAAACAAATCATTTAAAAAATACCATACCCTCTCATTATTTCAAAAATAACTAATTAAAAAATCAAAGGTTATAGTGAACTGCCAACGTCTAGAGCAAACTAAAGCCATCGTCTTTCCACAGCTTCACCAAATAATTAAATCAGTGATCTCAACAGATTTGATACTGCAGCAGCAATTTTTTCAAACCTTCTTATATCATTCATTGCAGAATTTCATAAATTTGAAAATATATGTGTTGAGGAAATATTTTTTTCTTTAATTTTCAAAAATTTTCTGAAGTGCCACAACACTTTTCTTTTTTCAGATAGTTTTTATGTATGGGAGTGTTCTTTTATATTGGTATGGCAAATTTCAGAGATTTATCATCAATTACTAAATAAACATATGTAGAATTAAAAAGAAAAACAAACAGGCTAACTTACAGTGCAAAGTTCTTATTTTGATGACACCAACCTGTAAATAAATAAAATAGTGTTAATACAACAGAAGTTGACAAAACATGAAATTATATTTCAAATCATATACAGGTATATCTGAGGGAAAACAATTAAAATTATTTTTCCTCACTTATAAGTCAGCTGTTTGTCAAATACATTAATACAATTTCTTCTTCTTCTCTTTCCTGTCTACTATTCAACCTGACAAAAGTCTGTTATCTTAAGTATTCATCTTGCTGAATTGTGGGATAGCTCCAAATTTCTGCCTTCAAAATTTGCACTCCTCCCCCCCCCCCCCCCCCTTTGTAGGATAACACAGCAGCAGAATGCTTACTGAATTCACATGATAATAGCAGGTAACTCTCCCTCTTTTGAAAAAAGCTTTTCAGATTTGATTGACGTAAAATCCCTGTGTACGGAAGAGATGAAGAGGTTAAGTCATACAAAATGACAGAGATGCAAAGTAAAGTAATATAACTAAACACTTTTTCTTTAGTTGCAAGAAGAAGAAAAAAACTTGAAAATTATAATTACATATCAAAAAAAATGATAACATAAAATAGAAGAAAAGGAAATAATAAAAGCAACATAAGACAAATCGAAGGATTGTTTATTCACCTATTCCAATCAGAAATGAATGCACACTTACCATTATGCAGAAGAGTAATTTTATAAAATTTGTATGATGGCGGGGGGGGGGGGAACATTTCTTATACGTTCAATTAACAGCACCAAAGTGATTCAGTTAAAAAATCTATTCTTTTCAGATTATAACTTTCAACATGAGATGAGATGCATTAATTAAGCAAAATAATGCTTTGTAGCTGTGCAATCAACATTGCATTTGCAAAAATTTCTGAATATCACATCTCATTTTGAAATTTGTTTCTGCAAGGCAATATCAATTGGGACAAGGATAGAGAAAATAAATCTCTCATTTAAAGCTGAAGGGAGGGCAGTTGCAGAAAAAAAAAAAAAAGTGAACACAACAGTAGTTATCAGTGCAAGTATCCACTCTAAGTTTCTGGGTGTCTAGTGTAAGCTTTCCCCCATTATTAAGTGTTGCTCCAAATATCATTTATCTGCTATTTTATTGTTTTTTCACTGTAGCACTCTGCCTTTACGTTTATTTTATAATAGGTTTACATTAAGTGTCCTATTCCAGTTTTATTTATTTCATAGTTTAGTTGATTTTTTACTTTAACAGCATTTGAGTAGTTCACAGTTTTCTGTCAATTATATATTTTGGCAATGAAGTTCACTACCAATTAAAGTTAAATACTTTAGTCAAACACAGCATTCAAAACAGAAAAGATGAACCAAAACAGTAAAATGGAAAATAAGAACATTTCTTCTTTATAATGATTGTTTTAAAATTACTTGAGCACAAATTTTTTTAAAAAAAAGTTTGCACACGTCTATATGAACAAAAGACTACTATATTTAACAGCGCTTCATCTTTAGATAGATTATTAGTAATCAAAAACTTAAAAAAATTGTTTTCAGGACTTTTAATTCATAAAATTGCTAAAAAGATAATTATGTACACAATGCTGCCTCCAAACAACAAAATCCAAACCAGCACCAACTACAAAGAAAACTTTTTAGTCAATAAAAGCTTCCCTTCAGTATCTACCGAGGTAACAGGTTAAGTTCTCAGAATTCATTTCACCCAAGACAGTTAGTTATACATAGAAGTTAAATAATGTGTTCCATCTCTGAATAGATAAAGAAAACCAAAGCAATATCTTGTACCAAACTTTTATTCTACCCTGCTGCGTTTTGGTACTTAATACCTCCCAACAGCCCCGTAAACACAAGAAAAGGCAACATGGGCCATCTCCCTCAACAGTTAGTGCCACAATGATCCTTCCCAAAACCACAATTCTATCTAAACTCCACTAGTGGAAACTGATTGTTTTATCCCAAAGACATTCACTTGCCCTCAATCTTCAATAATTCTATCTCTATTGCCAATTTCCTCTTTGATAGACCCATCACTTGTATGTGTGTTCTCTTCCTAGCTTGTACCCAATTCATTCGACACACAATTCCTCCCATATTTAACTGTCCCCTCAAACAGACTTTGCTATCTCAGCTTCCAGTAACCAACAACCTTGATTTCAACAGTAGCTTGATACTATGTCTCATTCCACAGCAATGAGTTGTCATCCAATTATTATTGTGTCATAATTTCTTTTTGATGGAGTAAGTCTACTGCTTTCAACACCAGTAAAGAGTTGCGGATCCAGGATTTTAGTTTTGGAGGGGCTTAGCGGATTTTGGTTTGGGGGGGGGGGGATGGCTTGAGAGAATTTTGTATGGGGGAAGGGCTTGAGCGAATTTCGTTTTGGGGGGGGGACTTGAGTCGGGTAAGGGTAGGCTTTATAGTGAGTAGAAACCAAAAAAAAAGAAAAGATAAACCCTCCAGGTCTCAAAAATTACGATGTCGGGAGTGGACCTAAATACTTTTTGGGGGGGGGGGGCTTGAGCCTCCTGGCCCCCTCTGGATCCGCCAGTGCCCAGTAATCTATTTGTACTCATTTAACTGCAATTATAATTTAGTGTGGTTTTCTGCTACATTATCAATGTTCAATATAATTAAAGGACATTTTCTTAATGTAGAATGTTGTGAATCCTTCAACCCAATAAGTTGTTTCTTAACACTAATATCATATTTGACCTAGCAAATAAATTCTACTATTTTAAAAATACAGTAAAATTTTTCTGTGTTTTTCAAATAATATTACTGAAATATTTTCAGAGTTATAAATGTAACTGTTGTAAAAAGGAAGTGTTTTGTTTCCAGGATATTAGTTTCTCAGTAGTAGCTGTTTTACTGAATTGGGTCTCTGGTGGTCTGCTGCTCGGTCACAGCCAAAAGATGAGCAACTTTAAGGATGAATCGTATATGCAGGCAGCAATGGCATGTGGATCTCTGGCTATTGTCAATTCACTCATCTTTATTCTTGATGCAGTGATTGTCTACATGGATGTCAGTCCATATGTAAAGTACTAAACTCTGTTACAAAATAAATAATTATTATAAAAACAGACTTCAGATTCATAAAAAAGCAGATTATACTTCAGATTATATATTCAACCAATGAATGGGAGTGAAATTGTAAAACAATGTAACACAGAGGTTTGATATAAAATGTCATTTACAGTAGTATGCATACATTTAAAACTGATTTATGTGCACCTAAGATAAGTGCAGATTCTTTCATGGCTACTAACAATTCAGATTAAAGGAAAAAATATCAGGCACCCTCAAAAAGTAATGAACTTTCAGCTCCACTTGTATACAAAACACTTTATTATTTCTGTAATATATCATGCATACAGCAGAACTGAAATAATTTGGTTCAGTGTGGTTATTTGTTTTTGAAGGAAGCTTTTTTTTATTTTTTGCTTCGAGCTTCACAGCTTGTCAACGTAGAGGTTATTAGAGCCAGAAGAGGACTAGGGGAGGGTGATGAACGGAATGGAATTCACCCATTAGTTTTTGAAGGAATTGTCCCAGCCTAGAGTGATTTTGGGAAACAATAGATACTGGATGACCAGACAGAGATTTGAGGCCAGTCATTACAAATGCCAAACCTAGATATTTACCATATCACTCAATCACTAGGCTATGTGTTAAAAAATGGCCAATTCATTATATTTCTAGCACCCCTAAGGCACGATTAGCTTGAAACATTTTGTGTGTATCTCATAATCTTAATTGACACATACAAACTATAGTTTTTTCTTAAGAATTTTGATCACATCCTGATAAATCACGAATAAATTCTTTGCTTGATATAATTACATTGTCACAATAATATGTACAACACAATGTATTGGAGGCATTTGTGGCAAATGTCCTAATATACCATTCATTGAGAGATGTACTATACTAAGACACTTGCACCATTTCAGACACATAATACTACTATTTTTGTGTGTGTCATGTGCCGAGTGAGTTTAGTGGCAGTAACGATAACAGTGTATATCATCATGTCTGACTACAATATGACAAAAGTCAAAATGAATGTGGTGTATGTATGCTTGTGTGACTTAATACTCTCTGCAGTACTGATGAAGCTTTCAATTGACAGAATTTGGCAGCACAATATGAAGACAGTCTGAAACAATATCAATACCAATCAAGCTACACGTCATTTTGTTTTCATTAATATTTAGAAACAACACATCAAAATTATGAAAAATCTCTCACCAAACTGCCACAATTTATTTTAATTTAAAGCTAGTCAAGTTCCAGCTGTTTGGCCAACACAGATGTTAACACTGTAATCCACCTTCCACTCCCTTCCTTTTGTATAAAAATAATTCAGCACAGCTCCCCAGATGTCATAATCCATTATTGTCCAAAACTTGAGTAGATGTTTGAAACCGTATTTTTGCAAGATTATTTATCAGAGTTATAACATTCCCAAATGTTGAATAATGTAAGAGGGGAAGCTATGTGGAGGTGAAGAGATTAACAGCTTATCACTAGCTGACTTAATGGGAGCAATGGCATATAAATCATTACCTTTGTTTTCCTTCCTTATTGCTTTACACCTTGTGGTTAAGGTCATTAGAGGCGGGATGGGACTGAGGACAAGGAATGGGAAGGAATTCGGCCATGGCCTTTTGAAGGAAGCATCCCAGCATTCACCTGGAGTGATTTGGGGAAACCATGGAAAACCCAAACCTGGATGCCTGGACGGGGATTCGAACCTGCGTCCTCCAGAATGCGAGGCCAGAACCCCAATCGTTCACCCTCCACGCTCGGTATAAATCATTACCATTCACAGCATTGTTATTTCCATCTAATAAATATGCATTGTAGATAGCTGACAAATTAGTAATGAACGTTTATAGCAAAAAAAAAAGAGTGGTTTCAAAACATGGGAGGAACAATCACAACAATTATTTTCAACCATTGAAATTGTTAACAGTTTGTCCCGTATCTCACATAAATAAGCTCAATACAGTTGAGAAAATCTCATGACAAACTAGGCAGATATATGCAGGCAATTGGAGCCACCCATAACACAAACGCTGGCTAAAATAATACTGGATGAACATGACCCAGTTACTGTTCAAAATCAAGATTCCATTACTTCCTTTGTACTATCATATATGGAAAACAAATTTACTGAACCGTTTTTCAGCTGTTCAGATGCTATAATTTATCTATATTTCCATGAAACAAGAGATCTTTTTTTGCATTATTCTACCTATGAAACACACAAAATTGATAAATTCGGAATAATTCAAGTTTCTTGGTGTCCAATCTGTTGGCTCAGGTCACTGCAGCATCATGAATGAGTTCCGCACTTGACATACATGGTGGTCAAAGAAAATTTTTCACCTTTATGTTTTTTTTTTTTTTTTTTTGCCTAGTTGAGGTTGAGGTCATTAAAGGTGGGAAAAAACTTGAGACAAGGAACAGGAAGAAATTCGGCCATGGTCTTTTAAAACAACCATCCCAGCATTCACTTTTTTTTCTTATTGCTTTACGCCTTGTCGACGGCTAAGGTCATTAGAGGCGGGATGGGACTGGGGAAAAGGAATGGGAAGGAATTCGGCCATGGCCTTTTTGAAGAAAGCATCCCGGCATTCGCCTCGAGTGATTTCGGGAAACCATGGAAATCCCAAATCTGGATCCCTGGACGGGGATTCGATACTGCGTCCTCCCAAATGCGAGGCCAGAACGTTAACCGTTCACCCACCACACTCGGTCCCAGCATTCACCTTGAGTGATTTGGAGAAACCATGGAAAACCCAAATCTGGATGGCCAGACAGGGATTCGAATTGGCCACCTACCAAATGCAAGGATAGAGTATTGCCCCTCATCCACCAAGATCAGTCATATTTCACTATTTGGACTTCAGTTATAGCACAGATTATAATCACCATATTGTGTAATATTGTCCTGAGATAATTGGCAACCTTCTCATCATGAGAGTATGGGCATCCAACATTACTGATGGCAATTCATCTGTTGGATGAGGAAATAAAACATTAACACTGCTTTGGGGTCTTCAGATGGTGACAATAAACTGGTAGCCCATTTGGTGTCTTTCAGAATGTGGGCTAGAGTGGGCTAGCTCTAGGTTTAACCCTTTCTGTCCATCACACCTCCATTCACAAGACAAACAACACACTTATGTGTGAGTGGAGACTTTCCCGGCGTATCTATGCAACAAAATCTTCTCGGGTGTCCAGCCGGATAGTGGTGTAAAAACACGACATTTCGACAGCTGACTCTGCTGTCTTCATCAGGTATCTTGTGGTTGTCCTAAGCTGACTGTCTCTGCCTCGACTAGCATGGCCGCCAATCGAACCTCCTTTATACCTTTAGCTGGAAAGACCCACTCGCTCTGGTTGGTCGAGATCGTTGCCTTTATACGCGGCCCGCTGCGGCCACCACTGGCTCCTTCCCGCCCGAATGTGCTGGCGGTCCGAGATGCTGTGTGTCCACTTCTGATTGGCCGTGACCACTGGCTTAATCCACGGTCCGCTGCGGCAGCCGACTTGTGGTGGCCACAGCAGGCCGCGTATAAAGCCAACGATCTCGATCAACCAGAGCGAGCGGGCCTTTCCAGCTAAAGGTATAAAGGAGGTTTTATGCGCGGCCATGCCAGTCGAGGTAGAGACAGTCAGCTGAGGACAACCACAAGATACCTGATGAAGACAGCAGTCAGCTGTGGAATCGTCGTGTTTTTACACCACCATCCGGCTGGAGACCCGAGAAGATTTTGTTGCAACCCTAACACTTACTTATATTTCTTTACTGGAGAAGATAAGTGGTAGCAAACCAAGTTAAAATTCACAGTTATCGTGAAGGAGTAACTTCCTTCATGCTTAGCCAGACACCTCAGCCACTGAGAACAGTGATCATCATTGTCCTATCCCAGATTGGAAGCCACTTAACTTTTGGCCACAACCTGAAATATTGAGGACACGGGTTCGATACCTGAGCCAAGGAGCGGCTCTCGCCTAAGGATTTTTGGATGGAAAGTAGGCAGGCAAACTCACGCTAGAAATGACAAAGCCAATTCCAGAACATTGGAGTTTAATAACTTCAAACTAGTCTACAGACAGTTTGAAATAGGTTGTTAGGTAATGCTAGGTGCGGGAGAGAAAGTTACTGCTTCCCCAAGTCAGATCCGCTGGTCAACTACGGCAGCATTAATACGCAGCAGTACAGCGATGCAAACTGTACAGCTCTACGTAGCAACTTGATGGTACTGGCCCCTCCCTGTGGTCTCCGTGATCCTTTATACTAGGTCAAAACAGTTAACCTCGTGTCACTTGGCTGAATCTTATTTAACCACGAACAGCAGCACGCCTGCTCGACCAGTGTGGTTGTAAACAAAACCAATGGGTGACACAAACTCTTATTTACATGATACTCCTTTTCCATCTGACCCCGACGGTAGCGCGCCTTCCTATAAGGTCTATTTATCCCCAACAGACCATGCTCTGCATCTGACCCTATCTGCAGCGCACCTTCCTATACGGTCTATTGATTCCAAATGACCGTTGCACCCCAACGCGTCTGCCCGCTTGGCTGTCCAACACGTGTGGCCAACACAGCGTAGGCAATGCACAGGCTACATCTAAATATCTTTTTAACAATTATATTTTACTTTAATATTGAGTATATTACATCATTCACGTAAGTGATCATGAATAGCTTCTAAAATTATGTATTCAAAATAACTCAATACACCACTGGCAGGTTCTCAAGCAGTACACAAGTCAGTATTGCATATTCTCAATGTATCGTACAAAATACTGCTGGGTCCCATTTATAATCAATAATATGTAGTTTCATTCAAATCAAGTAAAAAGCACAGGGTGGTGGTCAGGGCTGGCATCATGTAGGGGTAGCGGTTAGGTGGGGTAAAAGTATCCTGGGCCAAGTTGCCCAGCAAAATAGTAATAAAACACAAGTTTTAAAGTCTGTACTTATGGTTCTAAACATTTTTGCATTAAAATTTTCTGATTTTAAACAAAAAACCAAAGTTGAAAGTAAAAAAATTTTGTCAGGAAAGGGGGGCCTATGAATGCTTACCCGTTGCCCGAGTAGCCTAGAACCAGTCCTGATGGTGGTGGGAGAAGTTTGGATCCAAATAAGTACAATAATATTTGAATTAATAAAAAATAACACCTGCAAAAAAGTACAACTAGAAGCAGATAAACAGTGCAAAGTGGGAAATATTGGTGAATTAATTTCAAGAAAGTATGTTCCACACAACAGAAATAAAAACAGGGGTGACTAAGGGTCTAAGAGTAAGCAGCAAAGGAAGATACTATATGGACTAGTGAATAAGAAGTCAATAAAGAGAGTTGCAGAATGTTTTGCATCACATTATATGAAACCGAAAACCGAATTTTAAAAACAAAGAAGGATGAAGAATGAAAATAGAGATGTGCATAAGGAGAAGAATGAAAGAAGTGAAATGGGAGGATTTAATTTGGAGTAGAAGGTACTAAGAAGAGTAGATGAAGAAAAAAGAAAACCACTCAAGTTCAACAAGATATGATATTTGCATGATACGGTAAAGAAGAAATTGTTTGCTAAAAGAATAATAGATGGAATGGGGAATGACAGGTGAGGAAATGGTTATAAATGTTTGCTAATGTAAAAGGGGAAGCTATGTGGAGATGAAGAGATTAGCGGAAAAAATGCAGGAATAGACAAAGAGTGCTGTACCATGAATTAATATACCACTAGCGGAACTTCAAGAAAAAAATAATATAAATCCAAATATAATTTATTAGAACCAATAACAAATAAAATACAAAGTGAACATTACAATAAAACAATGTCAAATTTAAGAGCTTATCTGTGGATTTCTGTTCATATGGAGTTAAAAATACAATCTTTTTTATTTTTTTTTAGAAATTAGACTATTTTGATTACATAAAAAAATGATAAAAATACACCTATCTCTCAATGAATGAATGTAGAAGAAATCTAAAAAAAAAAAAATAACCGATTTAAGCACACCAAATGACTTAACAGAAAATTCCAAATGACTAATATATTAACATAAAAATTCTGAAGTGGAACAGTATTGATAACTTGCCCACTTCTCAAATTTAAACACACAAAAAAAAGTTTGAATATCAAAATTAATGAAAGCAAATGGAATTTAGTATTTGTGACGATACCTTTATAAAACCCAGTGTTCTACACAACTAGGAAAACAATTTTATCTCACCAATTTACATATTTTCTTGCTCATTGGTCACAACTTTGTACATTTGCACTCATAACAAGCTGATGTGTATGTAAAATGTATACTAGAAATCAAACTGCTGTCCTTTAACATACTAATCAGAATTATTTTTTTTAAATCAAGAATTGATAGAATCTACAAGCAAGTACCAGTAATCAAGTACAAAAACATAATTTTGATTAGACCATCTAATTGATTTTTTGATAGCAATCAATGGCAAGATAAATTCAACTTATTTATATTGATTTTCTGTTTATGTTTTACTCCATTTTGTGATGAAAGCTGATTAACATTATTGTTGAAGCACACAATACTTATAGGAAATAATCTGTTTCCAATCAGTTTTCCAGCAAATTAACAGCAGTCATGTTATTTCTATGATAATACATTTTATAAAACCAGAAGTATGGGGGTAAAAACTCTCCTAACACTAATGTTCAACATCAGATTATCTTAAGTGCAATAATATTATAATAAATTAAAAAAACTATTTTGTATAGATTAACAATAGAAACAAATCTTCAACATAAAGTGAAGAAATTTGTAGATTTTGTTTTATAATGCTAGTCTTCAATTTTAGGTAAATACTTTTTTCTACTTTTGACTTAAAACATTTAACAAGCAAGATGCAACAATGTGTAAACATATAAACAAACATCAACACACAGAGTTCATACTTTGAACTTAATACATATATTAAGAAGTGTTCCAGTATCAATTACAATTTTTCCTTGTTTTTCCCCAAACATTCGTTAGCACAGGTACCAGAAAGATACAGAAAATAGGTGATATATACTAATGCTATGTGTTTTAATGTATGAAAACAATGACCATTTAAACTTCTTTTGGGAGTCTCTCTTAACACAGCTGTCATATAAAACTGATTCCCCAGTGATTCAATGGGAAATTAATATCTACAGCTTAAAATTTAAGATCAACAATTAAAAACATTGTTCTGGGTGGGTTTTTTTTCCAGATAACTTTAAAGTCGTTTTATCAAATAACATATAATTTTGTACACATGAAAAAGCTCATCAATTTTTGAACAAAATGCTGATAATGTTTGTTAATCTTACTGTGCAGTTATTATTCAAACAAAACAATTAGTTACCTAAATGCCTATGTGACTAATGTAATCTTGTTTACATATAAATTAAATACATATGATATAGATTATGCTAACATCAACAGAGTTAATTATTATAAATATCTGGTTGCAGATGAGAAATACTGATATGTCAATATCACAAAAAGTTTGTTTGCCTCGATACAAATACAAACTACAGTATCTACAGTTAAATTAAATGAGAACAGAAACTGTATCTTAAATCAATATGGTAAAGAAACATTAACCATATGACTAGCAGAGGAAAATATTTTGTCCTGCACTTCTACTCTAGTTTTTCTTCTCTATTCGATTGTGGGACAAAACTATTTATCACTTCAGTTAACTGTTCACCACAGTAATCCTCAAGATTTAAAGATAGAAAACGTATCATTCACTTTCCAATTACCTTTCTCTCAATGAAAATTTATAAGCAGTTGTAAGATTACATGCCATCATGCTTACAACTCTGATTAAAAAAATCAGATGCTTTGTCTTGCTTTGTTTATATCCAACTGTTTAGTAAATTACTTTCTCATCACACAAGGATTTGCAGTTACTGTGAATGTTGTGGAAGCATAAGAAACAGAAATGGAAGAGGAACACTGGTAGTTGGCAGTGCAGGAAGTGGCATCACAGCCTGTGGATAGTCGGGGCTGTCGCTGACCCTCCTGCAAGACTGGTGGCACACAGCTCCACGTCCCCTGACAGGCCTGCCTCTGCACGTGAACTGATCTGACGGGTGCTCCAGTGAGCTAATGCTACTTGGTGAAGGTGGTGTGGAGCTGTCACTTGCTTTACGGCTCCATGTGTGCTGCTGGCAATTCAGAAATAAACAAGTTAAGACACTTCAGGTTAAGAATATAATTTACAACTATATATATATAGTACATGACACAATGAAGTAATTCTCAATTTCTAACAGAACATAAATTATCACCTCAATAAATTTCACAGGACAATCAAAATAAAAACATTAGTTAAATGGTCCATGCAAGAATATAATACAAGTAGAATGAGCAGATTACTTTTTATCCAGAGAGATACTGCTTTTTCGTACCATTATCATTATTATTTTTCAGAGACTCAACTTCATTTGTTAAGGTTCTAACATCTGAGTTAATATTTCTTTCATTTCTTTTTTTTTAATTTATAACATTTTTCAGTTACTCACCATCCACCCTTCAAAGCCATTTGATTTTATTAATAGAAATTAATTCAAAAAATGGGTCCTTGCTTCCACTTGTAGCAGTTATTTTTAGTTGCAATTTAAAAACAAAATAAATTACAAGGATACAGGAAGGAAACATTCCTCAGGTATGGGGTGGAGGATGGTTTACTGGACTTCATTGTTTGCTTTGATGAAGGATAGATGATTAGTGGAGGAAGTGCTTCAAAGTGATAAATACAATGGAAAATGAATGGTCAACAACTGAAGATAGTGTGCTAAGACATTTAAAAGATGAATACAATTTCGTTTGAAATACAAAATGGATAACATAGATAAAATATTTGGATAAACTAGAGATACTGATAAATAATTAACAGTAGTATCTGGGAACTAGTTTTAAAAGTGAAATCTTGTTAGTATTACTCAGTTGACCGTGACCACAAGCTGGCATTTGATTTTTGGCACAAAAGTGGGGAGTAAGGCCAGGGATTGGGATAATTTAACAAAGGAATTGATAAATATAATTTACCAAAAATGCTGAAAGAATTTAAAAATAACATTAGTAGAAAGTAAAATTAGGGAGGTACAAAAAAGGGGGGGGGGAATGGATGTGTGGAGAAACTGGAGCATGAACTAAATTGCAATTAGATTAAATAAAAATTACCACAGATCACAGGTGTAATGGCAACTTTCATCTGTCCAAATCATATAACAATTATTATTGAAATTATTGCCTATTGGAAATGTTATGAAATTTTACCTGCTTTATCGGATTTCTTATAGCTATGAGAGAGAAGTCAAAGATAAAAGCAGAAGTTTCCAAAATGAAGTAGAGGATTAAAATTTTAACACAGAGAGAACTCTTAACCATAGTTCTTGTAAATTGAATTCAATGCAGTTTTTATCATTCCAATAATCGTTCTTAAGAAAATTACTAAATGGATGGAAAGATAGGGTCAAATAAAATAATTAAGGAGGACCCAAGGGGTTAACTTGTAACAACAATTTTAATAGTTTCTCCACAGAAGTGAGTGTGGTAAAAGTAACAACAACATGCAAGGCATAATAAATTGTCATCACATAATTAAAAATAGAAAATGTGTGAAACTTCAAATTTATTACACAACCAATGAAATGTAGATTTTAAAAGTTTCCACAACCTACAAAAGGCAACCAAAACCATTAAATAGCTATTAAAAACAGTTTATAATAATTATACATTCCACAGGCTCTCTCAGGTATAAGTAATGTTGAACATCAAAATAAAGTAGAGCTCAAGATTAGGAATTATAAGTTTTACAAAGGTCAACACATATTATTATTACTGCTATTTATGATACCCCACCGCAGAACAAAACCCAACAATGTGAAGCATAGACTTAAGGATATGCAGAGAATTACACAAAAAAATATAAAAACTATTTCAAAACTCACCTTCAACAAAGTAGCCAAATCTTCTGCACGTTTGGTTTTCTCAAGAAGCTTGATAAAGTAAGAAATCCACCACCCAAGGCAAGTGGCTACAGGAAATTTTCAGACATACTCTTCGATATTGGTGGGCAAACTACCAGTTAGATTCATTTCTCAATATCAGAGTATTTAGTGCTACATAGAAGAATCTACAACCAGTAATAGATTATAAAATTTACCTGCTGGATGCAGGTTCATTCTCTATGGCTCCACATAACCAACAAACAGATAAATAAAGTCTATTAAAAATAATGAAGGATGTCCTTCGTAATTTTCATTGCCAAACAGCACTTTGATTATCAGTATTTTCCAGTTGGTACACAAATCACAATTCTGAGATTATTTGATAAACAGACTTCAGTAAGCCTAAAATTCAAGCTAATAGTATTTCATTCACTTGGTAGCAATTTCTGGTTTAACACTTTTTTTTAACTGCTTAACATCTCTTAACAGTGAGGTCTTTAGAGACGGGAAAGGATGGGGAGCAAGGAATGGGAAGGAATTCGGCCATGGCCTTTTGAAGGAAGCATCCCAACATTTGCCTGGAGTGATTTGGGAAACCATGGAAAACTCAAATCTGGATGCCTGGACAGGGATTCGAACCGGCGTCCTCCCGAATGCGAGGCCAGAACGCTAACAGTTACACCACCACGCTCGGTAAACACTGTTTTTAAAGTAGTTTAGCATATGGCAATATTTTTAATAGTTGAATACCGGACTCCTAATATGCATCCACTACTGCTGAACATGATGCACAGCTAGAAAGGTTCAATAGGCCAACTACCCTGCCAAAAATTAATAAGGTTTATTCTCTGTAACCATCCAGACCAGTGGTTCCCAAAGGGTGCAGTACTGTTATCCGATGGGTGTTGAAGACGTTTCTGATCCAAAGCAAATTTAGGGGTATTGAGACCAACCACCATACTCCTGTTCTTCAATATTATATCTGGCATTATAGGCCACATCAAAGAAGCTTTTAATTGCAATCCCAAAATCATGTAGCTAAAAGCATAGCCAGCAATTAATTAGCTAAACAAAAATAGATTTTCAATAGTGGAACGCAGTGATTTAAGATAGCTGATTAAAAATAAGGCATCAAATATCGAAAGATTAATGTTATTACACCAAGCTCAGTCCTCTAATTAATATTTCTTCATAATATGTATTTGTTAAACTGTGAACAATAAACCAATATTATTTATATCTTTTAATAATTTTAGGAATAGATCTTTGTTTTTCTACAAATGTGATTGTACACTTCAACCAAGAGATATGCCATCGAATCACTGTTTCAAAAAGCGGATTATGAGAGAGACCAGTTGGAGGACTATGGGTTAAGGTATTTATTAGAAGAAGAGGAGTCTGTAAGGTAAGGCAATCAAACTAAGAATAGAAAAAACCAACAGACCCCAAAGATGATGGTGGTCAATGTCAACAAATGCAAAAAAAAAGATGAATACTCGTAACAATAGTTTGGTATTAATCTTTATACTTGCAAGTAGATGAGACACTTGGCAAGGATACATGTGATTATACTGACGTTTGACTTGTGACTGGGGAAGCTACGTAGCAAATAAAGGGTGGCTGTGATAGCTATCAACAAATGTCAATTTAGAATTCTGCTACCCCCCCCCCTCCTCTTTTCCTGCCCACAAACTCCATCCCTTCCACCCATGATTCCCCTTGGCTCTCCACTCTTTGTGGTGGGAATCTATATACGCACACCTGCATCCCTCACCATATGTTCTGAAATGGTAATAGTTTACCACTGAAATATTATAAGAAGTGTTCATCTTTTTTTGTGTTTGCTGCTAACATCCTGGCTTCATGTCTAGTAAGCGCTGGATTTACTTTACCAATCCCTTTGTATTGTCACTGCAAAAAAGTTATTAGGAATCTAAAGTGCATTGCACAGATAGAGAGTTAATGAAGGGATATTAAGATTACAGTGAAATACATAATACAGGTTGAGTTCTGTGGTTTTGGTTGCTTACCATAGGGCAAAACCAATAAGCAAGGAGTGGTCCTTAGTCAGATACAGAATGCATACTTGAGATTCAGAGGATCAAGATGTTCGTAACATGTGGGAATGTAAATTATTAAACGTCGCCTTGGCAAGAAACGGGATTAATAATAAAAAAGGTGTAGGGATTTAGAAACACCATAATTGTATAAGTAGAGAAAAATAAATAATTCCTAATAAAGCTTAATGATAAATGAAGAAGGTGAAATATAACCACAAAAAAGTTTGTGATGGGTATAAGAGGTTTGAGTAGCCCAGTGGTCAAGAAAGTAGGTGTCAGTAGATATAATTACGAAGTGCTGGTTCCTGAATTAAAACAACAACATTTCCGAAAAAGGTCCAAATATCCGAGGAAAACACTAATATAGTGAAAAGGAAGTGAGAACATTTCCAGTGGCGGATTGTAGGGGGCTGAAGGCCCCCCCCACAAAAAAACCCACCAAGGTCACTCTGACGACATGGATTTTGTTTTTTTTTTTGGCGACCACTTCCTAGTCACAGTCAAGACCCCCCCCCCCCAAAACCAAATCCTAGCCACCCCCTCCCCCAAAAAAACAAAATCCTGGATCCGCCACTGAACATTTCGGTGAGGTATGTGGACAAACAAATTAAGATGAGCACAGAACCTGCATACTACAATAACGAGGTGAGCAGACGGTATTGGTTGATAAACAGAGGACTTAATGAAGAATAATACTGAATAATAGTAAACATACATAGCAACTAAAAAGGAATTGTGGTACCAAATCAAGAACTTAAAACACATTCACAAAGAATATTATAGGGGGGATGGAAGGGGGAGAGAACTGAAGTATACAAGTAGGAAAATGGTAATATTGGTGGAACAATGTTCTGTTTGCTTCGGGCTTTACACATCACCACCGTCAAATTTTTAGAACTTATCGAATTGTAACAGACAGATGTGTGTGTTAGTCTGTAATGTTACGTCGGTTGCTCAAGGTGTGATTCTTGCGCATAATGTTAGTGTATAATTTGTTAATAAATTTCGTTTAGAGAAAAAAACGTATTATTTAGTGTAGATATGCTCTGTCCTATTAGTTTGTGTCAGCTTAAATGTTTCTGGCACCAGTTTATTTTGCCTTCTTTTTTGACATGCCTTGTGGGCGTAAACTGACCTAAGTTGTAGCTCTAGCAGAGCACAAGCAGCTAAAGTTATTGGAACCCAAGAATTGGATGCTCATGCTGAAGAAAGAAGAAAAGACCAATCTGAAATAAACCTGCCCTTAGTTAACCCTCCCCACCCCCCATTTCCCCTCACCTTTGTATGTTTTTCTGTTTTTAAATATATTCGAAATTGATTCTCTTCAAGAGACAGGTTTGACGGTAGAATGATATAGTGATGGCTTTCCTGTCATATTATGCCGACTCGGTGTTGTTTCTTTACCAACTACTTTCTATATTCAATTCTGGCAAAGAAATTCTTAATCCAAGCGTACGAAGTCACGGGTATCAGCTAGTATTTCAAATATTTGGGAAGCTGGATTGAAACAGGATGAAGATAAATGAAAGAGGAAGATGTATAGAGGCCTGGTATGGAGTAGAGATGTGCCGCAAAAGAGTAATGATGCAACTTATGACATCTGCTTTGTGCCAATTTTGACATATGGATTGGAAACATGAGCAATGAAAGAGAGGGAAAAAGGGAGACTACAAACTATGGAAATGAAATTTCAGAGGAGTAGGAGTAACAAGAAGGATCAGAATAAGGAATGAGAGAATCAGAAAGATAATCGATGAGAAACCACTACAAAAAAGAATAAAGAAATCAAGGTCACAATGGTATGGTCATGTAAAGAGAACGGGAAAGGAGAAGATTCCAAGGAAGATGCTGGATATCGAGCAGAAAGGAAAGTGGCCCAGAGGAAGACCGAGGGACAGATGGGTGAATAGTGTTAATGTGTGAAAGGAGGAGGAGGAAATTATCTGACAGCAGAAGAAGAGAGATGGTGGATGGACTGGAAGTGCTGGAGAGACTTTTGATCCCAGCAGACCCAGCCAGTGGTTGAAAGCTGCGCAACATGAAGACAAGATGACGAAAATGTAGGTGAATATGAAAATTGCCAGTGGGGGCACGTGCTCCATCGCAATTGATCAGTAAAAAATAAATACTATGTTGAACCAAACCTATAAATATTATTTAGATTGAGTCTGGTGAACAACTGCATGCCAGACAATTGGAAGTATATTGTAGTAACACAATCTGATAAAGGAGAGGAAACAAATTCTATTGAGAATAATAGAATGGTTAGTTTTATAAGAATAAACGGTAGGTTATTCAGTTACATTAACACTGTCAGTGAGGAAAGAAAGTAGGGTTACAAACAGCCTAAAAGAGTTTTTGAGAGTTTATTTATGACAGTTTTATCTGTGGGAGATATGTCTATACTACATGAGGCAAAACAAAGGAGCTACTGTATGGCAGTGTGGCACAGGTTCTGTCCCACGATCCAGACAATTAACTATGAAAGGGTGGTAGATAGGATTAAAATCTGTATGCAAAAAGATGTGAATTGTTGGGTGGAGAAATTCTTAAAAGGTAAGGAACAATGAGTTAGGGTAGGGAAAGCAGTATCGAAAGAAGTGATATGAAAACAGGACAGCCTTAAGGTAATGCAGTGGAAATTTTGCTGCTCATTATTCCAATGGGTGATTGGGTTAAAAGTTTATGGTAAAAAGTTAGAATATTTCAAGATTACAAGGAAGAAAAATGCAACTTAATTTCAGCTTGATAGATACAAAAACAGAAAAATAAATATCTTTTATGATTACACGACAAAGGGGAGATTGCCTCGTGAAGGCACAGACCATAATACTTCTGAAAATAATTTATGATAAACACTATTGGTCATTTCACAAAGGATAAGGGGGAGAGGTGAGGCATGGAAAGCTATCAAAGTCCTCTTCCTATTTGATTGGATGATACAAGAATGTACAAGGAAAATGATGGAACTGGTGTAAAAACCAGTAATACATTAGAATAGTGTACAGCTACAAATAAGACAGTCAATATTGATGTGAAGAAATACATTCTTGTTAGGTAACCTCGCTTTCAAATCTAGATATCATTGCAAAGCAATCCTGATAGTTTCCAGTGTTAATCCTAGAAAGGCAAACAAATTTCAGTTCTTAATGCTAACGCGCACTGATTTTTGGATAATGTTGTGAGATACTAAGTTTGCAGTGTCTTCAGCTGCGAGTTTATTATTCACGTAGAATATCATTTCCGCCTTCAGTCTTGGTACCACCAATACTTCAGAAGATCCTCAACACCTTTGCCAAGGGCTTGCAGTAATGGTGGATACTATAGACGGAGAGAAAAATGGAGGGAAGCTACATTTGTCTTGTTGAATCTTTTACATAATGAGGTCAGTATCTGCTCTTAAGCACAATACCTCCCTTCAAAATAAACAGACATTCTTCAAATTTGAACCGTGAGTGTCCTTTTCTACATCTATATTATTCCCCACACGCCTAGTCTTTTTTTGTGTACTAATTGCGGCCAGGCATATTACAATAAAATTGATGTTAAAAGGGAATACTTTCATTAAGTTTGTTTTTTATTGTACAGTAGAACTTCAATTATCCGAAATCCAACCATCCGAATCGCTGAATATCAGAATCGCTTTTTTAATTAAGACGGAAGGGGAAGAGACAGGAGACGATGGGGATGACGTGTCACACGAGGAATCAGAAACATTCTTTTGAAAATTCATGGATGTTTAAAAGTCAGTGCTGAAGATATAGGAGAGTGTGATTCGTCAGACCTTGGGTATGAAATTTTAAATGATAAACTTATTGAATGTGTGAGAGAAGAAAGTGTTGAGGAAGAAGATGTCCTTAATGTCGAAGTTGAAGCAGGCATGGGACCATCAGATAGTCGAGCATTTGCCGGCCTTAAAACTGCGTTGAAGTGGATGGAGCATCAGCCCGAGTATGACCACATGCTACTTCTCACTGGAAAAAAGATGCATGACTTGGCTGCCCGAAAACGGCTTACTTTGACCAAGACGTTCAGCAAGCAATGAATTTTATTTACAGTACGGTACGTACATGCTGTACAGCACTTGTAAGTACGCTATCATGTAAATATGTTGCCTTTTCATTTAATTAATTAAAAACTCTTTTTCTTTTAAAACTAGTTTTTCTCTCCCATTTTCTACTTACACACAGTAATTAATTAAAATAGACCCTTTTTCTGAAAAATGCAACTATCCGAATTTTTTAGTATCCAAATGGGGTGTAGTTTCAATTCGGATAATTGGAATTATACTGGACACTATTTTAAAATAAATAAGTCAATTCAGTAAAAAACAAATGGTAAAACTTAATGGCTGAAAAACTTTGGATTAAAACTGTACTTCACAGTTCAATGAAGTTCTTTCTGTTGTTGCTATTTTTCAATAATTGCCAATAGATCATCTTTAGGTATTTACGTTGGACATCAAGACTTGAGGTGCGACTATTAAATGTAAAAAATATGCGAGATTTTTTTGCTGCAGTGAATTTAATGTGAAAATTTAAGGAAGGTGTTTTAAAACCATAAGCAAACTCCAAATATGAACACAGGCGTACACATTTTGACCTAAAAAACAAGAACTATTTTAGACCCATAACCATGTGCAAAAAAATGGTCATGCACTTACAACTAGTTACTCAGTAAACTATATGATATAGGGAATGGCATGGAAGAGAGGAGGCTAGTGAAAAAAGTGGTGTGGCTTAATATGGGATTAGTGGTGATAATGATTCTGCAAGCTATGGACATCATAATGCTGCAGTAGTCAAACACAGCACACGGCTGGAAATACTTCTTGAAGTAAATTTAAGTGTCATGCTGGTCCAGGGTATATTACAACATAATTTCTGTACCAAATAATGGTTCAGGCTGTATTACAATGGAATTACCACTTCAAAATAATAAGTCTTGCAACTGAATGCAGCAGTACTAAGATGTCATTAGTGAATATTGTTGTAGCGCTAGCCTTCCCAGCTCCAGGCCCACGGGGCACAAAATGGCCCAACAACGCAAAACGTATTTTAATTTGTCCACCAACAGCAGTGATCTAGAATATACTAGCTCAAAAAACTCTGCAAAGGACTCATTGACTAGTTTTTTCCTTTCTTTTGGATTATAAGTAAACTGTGTTTCTTATATTTTTGTTTTATTTAAATATCCATTTTTTTTTTTTTTTTTTTTTTTTTTTTTTTTTTTTTTTTTTGTAACAGTTTAACGTCCCTTTTTAACAACGTGGTCTTTAGAGACGGGAAAGGATGGGGGCAAGGAATGGGAAGGAATTCGGCCATGGCCTTTTGAAGGAAGCATCCCGGCATTCGCCTGGAGTGATTTGGGGAAACCATGGAAAACCCAAATCTGGATGCCCGGACGGGGATTCGAACCGCCGTCCTCCCGAATGCGAGGCCAGAACGCTATCCGTTACACCACCACGCTCGGTAATATCCATTTGTAACTATAGGCAAGTATTATGGGGTTCACAGGCTAACACAGATTCCAAATTGTGGTCCAACTCCAAAATTGGTTGGGCAGCTTTAGTGTAGCGGAATCGTGATCTCCAATAGACCCCTTTATATCAGGTATAAAGGAGGGCAACAGCGCTATCACTGGGACCATCACGGAATTGTAGTTTTGGTCTAAAACTGTTTCACTTGTTTGCTTGGTGATACTATTTAATATATGTTGCTCTTAGAGGTGTAAAATGTATAGACACCTCACAAACTTCCCTCGATAAGTCCCGTAACGCTATACCGCAAGTTACCGGGAGAAGCCTTATAGCGAAGTATAACGATCATGTACACATTCTTTGAATGATATTATTAGGGAATATGTTGCTATAAAAGTATAAATATGGAAATGATTTACAAAAAAGATAAAAAAACTATGAACCGTAAGTGAACGTTGGTTGCCTCATTTACGTACACATATGCGACGTACCAACATCGTCAAGAAACATATCCACATGTTATGTCCAAGATGTTAATATTCTACGGCATTTATCAAAGTAGCTTATGCTTGGTTGAAAGTGCGGCAATATGCATGTTTCAGCATAAGTTCGAAGGAATTTAGTTCTTATAGGTGAAATGCAGCCTGTACCAAAATGGTGTTTGTTTGTTGTTGTTAAAGCATAATTTGTTGGAATTTTGGATTTATTAAACATTTATCATGATTTTCAAGCAGAGTCATTAACGGCACCTGTTGATAGGTTGGAATGTAGCCTGGACCAAAGTGGACATAGACACTTCCTTTAGTAGCTTAATGGACTATAAATTTTATTTTTATAATAAAGTTGGTTTGGTTTTCATCATTGTTGGTCATTGATGCATTTTGTTGCATGTAATATTATTACCGCTGGAAGTCACATATGATAACAAACGGCGTCCTCTCATCACTTAGTGTGTACTGTTACAGCAGTATTTTTTATTTTATTTTGCGTGAAGTTTGTGTGTTATAATCTTCATGGGTGTAATAGTAAGAAATTAATAAATAATATAATGGTAGGAACGATAGCGTTATCATTATATATGGTTATATGCTTTCTCCCAGTCACCCGCCGCCTTACGTTATGGCACTTTTCGAGAGAAGATGGATATATTTTACAGCTCTAAGAGCAACATATATTAAATAATATCACCAAATGAACGTGTGGAACAGTTTTCAAACGAAAACTACAATTCCAGTGATTGCGCTATTACCTAAAGAACTTTGTTGGTAAAGCAGTCAGGTAGTGGAATTAAATGAGGAAAGTAATGAACAATATGACTCAAAGAAAATCTTTAAAATTAAAAGTGGGTAAAATGCAAAAGGAGGCATTTAGGCTAATTACCACAACAACAAACTCAATCACAATCAATAATCATAGAAATAATCTTAATAAGTAGGACTGCCCATGTCATGAGTCTCAAAACAACTATTTAGTAGTATTTTAAGATAAGTCATGTGATTGCCTAGAAATAGTCCCAATATTTTACAATTCAGTAATCATTATATCATGACTGAACTTTTCTGAGGACATTACTGAAGGATGCACTCAGTAACTGAAATGGTAAAAGATTAGGGCTGGGAGTCATTGCAGGACAGAAGGAGGATGAAGACAATTGTGGACATGTAAAAGGCATATACTGGTGTTAGGCTTGGATAAATATTGGTGAAAGATTTAGAAACAGCATTTGGAAGGGAAAAAGAAGATAATGATAGTAAATTAGCAACTGGGATAAGAGAAAAGTAGTAGTTGTTGTTATTATTATTGCAGCTTAAAGGCACGTCGACAATGAGATCATTGGTATCCTGCCTAAAGATCAGTATTGCAATGTGACTTAAAAAAGAAGTAAATTACTGTTTGCATGGCAGACTGTAAACAAGTCGGCCATACAGTCAGCAAAAAAAAGTACAATACTAAAACCATTGCTGTAAAGAGGCCAACCAGTCTTAAAAGAACACAATGTCTGACTGGCTGTATAATTGCCAACCAAACCATAACTATAACACAAGTAAAATACTGAAAAACAATGTACTGGGCCGTATGGCTGAAAATGGGCCACCCATTCATTTTAAAAACAGATCGATCTGCCCAAAACTTTTGGGGGAGGGGGAGGGAACCCAGCCAAAACACAAAAATTTAAAACTTTAACTACATTGCTGGTATTATTATTTAAAATAAGAGACAGATCACTGGCTAGGCCAATGTCTGCATTTAAATCAGTTAAAATATGGTGCACTTTCAAATGTGCACCATATTCGTAACATACTGGTGGGTTCCCCTGGTGGAGAAAACTGTGCCCTATGTAAAGGTGAGTAAAGAGAACCTCATCCTTTCTCACCAGCTGGAAGGATCTGCTCCAAGGCTGAATGGTCAGTCTGACCAACCAGAGCTTATTATGCTCAACTTCCAGTCATTGCACCTGCCATACGTTGAAGACAATTATTTTCGCTGCCGAGGCAAGGTCAAACTTTGAGCTGAGCAAAGTCGGTTCTAACCTTGTCACAGGCTAACTAGGCAGCTTCATCAGCTGCCTAGTTTGCCTGACTCCCACGTGGCCAGGTACCCAGCAAAAATACACTACCTTTCTGCAAGATTCGAGGTTGTACTATATGTCCTGGACCAAACGATCTGGTGGGTACATGTTTCCAAAAGCTTGAATGCAACTGAGGGACGCGCAGCATATGATGTACTACATTTCACGACTTGGTTTCATATGCTGGAGCCACTAATGTTTTCCTTTGCAGGTAGGGGAGCGTGTCTCGAAAACAAGTTGCCTAAGAAGGTAACAATTATGAAGGTTTTAAGGTAAAAATATGTAGGCCTATGAAACAACAGTAGGTATTTAATAAGATGTGGTATCACTTATCAACTTGGAACAAAATGCAGCGAGCAAAAACCAGAACAAATAACTTTGCATCTGTCATTCATTTGCCAATACCTCAGTGGAAATTACAATAAGATTATTTTACCACAGAGTAGACCGCAGTAACAGAAGACTGGCGAAGTAACTTCTTACCGATAGATAAGTGGGGACTACTGGAGATCGCGATTCCGCCTGGAGTTGGCATCATAATACTACAGTGGTCAAACACAAGACTCCACTAGAAATTCTTTCTGAAGTACATTTAATGGTTTCGTGCTGGTCCAGGCTGTATTACTACCTAATTTCTGGTTGAAAATAATGGTCCAGGATTTACTACAACGGA
Organism: Vandiemenella viatica; assembly: GCA_031002005.1. Classification (NCBI taxonomy): domain Eukaryota; kingdom Metazoa; phylum Arthropoda; class Insecta; order Orthoptera; family Morabidae; genus Vandiemenella; species Vandiemenella viatica. Next base: position 60,040,830 of record JARYHS010008074.1, read on the forward strand.
ATTAATGCTTGAAAACAATACGTCTTGCGACTGACTACCACAGTATTACAACGATATTATTTAATGTTATGGAAGCGGAACCGCGATCACCAGTAGACCCCATAAATGGGTTATCTTATAGTATACTTTATCACAAATTTCCTTTACCATCAAAGCCAATGTTTTAGATTGCAGTGTCAGAATAATGCTGACTCAAGAGCTGTATAACAAAAACAGCATGAAACGCATGGCGTTTTTAAGTAATTAAGCAGGGACCATTAAAACCAGAGCAAAAGTAAAATTACAAAACCGTTGAATATCAACTAGAGTAAAAGCAAAATATCGGGGTTATAAATAATGTCCTTACAAACCACTTTGAAGATTAAAACCTTTTCTTTGAGGCAGTCACACGAAAAATTCGGAGTAAACAAATAAAAACTAACCTCATTCTCATTAACACGAAATTTCAGTTACCAGAAATATATTTGTAAATAGTGTCGGTTACACTCTAAAACTTTGATATTTAAAATCACTTACCTTTTCTGCTTTAGCGAGGTATACCCATAATTTACGCCAGGTAGAAAATTTCTTCATATCACTAAAATTATACTGCATTTCTTTCGACGCATACCGTGTTGATAGCGGGGATCGGTAATTACAAAATTCATTGTTCTCTTGATAACCTTCATCCATTTTGTAATACCTAAAGAGCAACACGACACTATGAATTCAAAGTTTTTCGCGAAGTTCGCGCACTCAACTCAAACAAGGTATTAGAAAACACCTGACGATCGCAGAGCGCCTGTACAGCTGACGGCAGAGATAGGAAGGCAGAGAAAATTGCGTTTGATGCAACTCTGAAAATCAGTCATAAAATTCGAGGAATAATAGTTCTCTAATGGAAATAAAACTTGACTGACAGATAATGTATTATTGCTACTTTTTAACCCAAAAATAGAAAGAATTTTTTTTTCACTATCACACACTTTTTTTTATACCTCAAACAATCTACGCGGGGGAGCTTGGGGTCAAACGTCACTGGATAAGTCGTCGTTTCATCAGACTGATAAATCGTAACATGTATGCGCGTGGTTGACGTCATGAAATAAGCACGAAATATTTTTCTGGTACGCATTCATATACATTATTGCTTGGTGTACCAGTGACATAACTATTGAGTTAATTAACAATGCTTTTAACTATCCCATTGCAAATAATGTACTTGAAATACCACCAGGAACAGTTTGTTATTGAAAGTGATAAACATGTTAGCAGAGATTATTTATGTAAATCACAATCTCAGAACCACTGCAAGCAATTTTATAAGAAATGGACAAGGGAGAAAAAGTTGATAGTGTAACACCGAACCTTCTAAGAGATTTGATAGAGTGAGTTACAGAATGTGGTGAAAAAGGTTAAAACCATTGAGTTAAAGCAGTATAACAGTTGATAATAATATTAACAGGTAGGAAGCAAGAAGGTAGGGTAGAATATACAGTTGTATTTTGCTGTTCATTATTATAATGGAGTCTGTTGTTGGTTTACAGCCATACAAATTACACAATTTGTAACAGCATTAAAAATGAGAAGAGACAAGCTACAGAGGGATACGGATAGGATATCTAATTGGGTGGGTCACATGAAATGGATATAAATGCCAAATTCATGATGTACACAGGTAGAAAAATTTTATATGGTTACATGGTGGGAAGCAAATTGCTTATTGAAGGCATGAAGTATAAATATCTTTTATATTTGGTTTGTGGTAGATTTATGATAACTGTTTCAGATTTATTATATATTTGAAATTTTCACGAGGTATGATAAACTGTTAGTACTGTAACAGTTACTGTTGTCAGTGCCGGCGTTAGGGAGGGGTAAGCGGGTCAAAAGTACCTGGGCCCACCAGCTGATGGGGGGACCCGCTCAACGACTGTAGGGGCCCTGAGGCCATGAAGCCAAGCATCCTCCCCATTGTCGCTCAGCCAGTTTGTAGAGCTAAAAAAAAAGGTCGCCTGTTTACCCCAGGCCCAAAATTCCTAGCGCCAGCCCTGACTGTTGTTAGTCTGATACCAACTAAAATAGGAATGCTGAACTAATCAGCCTGTCTTTCCCCTCCTTCCCTCTCTCTTGATGCTACTGACATCCAATTTGTTAGCTAATTTTTTTCATATAACCTTTACAGTCAACCCGACCGAACCCAATCTTCGGTTCTTGAGCCCTTTGCACTGATTGACCATAGTATTCAATTGCCTGTGAACTGGACTTGGAACCCTAGATTGAACATGGCATCCCAACAGATTCGACCAACTTCGACTGAGTGGAGTATCTACTCAGCTGCCAACTGCCCTGCAAGGTGCTGCACAGAGGAACTACTAGTAAAAACCACTGCCCTATAGAGATTTCGAGTTTCTCGTCGAATGTGGGTTGAAGTACTTACGTAGTAGTTCACGACCTTATTCCCATGTGTTGCTTGTGACAAGAATAAAACTAATAGCACTGAACTGGTGGCATATAAGACGGAAGAATATCCAATTACATTCAGGCAGTAGTTAGGAATTGAATAGAAAACTTGGCAAACAGCAAAGCATGGAAAGCATTAGAAGAGTCTGAAAAAGTAATAGAATTAAAGTGTAAGGAGGAACTGCCTGCCAAAATGGAACCATTCAATGAATAAAGGAAGAAGAGACATTTGAGAAGGAAAGAAGTGAGTGCCGCTTAATTAGCAGACGGCGCTGGGAAGGAATAACGTACTTACCTTTCCAACATCTGCACCAGTCTGTCTCCAGCGATCAACTATATGATAAGTTCTATTATCTAGCTTACCAGTAAGGAAGCGCTGCTGCTGTTTGTAGGGGAACGGGATGGAGAAAGAAGGCTCATATTTCCGCATTCATTCGGAGGTGATCTTGATACCGAATCCTCTTCCTGTTTGTAGGCATTCACTGTTACTCTTCTTATTCTGAAAATGAGAGACAAATTGAAGAATTCATCAAAACTGATTTCTTTTATGTGAAACAACAAAATTTTATTTATTGGGTAGGAGGGGACGACATCACGTTCTAACTATGTTTTTACGGAGATTAAATATGCCAAACTTGAATTTTAATCTGCTATAAAATTTCTCATAAAAATTAAAATGGTAGGTGATACTTTGAAAACCTCGATTTAACACGCGGATGAAACGAAATGGCCGTCATAACATGAAAAACAGTGGCCTAGCATGCTTCCTGCGAGATGATTGAATAATCACATGATAGGACATACAAGTCAGTTTGAGTGCACTCACCCTTCATAGCAGCCCTCTGGTCGCACCCAGTCGACCCTGAGGGCGGTGCTGGCCGCGAGATGTCTCCTGGCCATGGCGGCCGACCGGTGGCTGTCGTACTGTACCACCGCTGAGCACCCGCCCCCTACACCACCGCTGCAAAGCTGCAGGCTGAGGACACCCTCCGTCGCCTCTTGAAGCTCCTGCACAACATTGCCAGTAGCAAAGAATGTTACGAACTTCCAATAACACAGCAAGAGTAAAACAACTTTTCTGGGCAGATAATGCTATTCGCAAGTATGCAGGGCCGGCGTTAGGGGAAGTAAACGGGTCAAATGTACCCCGGACCCGCCAGCTGATGGGGCGCCCCAATCACCGGCTGTAGGCGCCCCCCCCCCCCAGGCCAAGGATCCACCCATTGTCAACCGGCCAGTTGTAGAGCTTAAAAAAAAATAAAGAAAGGTCGCCCGTCTGGCGTGAGGCAGGGCCCCAACTGATGACTGGTAACAACGTTTACCCAGGGCTCGAGAATCCTAGCGCCGGCCCTGCAAGAATGCACCATTTGGAAATAAGAAGCAATCGATTCAAATCATTAAATTGTCAGAAAATGTAAGGAGGCGTTAGATGGAAATTGCAACAGCATGAAAAGAGCTGTTTGGTAATTTCTGATTAGAAGCCGTCTCTGGCGTTAATGCCTTGTTTGTTTGTTGTTTTTTTTTTTTTTTTTGTTTTTTTTTTACAAGCTGCATGAACAGTAAGCTACATGAGTTCTACTTTCGGGAGGAATGTCTTACAGAGCTCCTGTTTTTGATGTTCCTAACACGATGTTTTGCCGTTCATGAACACTTTTATTGCTTAATCTGGCTTTCATCATTTTATGGCAGTCAGGGAGCGTCCATAAACTACGTGGCTTGGTCGGGGGCGGGGGGATTAACTGGAAACCTTGCTGGGCTATGTGGAAAAAGGAGGGGGGGGGGGGGGGTCCGAGCCACACTACATACCTTTTCTTTGATATTATTTGTCAAATTTAAAATAAGATACACAACAGTAATTATCTCCGTCTGTAATTTACGATGGTTTGATAAGAGAAAAAAAGAGTACAAAATTTCTTCTGAAATCAATAGAGAAAAAGAGCAACTACACTTTTAGATCTGATTGTGAAGGTGCACCATCTATGAAACACTATTCCACACAATGGCATCCAGAAACTTTGCAGTATGAGTCACTTGCATGTGGCCCTCTGTGCTAGGTACAGTGATTTCTACACTGGTTGTTTAGACGTATGATACATTTTCAAACTGACCATATTCTGAGCTAGCAAACAATAACAAAAATTAGTGCAGTAACTGGTGAAGGGAAGAATCCACTCTATTGCTTTTTATTTCATCGGGCCTAGAGGGAACTTAATCATTATTATTTCAGGTGGTTGTATCGACTACTCAAAAGAAAATTTTTATAGCTAGAACATATCAGCATCTCGTATGTGGTGGTTGAATTAAGAGCAGCTGGTTCACATTTAGTTCAGATACCAAAGGTACTTCAGTCAGTGTGACAGAAATTTGTGTATTGTGCTACTAGTCCACACATGTAACATGATCCTGTTGTTGTTTAAGTAATCTTTAATTAATGATCACATAACTAGAATGCTGTTAACAAACAGTTAAAATGTTCTATATAAAAGGAAGATTACTGGGGGAAATTAATAAAAATAATCAAAAGAAATTATTCCTCCTAAAGATTAGCCAGAGGAAGGACTACATGCAGGAGTAAACTATCACCCAGAGCATGGATTTTATATTGAAGTTGGAGACTGTGACAGGAGTGGCCGCTAACATGAGTGGTTTTCAGGGTTGGAAAAAATCTTGTTTTTTTCATAAAAATCATTGCTTTTTTGATACATTAAAAATAAACGCCATAATTTAACCATTATTTGTGCAAAATTAAAAACATCTGCAGGCACCACAGAAAAGGTGATCCCTCTCGCTTTGTTATGGCAGCTGACGCCGAAAAAAACATGTTCATATGAATTATTTAGCTTGTTGTGCTATCCAATTAAATAAATATAACTGGTGGAAAACATAGAGCATGGAAGCCAAATTCGACGAAACTAACATTAGCCATATACTGTATCTAAGTTTAAAAAAAATACTATTAAGCTATAATGCCCAACCACTTTTGGGAGTATTTAACCGATCCAGTGTGACAAAAGAAGAGGAAGAAAGAACATTGGAGGAAGCTAGAACTCAATATAACAGTTCAGGTTTGTTGCTAATAATTATAAAATTCAAGTCATAATTAAAAAACCTACAAATCTGTGATGTTTGGAGAAAAAGTTTTTGAAAATGTCACAGATCTGGCTAGTGTGGTGGATATCGCAGAAACATATTCTTAATGAAGAGGAAAAAACCAGTTTATGCCCAACTTTCAGGCAACTATTTGGAGCTGTAGCATCATCAGTATCAGTAGAAAGCGTATTTTACACATTTGGACTAGTTCAGTCTAATTTAGGAAATGACTAGGGGATAGACAAACCAAGACAATTAGTGTTTCTTTTTAAGAATTACAATTTAAACATTATTTAATCAGTCCAATAAATGACAATCTGATTAAATCCCAGATTTTTATTGAAAAAATCAATTGATTTAAATCATGATTAAAATCACAATTTTAATAAAACCTGGTGGTTATAAATATGTGTTGCATTCATTCCATCATTGTCGACAGTGTAAAAAAGTGGTAACTGAGTGAGAATAAATGTATGCATCAGTGCATCTAATTTGAATAAGGAATGATAACAGACATGGCACAGTTTTGTGGTCAAGGTTATCAAATGCATCCCTCCACTATCCCCTAAAAAAGATTTTTTTTTTTAATCAAAACATCGCCTGAAGAATAAATTGGTGCAGTTTGGGGAGGAGGTATGATGAAATAGTGGTCACTGAAATCGCTTAAGTCTCCTATAAACTGATAGCCTTACCTTGTAGATGTCTTCAGCAGTTGTCCCCGTAGGCAGCTTGGAGACCATGAGCCTGCTGTTGTTGAGGGCGGGCAGAACAGCCAGAGGCCTTCCAGGACGAACCTGGGCGCCATGCAGCAGGTGGACTGCAGTCTCTGCTCCCTGAAACGACAGCCAAGAAACAGGCGTGTTTCACTGCACGAGTAAAACATCGCTCACAGGATCTTACAGATATCATAAGGAAGGAAAAGCCTCTAAATAAAATAAATGACACTTTCGAAATCAGAACACATTTCAGGCAAGGAAATGGGCTGTATACTTTGATAAGTTATTTGCGAATGGCGCAAAGAATTGAAGAGATCTAAAATGAGGTCTGAAACTGCGATAGAGAAAATGAGTCCCTAGTCTGGCCAAGTGGGTATTTTTTTTTTCCAGGTTCTCTATACACATTTGGTAAAACATATTAACCAACTCAAGGCAAAAGAAGCAAAAAGAAGTTCATTACAGATATCAAAGAGGCACAAAGAGATCTAAAAGAGGGAGGCGAAAAAATAAGCCTATAAGAAAAGTTTAAATACCTGTGAGAGTGTGGAAAACTCAAATCTCAGAGAAATAAATCTCGATAAAGAAACATAATGAAAATGGCATTGGCATACCAACTATAACCAAAGGCGTCTAAAACAAGTCAATATCCAACGCTAATCACAGGTATTACTACAGTCATCTAACATGAGATCCTATGCCGGGTATAATGCATTGCAAATCTTTCTAATCCATCTAAGAATTTGAACAAAAGAATTAACTAACTGAATCTAACCCAACTTTTGCAAAATTCCATTTTTTATTTTAACGTATAATTCTTTTGTAACATATCACAGATTTTTACTATGATCACTATTAATCTTGTATTTATATATATCCACCATGACATGTTCTACATCCCAGATGTGGAACATGTCCTTCCTTAGCAGGGATGTATGTAACAAGCGTAACAGATAATTCCACAAATGTCTAATCGAGAAGTTGGAAGTCAAAGAAACAGAGATTCTGACAGAAAGCTTTAAACTAATTACAGAAAATGGTGAATACGAAGGACAGCAACAGAACAAACTACACAAACACGTGGGAAAAAATAACAATAAATATAGTCAGGTTTCAAAATAGAAATGTTGATTCTACGATCACGCGACACGTATGAGTCCCAGCTAGATTGATCAACAGGATAACTCTGGACAAAAAATACCAATAGGTCTGGACCACTGAGATGAAGAGATGGCAAGGCCAGTATTAAATCAAGGAAGGAAGAAAACAAAAGCACGAATACTGGGCACAAATTAAAACGCAAGGAAGTGAACACGTGGTCTACAGTTGATCGAAACGAAAAAAGGTGCAATACTTGCATAAATGATTTACCAAAATGAACACAATTTACTGTTCCTTTTATCGTTTGGGGGTGTCCATTAATTACGTCAGGTGAAATATGGGAAGGGGCGACAGAAATTTCATGTCATCTTTTAGAATTCCTTGAAGAACAGAAGAGCTAAAAAAAAAGGTCTACAATTGACGTCAATACCAAGGTAAGGGGGAGCGGGGTGGGAATTGGTAGAACAGAAAAGCTAAAAGAAAAGGATCTCTACAATTTACGAGGTCATCAGGGAGGGAGGGGGGGAGGTTCCCTTAAAGTCTCACCTCACCAAGGGGGAAGGAGGTTCGACCAGATCTTACTAAATCTCACCATAACGGGGGAGGGGAAGGAGAGCGTCCGCATTTCCGGAAAAACACCTCATGTAATTAAAGAATGGCCCCTTTTCTCAGTCTAATAGTATGTCAACAGGAGAGCTGTTACTGTCACACTTTTAGAAGTACTGCGAAGGTCCTAACTGTTGGCCCATGCTTAGGGAACCATTAAGACATTCATTAGAACCTGTAAGAAAAGTCAAATGTTCTGATTCATCTAACTCCCTCATGTATGCCCTGCATTGTATATTTTCTCCATGTGGTCAAATAGTACCAACTGGAAAAAAGTGACGCTACAACTCTGTAAACGATAGATGTTTCACAGAGAATTTTGAATGTATATATACCAAAAATATTGTCTCCATTTGAATGCAACTGTAGTGATTTCTGGGGAACAAAGGCCATGCTGCCAACAGTCTGGTTCTCACATTAGAACAAAAGTACATGATGATGACGTCTATATTCCTGACGAATGTCAGAAATCCTTCAGGTGAAAAACAGATATTCCAATCCCTCAATTTCGTAAATCATTCAACATACGACTTATATTTGTAACAAACTAATCACATAAAGAATGGAAGGATTGTACAAGTACAATGGAGGCAAAATGGGAAGGGTTTAAGGAGGGTAACAAAAAAGGGCAAGAAATTTATTCCAAAGCAGAAAAGAAAGATAAATACAGAACCTACATACTACAGAAGGGAAGTGAGAAGGTAAAAGAGGCTAGTGAGACAGGAACACAACAGAGTTAAGAGACAGAATTGGAGTAGAGAATACTTAAAACAACTAAACAAGCAATTAATAAGAACAAAGAGAGAAGCAAAGAGAATCAGTAACTGATATGATAAAGGAGCTGAAATGGGATTCATTGCAAGACAGGAGGAGGATGAGGAGGGTCATGGGAGTGTACAGGGCATACACTGGCGATGAGACATGGAAAGATATTGCAATAGGTGTGGAAAGTAGTGCATGGAAGGGAAAAGATGACCATGGCCACAAGCTGGCACTCGATTTCAGGCATAGGGGTGTGTGAAGATTCTCTTTTTTAGGTAAGGGTGACAGAGATTGGAATAAGTTACCAAGGGAAATGGTGAATAATTTACCAAAAATTCTGAAATTTGTAGAGGGCAAATGTAGGTGGGTACAGGAAGGGGAAAAGAAGGGTGTAGGGGAATTGCCACCGGAGCATGTGCTCCATTCCAATTAAATTAAATTAAAGGATGGGTTTATGAAGAATATTATTGGTGCAGGAGGACCAATGAACGATGCATCTAGGAACTTCTATGGCTATATTGGAAAACTGAGGGGAAGAGAAGGTATTCAGACTATTGTAGATAAGAATGGAGTTGAAATCACTGAGGATTTTAAAATTGCAAAGATATTGAGTGACTGTTTTATTGATACAATTAGAGACAATCATCCTGTGATGGGAGGGAATGAATCAAAGGAGAGTCTCCCTAAAAGAATAAATGAAGAAACCACAAAATTTGAAATAAATTATCTGGAAATTTTGAAGGAACTCAGAAAGCTAAAAATAGTAAAGGGGCTGGTGTAGATTTATTAAAGATTATGGGATACGATACCTTGAAATTTTATTTAAAATGAGTTTGGAGTCTTGCTGCTTACCAGAGGATTGGAAAAGAGGGACAGCGCCCATTCATAAAGGAGGGGTTATAAATAGGGTTGAAAATTACGGCCCAATTAGTTTGACATCAGTGATAGGCAAAATGATGAAGAGTGATATGCAACTATATCAGAAATGTCTGTGAGGAAAGAAAAAGGTTTTCAGATCGACAACATGGCTATAAGCAAGGATATTCATGTGAATCCCAGATGGTGGGCTATATGCAAGATATTTCAGATGAATTGGACAAGGGAGGTCAAGTTGATAGTGTGGCACTAGATCTTTCTAAGGTGTTTGACAGAGTGAATCATAAAATTGTTTTAAATAAACTGAAATCTATTGCATTGGATGAAAAAGTTACTTGTTGGGTAGAGGAATTCTTAAAAGCCAGAAAGCAAAATGTTAGAGTAGGAATTACATTATCAAAAGAGGTGGAAGTAAATATGGGAGTGACACAGGGAGTGTATTGGACCATTGCTGTTCATTATTCTAATGAATGACTGTGTTGATGGATTACGGTCAGAATCCAGGTATTTTGCAGGTGATACACAGTCCAGTCACATTAATGTGACCACCTCTCAAAAACCAGAATAACCACCTTTGGCAGAGCAGACCACTGCGAGGCATGCGTGAAGAGAGTCAATTAGGTTTCTGAAGGTGTTCACTGGGATGTTGAGCCATGCCGATTCCAGTGCCATGGCCAGCTGCGCTAGATTGCGCGGTTGAGGATCCATGGCGCGAACAACCCGATCGAGGTGGTCCCACAGATTCTCGATTGGGTTTAAATTCGGTGAGTTTGCTGGCCAGGGGAGTAAGGTAAACTCATTCCGGTGCTCTTCAAACCACGCACATACACTGTGAACTGTATGACACCTCGCATTGTCCTGCTGGTAGATGCCATCATTCTGAGGAAAAATTATTCGTATGTAGGGGTGGACATGGTCCGCAAGGACAGATACGTACTTGTGCTGATCCATCGTGCCTTCCACAATGATGAGTTCATCCAGTGAATGCCAGTAAAACATTCCACAAACCATAATGCTCCATCCTCCACCCTGCATCCTTCTAGCAATTGTTGCAGGGTGTTTGCTTTCAGACGTTTCACGCCGTATGCGCCAACGTCCATCTGTCCGATGGAGCATAAAATGTGATTCATCGGAAAAAGCCACCTGTTGCCACTCTGTGGACATCCAGTTGCGGTACTGGCATGCAAATTCCAGCCTTCGCCGCCGATGAACAGCAGTCACCATAGGTGCATTAACCAGGCGTCTACTGCGGAGGCCCATTCGCAGCAACGTTCGCTGAACCGTTGTTGAGGATACACTCTTGGTAGCCCATTGGTTCATCCGGGCAGTCAGTTGCTCAACAGTTGCACGTCTGTTTGCCCGAACACATCTTCGTAGCCTTCGTTCACCTCTGTCATCTAGAAGCCGTGGTGCACCACATGTTCCACGCCGCTTATTTTGAATAGTGCCATTTTGCCATGCACGGTACACTTTCACCACAGCGGCACGTGAACATATCACAAAATTAGCCATTTCCGAAATGCTTCCACCCTTGGCCCGAAATCCAATAATCATGCCCTTTTGAACGTTGGATAAATCGCTACGTTTCTGCATTACGCCAACAATTGAAACGCTTTCCGATGCCCTAGGACATCCTTTATATACACTCCACTGTGATGTGCTGCCTCCTGCCTTCTGTGATTGGTTAATTCACGTTGACGTCGAAAGTAGGTGGAGGTCACATTAATGTGACTGGACTGTGTATAATGGTATACAATAGGTTCAAAACAGGTGAAGGCTGTGAACAGTTGCAGGGTGACCTGGATAGAATATCTAAATGGGTAGAGCAGCATGGAATTAAGGTAAATACCAAGAAGAGTCAGCTTATTAGGTACACAGATAAAAAACTAAAGGTTAATTATGATTATAGGGTGGGGTATGAATTGCTTGTTGAAAGCCTGAAGTGTAAATATATTATCATAATGTTTGATAAAAAACTCAAGGAAAAGGTTACAAAATCCTTCATTTACTGGAGTTAGGGAGTTGGGTTACAAAACTATGGTCAGTCCACTGGTTGAATATGGGGGTATAGTTTGGGATCGACATTTTGGTTATCAAATACGGGCATTGGAAGGTGTGTATAGAAGCGCAGCTAGATTTGTTTGTGGAAATTATTGCACGACCCAGTCATTAACTGATATGATAAGGGAGCTGGATTGGGACTCATTGGAGGAAAGGAGGAGGGTGAAGAGAGTGCTTGGAATGTACAGGGCATAAGTTGGTGATGGAGCTTGGAGGGATATTGGTCAAAGAATTAGGAACAGTGCATCGATGGGGAAAGGCGACCATGACCACAGGCTTGCGCTCGATTTCATGCATAAGCTAGTGGGAAAGTTTTCTTTTGTTGGTAAGGGTGTCAGGGATTGGAACAAATTACCAAGTGCAGTGATGAATAATTTTCGAAAAATGCTTAAGGAATTTAGAATTAATTTGTAAATCATAATAGTAAATGGGGAGCAATTTAACATTCCAATAACAAAAGAAATTAAAAAAAAATATGTATATAAAAAAGGGGTAAATGGATGATGGGGGTAATTGCCACGAGACTGTTAGCTCCATCGCAATTAAAAATAATAAGAGACCCAATTTATTTTTGTGACAACAATGAGATATCTAAGTAGCAAATACTTGTTTTCTTAACTGATAAGTATGAATTTATCTACCTGCATATTATAAAAGAATTTCCTTACGCTTTACTGCTTCTGGTCAAATTTATGTTGATATAATTTGGTTTATTATAAATCTCATTTTCACATAAACTTCCTTCTATTAGTTAAATATCTTTATGGTATTAGCGAAAACGTTTATATTTATATGATTACAATTTTCTCATTTCAGTTTTTGATGACTAAAAAAAAAGGTGGGTAGTCGAGAAATACTTGAAGAGAAAATAACATGTGCGACAAGAATCTGATTCGTACTATTTAAGTTAAATATTAGTCTTGAATTCATAATTGGAACAGAGTTTGGGCTTTAGGGATACAAGATAAAGGAAAATTGAAGCATTTCAAATGTGGTACTATAGAAAGATGCTAAAAATTATATTGACACATAAGGTACAAAATAAACGGAAATGGTGGGTCAAGAAAAAAGTTTGTGGAAGAATCTCAAAAAAGGGAGAGAATGGTTGGCCACATTTTAAGACTTGTGTGATTGATTAACTTGCTAGTGGAGGGAATAGTTGGAAGGAAAGAGTTATAGAGGAGACATATATTTAAGTATAGGTTGTGATGGGTTATGTTAAGATGAGATCAACTCAATGTAGTAAAAGGTGAAGGCTGCATCAAACCAGCCAAGAAACTGATGATAAAAGATAGTTTTATGTTGGTATGCGAGCAGACAGATAGTATTAGTTCATTGCGCCTTTTTTATGTTGGGTGCAGTTGTGTTCAGCTAGCTACAATGCACATGCTGCAACTTACTAGCGATTTTCACTTGAATTAGAGAATTATATTCTGCTCTCTGCCGTTTTAAAAATAAGTATTATTATCATTATTATAATCTGAGTTTCAATGGAGAACACATGCTCAACTGGCAATGTACCTACATCCCCACCTCCACATATCCTTGATTCTTCCCCTCCCCCCTTCCACCACCCTGCCCTTTACAAATTGCAACTTTAAGCTCGTTCAGTGTTTTTGGTAAACTATCAATTATTTCCCTTCTTAATTTTTTCCGGTCCCTGACTCCCTTACCTGCAACAGAAAATTTCCTGACTCCCTTTCACCTTGATTCAAGTGCCAGCTTATGATTATGGTCATCTCTTCCCCCCATGTGGAACTCCTAATCCTTCTACTAATATCCATCCATGCATTATAACCTAACAATCTATTCAACTGTCTTTCAATGATTCCCAACCTGCTCCTTCAGCACATCAGTTATTTTTCTCCGATGTAGCATCATGATTCTGTTAACTACAGTTCTGTACTCACCTATTTTGGTTTAGTAATGTCACCCATTTAAGATTCAAGAAAATATCTATCACACAGAGATTGACACTATGTTTCACGCCTCATGTACTAAAATATGTGAAGTATTTTGTTTTCATTCTCATAAATTGTGTCAAAACGGCGCCATGGTGGATTGGTGTGCATAAAGGCAGCAGATATTGAAACAAAGATTGCAGAAACGGGAACAAGGATGAACGAGGAATAAAACTAAAGCAAACCTAAAGACGGGTTTACACGGTTCGCTTTTTGTAATCACTCGCAGTGAAAGTGAAGGTGAATTCACTTTTCGTTTAGACATATCATCACAGATGAACCATTCAGACCCCATCAAGATTGCAGAAAACTAACTTCTGCTTCTTGGATTGGATTTAATTTGCGGAAACTTCCCCTAAGAAATTAAAAGTTATATCACGAAGAAAGTTAATAAAAAGAGAGAGAGAAAAGAGACGTTGGTGAACGTGAAATTTGATCTTGTAGCGTGGTAGAGTTGGGGCTTCAGCCAAAAGTACAAAGGGGCATTTAAGACTCATCTTCGAAAGTATGAATAGCAATTTGAAGATTTTCTATCTCACCATTAATTACAAAACAAAATACTAGTATGAAAAAATGTCGTCCAGTCAGACTAAAGCTAGAAATCATTCTCAGATTCCTTGCTACTGGTAACTGCTTGAGGCTGCAGTCCGTGTTCTTAGATGAACATTTTTCACCACTTTTTTTCCTGATTTTAAAACTTTAATTAATTCTCTAGTATATCTGGTTCTGATAATTTTGATTTTGAATTTGATTTCTTATGACTTATATTGTCAAAAGAGGGAGATTCAATTCTTTAATCATATCCTCCATAGCTCCATTCCTTATTTTTTTTTAATGACTTTAACATTTTGTGTTCCAGCAACACTTGTGATTATCGAACGATATTAAAAATAAATAAATCTGCTGTTCTTTCCATCTAAAAACCGTTTTGTGTTGAAAGCAATAACAGTCAGAAACGTCAAGTGCGACTGATCCAGGAGGAGGTTTTACTTCGATATTTTGATTGCTTATACATGCCCCACCTTAAGTGAACCAAAAGTTGAACCCGAGCCAACTTCTTTCATCCGTCATCTTGGATGGATCACTTTGAATGATTCTCTTTTTAAGCAGTTTACTTTCTTTTCACTGTGAGTGATTCATCTGGAGTGATAACGATTAGTGAACTGTGTAAACCCGCCTTAAGCTTCAATAAATTCCAGGCAAGTGGCAACGATCAAATTATGTCGTCTTAGCGCTTCAGGCCCTACAAAGCAATACTTGTTTGAACCGGTGCAGTAGAACTCCAATTATCCAAACCCCGGCTATCCAAATCGCTGATTATCTGAATCACTTAAGGTAGTCACATTAAGACGTGCGTGGAACAAGTTGAAAGGCATATCAATTGAAGAAGAGAAGAAAAAGGAAAAAGGAGCTCAAGAAAAGGAAAGGGAAGAGACGGGAGAAGATGGGGATGATGTGTCACTTGAGGAATTCAGAAACATTTTTTTTTTTTTGATAACTCTTGGAAGTTGAGAAGTAAATGCTGAAGATATAGGAGAGTGGGTGGTGTGTGATTCATCTGACCCTGGGTATGAAATTCTAAATGATGATGAACTTACTGAAAGTGTGACAGAAGAAAGTGTCAAGTAAGAAGATGAACTTAATGTCAAAGTTGAAGTAGACACGGGACCATTAGCAAGTCAAGCATTTGCCGACCTTAAAACTGCGTTGAAGTGGATGGAGTGTCAGCCCAAGTGTGACCACATGCTGCCCGAAAATGGATGAATACAGTCAAACAACTTACTTTGACCACAGGGGCGGATCCAGGAATTTGGTTTTGGGGGGGAGGCTTGAACAAACTTTGGTTTGGGGGGGGGGGGCTTGGCTTGAATAAATTTTGGTTCAGAGGGCTTGCCTTCAGTGGATTTTGGTTTTGAGGGGGGGGGGGGGGCTTGAGGTGGCCATGGGGTAGTCTTTATAGCCTCCTCGGGCCTCGAATCCGTAGAGCTAAAAAAAAAAAAAGGTCTCCAAAATTACAATGTCGGGGTGGACCTGGTTACTTTTGGGAGGGGGGCTTGAGCCCCCTAGCCCCCCCCCCCTCAGTTCCGCCCCTGTTTGACAGAGATGTTCAACAAGCAATGACTTTTCATTACAGTACGGTACATACATACTGTACTAATGAACAGCACTTGTAAGTGTACCTAACAAGTAAAAGTCTTGCCTTTTAATTTCATTAATTAAAAACTCTTTTTTCTTTAAAAATAGTTTTTTCTCCCATTTTCAACATACATATAGTAATTAATTAAAATTGACCCTTTTTCGGGAAAAAATCCAATTATCCGAAATTTTGATTATCCGAACGGGGTCCGGTCCAAATTGGTTCGGATGATTTGAGTTCTACTGTAATAATATTTTCTGAATCACCCGTTGATTAGAAAGAACAATCATACTACGATCGTTCGCCTGTGACTTACCGTGATATCAGTGTACATGGCGAAGGCGTATCCCCTGTTGAGTCCGTCGAAGTTCATCATGAGTCGCAGCTGGTAGAGTTTGCCGGCAGTGCTGAGTAAGGGCACCAGCTCGTCCTCGAAACAAGACCTGGGCAGGCGGCCCAGGAAGACCTCGCACGAGGGCGGCGGGGGCGACCCGCGCCACCCCGGGGGCGGGCCGTACCGCCGCTGCCCGTTCACCTGCAACACCACATGGGCCGTTCACCATGGCTCGCTTTAGACGTAGGGGTTGGGTGGAAAGCTACTCTGGACTACGTGGGGAGGGGGGATTTTCGGAGCCAAGTTACGTAGCATTCCATCCATATTATATGTCACAGTTAAAATAAGGTACAGACCACACAAAGCATGCAGATATTAATTTCTGTCATTTAATTATTTCCGCTAGCCTGTCAAGAGAAAACAGTACAAAATATCTTCTGGAATCAACAGGGAATAAAGGCCCGGGCACACAGAACGCGACAAGCGACAGCAGCAAGTGGTCGTTCTCTCGTCGCGGCGACACGCGATTTTGGTGCGTCACACAGGACTAGACAACTACATAGCGACAAATACCAGTATATGGTAATGAGAACCTCACTGGCGAAGAGATCTGTACTTCTCTTTTTCTTTCTTAATAAGTTTTCTTGGGCTAGTAAACTCTTATAAAACATGTCAAGTGATGAGAAGACTCTACTTCTTTTGTTTGCACTAAGCAGAAAGGAAAGGCGGTTCTGGGTTCATGACATCAATAAGAAAGGAGAATGCCTTCGTGAATACCATCACCTTTGCCGGGAACACATTAAGATAGATTTAATACACATTTTCGTATGTCTCGAGAATGCTTCGAGAAATTACACACCGAGCATGTTGGGTGAGCTATTAACGTTCTGGCCTCGCTTTCGGGAGGACGCCGGTTCGAATTCTTCGTACGGGCATCCAGATTTGGGTTTATCATGGTTTTCCTAAAATCACTCCAGGCGAATGCCGTGATGCTTCCTTCAAATGGGCCATGGCCGAATTCCTTCCCCTTCCTTGCCCTCGTTCCATCCCGCCTCTAATGAACTCGGTGTCGACAAGGCATAAAGCCCAGGCAAAAATAAAAAAGAAGAGAAATTGCACAATCTCTTAAAATCAACTATATCGAAAAGCAATTGGTATAAGAGAAAGATTAGTCATTTGTATGAGGTAAGTTATGTTCATTTCTGACGCTGCCCAAACCCCTGACCTCTAAGAGATTTACAATGTTATCACTTGGAGGCAGCTGTGTCATTTGCCTGGCGGTCAATGTTAAGAAATACCCCTAAAACCACAAAGTGAAATATTCACAATAAAAAATACAATTTACTATCGACAATTTGTTTCACAATCAGAAGAAATAAAGATGGCTCAAGTACAAGTATTAACTATTTTAAATAATTACAGTGTAAACAACCAAACAGATAGTGAGAAACCAACAAGAAAAAATACAATTCTGAAAGCGAAAAAAATAATTTTTTATGAGCTTGAAAATTTTTCTTCATCCGCCATATGGCTGTGTCGCGCGACAAATTTTGTACAACTGTGTCGCTCGTCGCCGCGACAAAGACTGCGGCCCGGCGAAGGATCGCTTTGTGTGTGACCGCCCTAATTCAAAACTGTGAATTACAACAATAGCGACGTCGCGCCGCGACACAATATCGCGTGTCGCTGTCGCTTGTCGCGTTCTGTGTGCCGGGCCTTTTAAAGCTACGTACAACCATGGAGGAAGGAAATATATGGAGGAGAAGTGACGTTAAATTGGTGAAGCAGGCTCGCGCATGCGCAGTGGCGGCAGCGGCGATATTGCGCTTCCAAACAATTGCGATGTTCCCAGTATATCCCGAAAACTAAGCAAGATATCGAAAAAATTTTATTCTTTATTTTCGATTTGTCTCGTCGTGTTATATAAGAATCGATCATTAAATTTGACTTTTGCGAAATTTTTATCATCCATTTCAACTTCACTTTTGATACAGTATATCTCTAGAACTAGGTGAGATATCGAAAATTTTTATTCTTTATTTTTCATTTCCCTCGTCTTTTTAAATAAGAATCCATCATCAAATTTGACTTTGACTAATGTTTTCTTCTGAATTTCAACCAAAACCATTTCACTAAGCAGGATATCAAAAAATTTTATTCTTCATTTTTTATTTGTCATATCGAGTTACATAATAATCCATCACCAGATTGCGGCGTCACCTTTATCCTAGAGTCCCCTTGAGGTTTTTGTACATATTCCCAGTGTCTGTATGGAAGCGGCCATGCCCCCTCCACTCCGGCCGTGCCCCCCCCACTCCTCCTCACCCTGCTTCACTTTAATGCGTGGTGAAGGTCTCTTGCGTCGTCGCTATATATTTCCTTCCTCCATGCGTACAACGCGGAGTGGGGGTGGGGAGGGGGTAAAGGCAAATGTCGCGTCGGGCTACGTTGAGGCATTGCTAGCCAAATCCCTCTCTTAGCCGTGGATCATCCTAGTATATACGAAGATGATCTGAAAGCTTGGTGGCCTCAGCTACTGATTCTTCATGGGTGAAAAAAGTGAGGAGTGGTCAGGAAGGAGTCATAAATAATAATAAAATAAAAATACTTTTTAATGTACCATGTTTTTATCATCATCATCAAGGGTCCACGCACAGTGACAGCCCTCCACGCCTCCCTCTGTTCCGCCATTCTTTTAGTTTCTATATATCTCCCGTTTATCATTATATCAACCATCATTTTCATCCTTCGCCGACCTCTTCTCTTCTCTCCGTTTACAGTCCCCTCCAGAGCAGTCTTAAGCAAACATTCGTTCCTCAGCACATGCCCAATCCAGTTCTTCTTTTGTTTGTTTCTTATTATTTTTATGAGTGACCTTTTCTCTCCTATTCGTTTCAGCACTTCCTCATTCCTTACTTTGTCCTCCCAACTTATTTTCTCCATCTTCCTCCATACCCACATTTCAAAAGCTTCCAACCTCTTTAGATCTTTACCGAGCGTGGTGGTGTAACGGCTAGCGTTCTGGCCTCGCATTCGGGAGGACGGCGGTTCGAATCCCCGTCCGGGCATCCAGATTTGGGTTTTCCATGGTTTCCCCAAATCACTCCAGGTGAATGCCGGGATGATTCCTTCAAAAGACCATCGCCGAATTCCTTCCCATTCCTTGCCCCCCATCCTTTCCCGTCTCTAAAGACCTAGTTGTTATAGGAGATGTTAAGCAGTTAAAAAAAAAAATCTTTAGATCTTCTTTGCGTAGCGTCCATGTTTCTGCTCCATACAGCAGATAATTGATACATTAATAGCTCTATTAACAATTTTATTGTACCGCAAATAATGTGAACTGATAAGTACGTTCTTTCATTGGTAACTACTCTTTACACTTAGTATTGTTATGTATTCCATGCGCCCAATGTTTTTCGTCACCAGTCTTACAAGTATTTTGATAGCTATTAAAAATTTTCAAGTATAAATTTTCAGGACAATTTAGAAAAAGTTATAAATCTGTATGTGGTTTTATCCTTCGTAAGGATAAGGGAAATTATTTTATACTTTTTTTACTTTTTTGTCCGTTATAAAAACATGGCACATTAAAAAGTATTGTTATTTTATTATTATTTTCTGCTTTTTTTAAAAAAAAGAACTGCTTAACGTCTCCTATAACAACTAGGTCTCTAGAGACGGGAAAGGATGGGGGCAAGGAATGGGAAGGAATTCGGCCATGGCCTTTTGAAGGAAGCATCCCGGCATTCACCTGGAGTGATTTGGGGAAACCATGGAAAACCCAAATCTGGATGCCCGGACGGGGATTCGAACCGCCGTCCTCCCGAATGCGAGGCCAGAACGCTAGCCGTTACACCACCACGGTCGATTTCTGCTTTTTAGGGTTATGTGGGTGAAAATTTGTAAGGTAAGGTAAAGGTCACGAGGTTACGATGGCTCCTGCCGCATCTCGTAGGATTCACGGAGGTAGAGCTCCCCACTCCCTGTACAACCTTCGGCACTAGAATGGATGTAACCGGGTCAGCGCCACTAATTAATTTTAAACACTTTGATGACATAATCATAGACACAAGCAACAATTCCAGTTTATTTAAATAGAAATCATTTAATTGACTTATTTTCATCCCGCGGAAATAAGGAACAAAACAAAAAACAAAAAAAGAATTATTCACATCCATCGTTTGAATCATAAATTATGGTCTGGAATTCGAACAAAAATCCAATAGAAAAAAGCACTTTCATTTCTGCCAGAAATCTTCAAGCAGCATTTCCAATTTTTCTTTCCCTAAAAACATTATTCAGACTACTGCAAACATTAAAAAAAAAATAGCCTCATCGATCCCTAGAAAATATACTTTCAGTTGTTCCAAAGTTTCCTATTTTCCGGGAAACTTTTCCATTTTTCTTTCTCTGAAAACCTTATTCAGACTATCAAAGACATTTATAAAATAACTAAATTGATCCATAGAATAAAGTACCTACTATCAGGTTTTCCAGAATTTTCCAGGCAACTTTTCCATCTTACTTTCCTTAAAAACTTTAGTTGGACTATTATGAACATTTTTTAAAAAAATAGCCAAAACGGTGCACAGAAAAAAGACTTTCAGTTTCCTCCAAATTATCCAATTTTCCGGGCAATTTTTCACTAACTAAAAAACCTTATTCGGACTATTACCAACATTTTAAAAAATTAGCCAAATCGGTACAAAGGAAATAACTTTCTGTTTACTCAAACTTTTCAAATTTTCCGGACAACTTTTCCAATTATTCAGTAACTAAAAACCTTACTCGGACTATGACGAATTTTTTAAAAAAAATTAACCAAATAGGTCCATAGAAAAGAGTACTGTCAGTTTTTTCCCGAATTTTCCAACCAACTTTTCCAATTTTCTTTCTTTGAAAATATTATTTGGACTATTGAGAACATTTTTAAAAAATTTAGCCAATCTGGTATACAGAAAAAAAGGATTTCAGTTTTCTCAGAATTTACCAATTTTCTGGATAACTTTTCCAATTTTTCATTAACTAAAAACCTTATTCGAACTATTAAGAACATTTAAAAAAAAATAGTCAAATCGGAATACAGAAAAAAATACTTTCAGTTTTTCCGAATTTTCCAATTTTTCATTAACTAAAAACCTTATTCAGACTATTACAAACACTTTTTAAAAAATTAGCCAAATCGGTCCATGGAAAAGAATACTTTCAGTTTTTCCCCAATTTTTAAATTTTCCGAACAACTTTTCCCATTTTTTCCCATTTTCATGCATTGTCATCCAGATCTGAGCTATGGTCAAAATTTCAAGTCTCTAGCTCATCGAGAAGTTAGTTTAAAGTCAATTACTAAATTCAAGCCGGACAGACAAAGCCCAAAGCGAGTTAATAAAAACATTTTTTTAAAATCACAGTTTAGGTTGCAATGATCTCTCTACCAGGGATTTTTGTGTTGTTTTTTTTTTTAGTGCTGGTGCCAATTACAGTTACGTATTTCAGCATTTTTAATTTGATTTGTAGTGATTTTCCCTACAGTTGAATAGTGAACGTGAAAAATATGTATACGAACTTAAAAGAGGTTAGTACCATTTTTTGATAGGTGTAAAAGGTCGTGCATCAACCTAGGTCTTTTCTCTGATGCTATTCTGCTATTTACATCATTGCTGCTTCGGACATCAGGTTTGTTACTTTCTAAGTAACAGAATTCACTTATTCCTCTTATTTAATCTGATCGTACTTTTATATTTAATCCAAAGTTATCGATATATTTTTTTAATTTTTTTTTTAAATAATGGCTTTTGTCATGATTTGATTTATATTTAATAAGAATTCTTCTGTCAGTATTTTGTCCTCTACAGCGGGATCCTACAATAACTGTGGCACCCAAATTTGATGATGGATTCTTAAGTAATTCGACTAGAAAAACGAATGTAATGAATAAAGTTTTTTGATATGTCGCATATGTCTCGAGATACGGCACCCAAAATGTGAAATGGTTAGGTTGAAATTCAACTTGTATTCAAGGGATAAGTTCGTTAAAGCCAAATTTGATAATGCATTCTTATATAACCAGACAAGACAAATCGAAAGTGAAGAGTAAAATTTTTCGATATCTCGCTTAGTTCTCGAGGTATACTATCTCAAAATTGAGGTAATTAGTTTGAGATGTGGTCTACACCAAAATTTTTTTACCAAAGCTCCAAACTACACACTAGACATACAAAATGGGTGTTTTGCATTCTTACTACTGGTTGTGATAAAGTGAAAATTCTACCTAGACCAGATGAAACATTTCACCAAATTCACAAGGAACTATACCTAAAACTACTAATAGTTGATGTCTTGAGAAATAAGCGAGATATCAAAACAAATTTATTCTTCACTTTCGATCTCTCTCCTCGTGTTACATAAGAATACATACCAAATTACGGCGCCATAGTTATGACAGAGCAGTCTTACTGGTATATCTTACGCAACATTTCATGACTTTTGTCTTCCTTTGGTTTATATTTGATCAGAATTCTTCTCTCTGAATTTTGTTATGTAGTATGGATTACTGCACAGATGATTTAATTTTCTTTTTTAAAAAAAAAGGAAAGTAATGCGAGAAGGTATACTTAAATGTTGACAGCACTAGCAGGGGCGTAGCTACCATAGGGCTAGGCGGTGCAGAGCACCGGGGCCCTCACGCTCAGGGGGCCCCCAAGCGCAGCACAGAGGGCCAACTGTGTTAGCTCCGAGGGCCTTGTGAACCTAGATACCTACTGCTCAGGGGGGCCCCAAGCACAGCTCAGGGGCCCCCACGCTCTGCTCATTGGGCCAATACCAGCAACTTCGCAGAGCTAAAAAAAAAGTCGCCCGTCTGGCCTGAGGGCCCAAAATAATTTTATTTTGCACTGGAGCCCCTGTTGACCTAGCTACGCCACTGAGCACTAGAAGCTAGCTGTCAGATTGCTGCTCTTGCTCCTCAGATTCTCGTGTTGTACCTGACGACTCGTATGACTATGTCAATATATAGTGTTTCACACCAGAACGTTTAATCGCGTGCCAGCCAATGACAGTAAGATCATACACGGTGAGGTCGCTTTTGCTAACGACTGCTGGAACCGTGCGTCGTGATTCACTACGTGATACGAAATATGAACAGGCGCAAGTCTCTCCACAATTACCTTTCATTTCGCAGTATGCTCTTAGCACTACGGAAATACGGTTACCAAATTTTTAAGCGTCCTATGGCGTCGTTTCCAAGAAAACAATTTCACGTCCATGACGTCACGGGGCGTTGCCTAGGAAACAGTCCCGCTATTGTTGGGGAGCGTGCACAAACCACGTGGCTCGGTCCAGGGGGGGGAGGGGTTGGCTGGAAGGCTACGCTGGGCTACGTGGGGGGAGGGGGGGTTCCGAGTCAGGCCACGTAGCTTTCCTTTCATAACATTTTTGACAGTTAAAATGAGGAACAGAACACACAACAGCATGCGAATATTTATTTCCGTCAGTTAATTATCTCCTTACATAATTTACAATCGTCTGACAAGAGAAAACAGTAAAAAATATCTTCTGGAATCAAAAGGGAAAAAAGCTACGTGGGGGGGGGGTAGAGGCAAAAGCCACGTAGGGCTACGTGGGGGGGAGGGGGGGTTCACGGTAGTCCAAAATGGAGCTACGTGGTTTGTGCACGCTCCCTTGGCAAGGTATAAAAGAAGGTCTGCGATGGTGCGAGTAGCGACGCTCACTGCAGAGGACAGGTCTATCTGGCACTCCACCAAACGCATCCTTCGACAAAGACACAAAATGCCACCTCTGACCGTTGGCAACAAAACTGTTACCGAACCGGCAGCCAAGGCAGATGCTATTGCTGATACCTTCGAGGCCAATTTCCAGCCAGTAGACGAACACTGTGACGATGCACATATCAACCTTGTGAGGCAAAGACTCGACGTATTCCTAAACACAGACACACCAGACGAGGGAGCCATCGGAGAAACCAGTGTTGAGGAAGTCGCCGACATGCTAAGCCATGTCGCCCTGCACAAAGCCAACGGTCACGATAACATCTCTATTCAGACATCTGCCATCAACCGCAATCCAATACCTCACAGCAGTCTTAAACAAAATTTTAGCAACCAGCGAATACCCAAAAATCTGGAAACATGCCGAAATAGTTCCATTCCCAAAACCTGGCAAAGATAAACGCTCCCCAAAATCCTACAGGCCTATTAGATTCCTACCTACCACATCAAAAGTCTTCGAGAGGATCTACCTCAAGAGGCTCCAGTGACACATGAAGAACGACTGTTACTCAACGAACAGTTCGGTTTCCGACAAAAACATTCTACCCCACAACAACTTCTTCGCCTTGTAGAACATGTTATGAGCGCCTCTGAGAAACGGGAATTTTTTGGTGCAGTATTTTTGGATGTATCCCGTGCCTTTGATTCTGTTTGGCACGAGGGCCTCCTTCACAAACTGCTCGTACAAGGAGTCCCGCTACCACACGTACGCCTGATTCGCAACTACCTGGCTGGCCGAACCTTTCGCGTCACCACTGAAGACGCCATCTCCTCCGTCAATAATATAAAAGCCACGTTCAATACAATAAAAACACAAGATGGCCAGTAAAAGTGGTAAATGATTCAACTCTAAATTGAACCTATGCAACCAAATACGACCTGGCAAGTCGAACAATGCTAGCCCTACACTGATGACAACCTCACATGACTTGGAAGGAGAGGCGCTCAGCGCAAAAACTTCCCTGCACTCTAGGGACAATGTAACCCAAGAGATTGTTGCCGTGGTGGTGCGAGAGCGCAGTAGATCCCCAGACAGGACAGCGAGGGACGCCCTTCAGCACGAGGTCAGTAGTTCGACGTGGTGTGCCAGTGCATTATCTGAAGGTGGTCGGTTTCTCGAGGCAGGCTGGGGCTGGCAGGGACGGTGAATGAAAATGCACAGGCTGTGGCGACGGGGACTCCCCGCGGTTTGTTATTTGTGGGTGGGTGGCAGGTAACAACAACCGATGAGGAGATCCAGTGGTGCTGTCTGTCTCTTGTTCACTGCTTCTGGCTTCCACCAACCGTTCTTCCAGACAGCTCTCGAAGCCTATGGAAGTGGGGCGTGGTCGGCAGTGGTACTGGCTGAGCGGTATACGCCTGGTGGTGTAGATGGCGGGGTTTAATTCTAGATGGGGATACCGCTGCCTCGCGACTGTTACTGTACGTGAAAGTGACGTCACGTTCACGTACAGTCATCCGCGTAAAAACATGTGTCACTAACGGGACTGCACGAATTAAAATCCAAGAAATACGTGTTATTACTTGTCGAAGTTTACCGCAGATAATTTACTATTGTACGCTCGGTCACAATAATTTAAAACTGTACAATATCAACATAAACTGATACCCCGAAGATGGATCAGATGCAGGCGGCCGCTGGTAAGCGGCCGCAGATGTGCGATAACACAACCAGATGTTCAATGTTTCAGGTGAAGCTCGCATTTCATCAAAGAAATATTAGAAAATATTGCTAATCTTCGCGGGTTCACTGCCGGATGATGATGAAATGCGAGCTTCACCTGAAACATTGAACATCTGGTTGTGTTATCGGACATCTGCGGTCGCGAGGCAGCGGTATCCCCATCCAGAATTAAACCGATGGCGGAATGTCAAGGAGCGTTGGGTGGCGACGGACAGAGTCTGCACCGCATCCGACGTTTGAGGGTAGTTCGCTTAATCTGGACTATTAAGAACATCTAAAAAAATAATAACAATAATAGCCAAACCGGTGTGCAGGAAAAAAACTTTTAGTTTCCTCCGAATTTTCCAGGCAACTTTTCCAATTTTTCATTAACTAAAAACCTTATTCAGACTATTACGAACATTTTTTTAAAAAAATCAGCTAAATCGGTCCATAGAAAAGAGTACTTTCAGTTTTTTTCGAATTTTCAAATTTCCCAGACAACTTTTCCCATTCTTCCACATTTTCATACATTGTCATCCAGTTCTGAGCTGGGGTCAAAATTTCGAGTCTCTAGCTCATCGAGAATTTAGTTTAAAAACAATTACAAAATTCCACCCGGACAGACAAAACCCAAAGCGAGTTAATAAAAACATTTTAAAAAGCAAATGTCCCAAACATTCTACTCGCCAGAGCACGGAAGGAGTCAAACAAGGTTAAAAATTTGGCCAGATAGATTCATTCAATTCATCCTAATATTATATTGCCGAGAGATATATAACATCAGAAGCAAGCTAGGATCATGAAGAGAAATATTCATATTAATGAATTAGAGGCGAAGCACGGATACTTCAAACTTGGAAGACAGCAATAAGAATATGGAGCGATCGTAGAGAAACCCAAATAAAAATAATTGTAAACTAAAGTTGAGACATGGATAACAAACAGAAAGCTCAAACAGTAATCGGAAGAAATGAAAATATGCTTAATTAAAATCAACTATGCAGACTGTAAACCAATTTTAAGCTCCAACAAAAACGGAGGCGAGGAAAGAATGCACTGATAAAGTTCGACAGTGGTAATACGTAATATTGGACACTCGGTTTTAAGAACAGAATTACACAGAGTGCTGAAATATTTGAACTGAAATACTGCAGTGGGTATAAATAAATTTCCTGATTGCTAAAAATCCGTGGATTATAATTAATTAAAAGATTCATTGGGGACGTCAGATGATTCTTTTACAGTTCCATATAAAGTAAACAGAACAAGAGTTTTGAAAATAACGTACCAGCTCTTCGAAATATGATTCAAAGTTATTAACTTGGATAGTATACAGAATAACAAAAAAAAAGTGGCAGACAAATAGAGGCCAGTTAGGGTATAGGAAATACGGGACAAAAATCAATCAACCGCTAGTATATATATAAAAAAAAGAAACAAGAAATATAACAGCACATTGTACTTATGCAAGATATTTAGGTGTTGTTATTGCATCTTAAATCTTTGTATCTTGTACCACACTTTGATTTTGTGTCTTGTATATTGTAAATGGCATTGATACCTTGAATCATACAACTTGTATTTTGCATCTTGTACCATACATCTTCGAATTTTGTAACCAATACCTAGCAAAGTAATAAAAATAAAAAAATAAATAAAAAATATGAAAGATGTTTAATATTTTAATGTGATTAATCTTTAAATAGCAGTATCTCTAAGGCCGACGAGTATCAAGTGGATATAAAAGCATCACTTAGGAGACATAAAATCCACATTTTTCACCGAACATATTGCAAATTATGTTTGAGATTTTCGCCATTAGTTCATACTTAATGTACACATTATTCTGTGAGATAGCATCTTCTGCTGTATACATGTGTTTAACTATTTAGTGACTGATGTGTAGTGACTTCTTCCCACACCCAACAATCAGTCCCTGGGAGCAAACCCGGGCGGCAACCTTGAGTTGTTGAGCGACAAACACTGTCGTGCATTAACTGCCTCTCGATTCATTTGGAGCCGTCCATTCATGACGTGAAAGCCGGACCCCCCCCCCCCCCCCCCCCCCCCCCCCCCCCTCAGGGGAGACTTCGTGCGATTTGGTAGGACTCCCCCCTCTAAAATGACGTGAGATTTTGAGGGAGACCCCCCCCCCTCTCCCTTGGTGAGATTTCGCCAGACCCCCCCCCCCTCCTGACGTCATTAGTGGACCCCCCTGTGTACGGACGCTTACTGCAGATCGAGAAGTCCTCCGTTTGAATCCCCGTTATTATCGGGGAATTTTACGGTCCCTAAACAGACCTTCACACTCGCAATTCTTTGTTCAAGTACGCTCAGTCCTTCAGGTAGATAGATAGATATGTTCATAGTGTTGCAAATTGAAAAAAAAATTTTTTTTTCAGGTTTATGAAAAAAAACATGAAATAAAACCTAGCAACCTGGTTTTTTTTTCTAGTTTTTTTTTCAGAAAACAATATATTTTGATAAATTATAGCTTCATTTACGGAACTTACATTTTACATGTGTATTTTAAATCTTACTGAATCATATAATGTTTTACATAATAATTAATAAATGTATCTATATAGGTAACATAATTTTATTCATCCTCTGTCAGTACCACATTCACTACTATCAGCAGTACCAACACTAGTTCAGTCGGTGTTGGAATTTTCAGTTTCTTCTTCTGTCTCCTCTGGATCCATACTTCAGAAATAGTTACATTTTCTTTTACTGGTTGTTCTTGTATTGTACGCAAAAGATTTTGAGATTGCAATTTTAAATTGTGAGCAATGTACACACTATGCATAAAGACTGCATCGATAGTTCTGTATTACGGCTTTTTAATCTATTATCAAAGAAAATAGGAGCTTTATTTCTTTTCAATCGTTGGTTTACGCCAAACAGTTGCAAGGAAACAATTCATAATTACTGACAATTTAATGAGTCAGTATCACTATACGCTGAGAGTTTAGTTAAAGTATACGAATATAAGGAAAGCACAGTAAATAAAAAGAGGTAAAAAACCGTAGATAAATTCCTAATTTTTTGAAAAGATCCATAGGTCTACAGATAAATTCGTAGGGCTGGCAGCACTAGTTCAAATAGCGATTATCAAACCAAACAACGGGGAACGGGGATTCTGTCTCTGGCAACCTAGCCTCTTCGGGAAGTCCCCGTTCATAAAAAAAAAATCAGTCAATGTTGCCAATATTTTCGTAGTTTTATTTTTCTACTGAGCCAGAAAATGTATTAGGTTTAAAAATTAAGATAAGTACTAAGAATAAACTCTAAAATAGTAATATTAAACAATAAATGCCTTACAAATTTGAGATTTAGTAGTTATGAAAAAAAAAAGTGTCCCAGAAAAAAACTTGTTTTTTTTTTCATAGTTTTTTGTATTTTTTTTTTTTTCAAGCCAGAAGAAACCGTTTTTTTACAACACTATATGTTCATTTTGATCGCATATGAGGACAGTCTCGAGGATGTGGAACAGTGCATACGCTTATTAATAACATCAATAATATTACTAGCAACTGATAAACGGTTGGGATCAACGTGAAACTACAGATCCCTATGACCCGGCAGTGCTGTCAGCCTCTTGGCTTTGAATATCCGTAGATGACCGCTAAAATTTCCGTAGATAGGGTACAAAAATCCGGAGACTCTCTAACTATAAGACTAAAGCAATAATTATTGAAGAGAGAGTCAAAATTAAGAATACTTTTTTATTTCAAGGTCTTTAAGTTTCGAAATACAAAATAATATTCTACATTGAAAGTAAGAAATATCTCTGAACATGTTTTTATACATCGTCACTTTCATCGTTGCTGCTGTTGTGCCTACTCTTTTCATTGGGGGGGGGGGGGGGAGACTATACATTATCTGTTTTCCTTGTTGACTTTAAATTTACCATATCTTCGGTAACAGGAAATTTTTAAATCCTGCGAACACTTTGACTCTGGGATATTGGTTAAGACTTCTCGCAAGGCACTGTTTTGCAAGCCGTGCCAAGGGACCGTGCACAAACTACTTGGCTCGGTCTAGGGGGGGAGGGGTTGGCTGGAAGCCAGGCCACGTAGCTTTCCTTTCATAACATTTTTCACAGTTAAAATGAGGAACACAACTCACAATAGCATGTGAGTATTTATTTTCCTCAATTAATTATCTCCGTATGTAATTTACAATAGTCTGATAAGAGAAAACAGTTAAAAAAATGTCTTCTGGAATCAAAAGGGAAAAAAAGCTACGTGCTACGTGGGGGGGGGGGGGTTGGGTAGAGGCGAAAGCCACGTAGGGCTACGTGGGGTTGGGGGGGGGGGGGAGGAAGGGGTTCACAGGAGGCCGAAATGGAGCTACGTGGTTTGTGCACGCTCCCCAACGAGCGTGTCACCGTGCATAAAGATGTGCGCGATAGTTCTGTATTACGGCCTTTTAAGATCTATAATATCTATAATCAAACAAAATATGAGCTTTATTTCAATCGTTGGTTCACGAGCGGTTGCAAGGAAACGAATAACAATTATTGACAATTCTGTAATGCATAACACTATACGCACAAAGTTTAACAAAACACCAATATAAAGAAAAATCAACAGATAGTAAAAAAATAGCAAGAATCCGTAGATATTTTAACAAAATCCGAAAATCCTAACTTGTTATAAAAATCCGTAGACCTACGGATAAATCAGTAGGAATGGCAGCACTGTACGTTTGAACGGAAACAACAGAGACCACTGGACGGGCAAACTGAAACCGCTATTCAGGTGGGGGAACCATCTTTCGTTGTCTGCTGGGCAATAATTTTTATTGTCCGTCACAATGATGAATTGAACATGCGTGAATTTGTATTTATATCACGCAGTGATAATGGGAAAGGGTAGTTATTTCCAGTGATATAGTTTTATGCGATCAGTAATAATTAAATCATTAATAATTAAAGTAATACATTTACTCTTTTCCATCATCTCCATGTCATCAGCAAGGAGACAGTCTGTATAAGAATGCAACTAACAAGTATGAATCTGAATCTCTTTTTGGCCATTGATATAGGCAATTATAAATATATGTTAAAAAATGAGTATGTAATTAAAACTGCCAAAACACTCGACGGTAAGCATTATAACTGCAAGAAGTAATAAAATTTACTTAATTTCCACTGATTAATTGATTAATTAATAAGTTTTGGTAATTATAATTATTGAATATTGTATTTTCACGTATTGAACGAGAATGTACGGAAAGTTTCACGTCAATCGGACACTGGAAAGTTGGTGAAAAATCGATTGCAAGATTTGCAACATACAAGACAGAAATAAGCGTGGTAAAAAACGCTTGGTTTTCAAGATTTGAAAAATGGACAACATACGGAAGTGTTGATTTTATTATGGAAAAATTAATGGAAGTTGTGGCTAGTTTTTAATGCAGTTAGATAACATTCCTTGGTCCGCGATATTAGAGCCAGGTTTATTGCTGTATGGGTCATACTGATAACTGACATTGGTGCAGAGTGAATTTGTATATAGGGCAATGGCGGTCTGGTTTCCATTGTCATTTCGTTTGTCCAGCAATTCCAATTTTTCCTCCACCCTAATTGGCCAGCCCAAGTAATAGCTGAATACGAGGAATGGGAAAAGCGCGTCTCTCACTGTCGAAGTCGTGTCTATCCATGATACCGTCGTAAATCTACATCATCGTGTGACGTCAAGAAAAACAAGTGCTCTTCCATCACTGTACGGATGATACATAAAAGAAATAAACAAATATAAATGGATATTCCTCGATGTAACATCCAACGTCCAGCGCTAAGTTACGTGACTCATAACTTAACATGGTTATAATGGACTGTACACCCTAACCAGCCTCGTAAGTGCGAACTTAGATTGACATTTCATGCAACTCGGCTAATCACTAGTCTCACATACAAATACTGTACACATACAACGTCATGCCAAAAATAGTGCAAGCACTCTCTATGGACTAAAGAAAATTAGAATCAGTCGCAATTTCGAAATGGAAATGTTGCATGAATAGAGTAACTTCGGCACACTACACTGCTTTGGCAAAGAAGAATCGATGACGATGACCTATGCGAGACGGCAGTCAAATAGCGATCAATTAAAGTGCATAAATACCAAGATATTCACAACACAAACTCATTGTCAGTCGGCAGCGAAGCACAGGCGAGAAAGCAAGTAAAAAAAACAACAACAACGACAACAACAACGACGACGACGACGACGACAACAACAACAACGACAACAACGACAACAACGACGACGACGACGACAACAACAACAACGACAACAACGACAACAACGACAACAACGACGACGACGACGACAACGACAACAACGACGACGACGACGACGACGGCGACTACGACGACGGCGACTACGACGAAGGCGACGACGACGACGGCGGCGGCGACGAAGACGACGATAAATTCTTTAGGTAAATATTAATTCCTTTCCAAACATTTAAGTAACCTACACAAACAAAATTGTTTCCAGCTTTTTTATTTTTTAAGTTTATGTTATGTCTAAATTGTGGCAATACCGGTCCTTGATTTTATTTACGAGCAGCAATATGATCTAAATACTCATATTTACAGTCTGCCCTTAATTGGATAGTTAGTTCGTATTTATTCAGGTTTATCGCAATATCCCAGTTTACATGCCAACCAGAAAAGTTATCTCTTCTACACCGCTTGTAAGTTTAATTTCTTGATACCTTTTAAGATGATATATGTAGTACGTATGTAAAGGCTATCTACTTAACAATCTGCACCAGAGTTTGCTATGCAATAATTCCAATCTTTAATATCACGTCAGCTATGGAAAGTTAAAAGCTGTCAGTGTGACAACTTATTTTTGAATTGTTATTTTCCTCATTATTAGGATCCAAATACTACGGCGTCAGAAACGCAACTGGCAAATGACATACTAATTACGAAATTCGAGTAGGAAATTCTAGGCAGCTCTACTCTAGAACCGCAATCGTTTTATTAAACTCCATTCTCTGGAATGATATCTATTTAATACTATGTTTTCTAATACTTTTCCAGTAAGTTTAACATGATACTAAGACGCTATTGCACTATCATTTTATAACCACGAACATAAAAAGTTTGACCAATTAGAGATACATGTTTGAAAATGTGAAGGTGGATAGAAACAGTTCAGTTTTTGGCGGGAGACATTCAGATTCATTCCAATGACGAAAGTGTCTAGTACTACTAAGCATGTCCACGAACAGTGCTCAATCGAATTCACGTAAACACATACACAAAAAAATTGTGAGGGAATTTTCTTTTTCTCGTCATAGCCACAAATGTTACAAGCACAGTTAAACAAAAGCAATGTTTCAAGTTTACATGTATAGGGCCCAACAGGTTATGACGATACACACTTCTTTTTAGAAGAGAAACGTCTGAAATAAACAGCGGATAAATATAAGTGAAAGGCTCACACTTTTTTAGGGAGCGTGTATAAACCACGTAGCTCCATTTTGGCCTTCCTGTGAACCCCCCTCCCCCTCACGTAGTCCTACGTGGCTTTTGTCTCAACCCTCCCCCCTCCCCCCCGTAGCACGTAGTTTTTTTTTCCTTTTGATTCCAGAAGACATTTTGTACTGTTTTCTCTTGTCAGACTATTGTAAATCACATACAGAGATAATTAACTGAGGGAAATAAATATTCACATGCTGTTGTGAGTTCTATTCCTCATTTAAACTATGAAAAATGTTATGAAAGGAAAGCTACCTGGCCTGGCTCAGAACCCCCCCTCCCCCCACGTAACTCAGCGTAGTCTTCCAGCTAACCCCTCCCCCCCCCCCTGGACCGAGTCACGTAGTTTGTGCACGCTCCCTTAAGAAAAAGCTAATATTATTTTATGAACACTGAAATAGGTTACGGTAAAATACGATACAGTCAACTTCATTGAAAAAATCGGCAAGCGTAAATAATATTAAAAATACTAATAGATAATTAATCACACTTAAATAGCGGATTAATCAAAATTTATTTAATCTTTCGATTTTTTTTTTTTTTTTTTTTTTTTTTTTTACATTTCTGGGGTAGTGTTTTATATGATTAATTTTCTTTAAAAAATAATATTTGTAATATAATATAAAATTATGGATACTGCTAAAAATAACCTGATAGTTAAGGAATAACTGGATTCGAATTCCGGTCCCGTCATGTATTTTCACGTATCTTAAAAATGAGCTTCACCTTTGGCAAAACCTTTGTTTTGTTAATATGTTCGTCGTTCGGATTCCGCGTTAAACTGTAGGTCCGATTTACCCGGTATGATTACCGGGTTAAGTGGCCACGACAGAGGCGAATTGCGCAGCCGGTAAGAAACTTTGTCTTTGGATCAATAATGCCATACGAAATTATTCAAATCAATGTTAGAATCCGTTTATTAATAAATAACGAAAATCAGATTGATAAACGATCTTTGCAGGAAAAAAGCAGCGATACCACTCTTTTATTTGCTCCTGAATGTACGGATCGTCGATGTCGAGCCGGAAGAGTATTAAGGCAAAGAACAGGAACGTTTCGGCGATGGTCTTTTGAAGGAACCAAACTGGCATTCGCCTGGAGTGATTTGGGAACCTATGAAAACAGAAATCTAGATGGCCGTACGGGAATTCGAACCCGTGTACTGCCCAAAGCCAAGATCGAGCGTTACCACTCACCCACCACGCTCGGTTTAATGACCCAGGTTTCAGAGTTCTGCACTTGTTGGAGAGAGTTATGAGGGGATGTACGAGAGAAGTAAAGGAATTGGGTTACAAAACTTTGGTCAGACCATTGCTCGAATATGGTAGTGTAGTATGGGACCCTCATTTTACGTATCAAATACAGGAGTTGGAGAGGGTGCAAAGAAGGGCTGCTAGATTTGTTTCTGGAAATTATCGCAGAATGCAATCAGTGACGGATATGATAAAGGAGCTGGAATGGGATTCATTGCAAGACAGGAGGAGGATGAGGAGGGTCATGGGAGTGTACAGGGCATATACTGGTGATGAGGCATGGAAAGATATTGCAGTAGGTATGAAAAGTAGTGCATGGAAGGGAAAAGATGACCATGACCACAAGCTGGCACTCGATTTCAGGCACAAGGGTGTAGGAAGATTCTCTTTTTTAGGTAAGGGTGTCAGGGATTGGAATGAGTTACCAAGAGAAACGATGAATAATTTACCGAAAACTTTGAAGGAATTTAAAGAAAAAATTTGTAGAGGGCAAATATAGGTGGGTGCAGGATAGGGGGAAGATAGCTGTGTAGGGAAATTGCCACCGGAGCCTGTGCTCCATTGCAATTAAATTAAAAAAAAAAAAAAAATAATTAAGACTAGTCCGCACCAGGAACGACGATGCTACTAATATCTCTTAGTAAGGTACGATTCACAGTAATGCATACTGAATGTTTTAAGGGGGTAGGTACACCTAACACATACAAATATTTGATAAAGTTGAGATGTCATTTTCTCCAAATCTATTTAAATTTGAGGGTTAAACTTTCATAGCTCCATAGAACTGTTATAGCTATATATAAAAAATTATTTTTAAAATAAAAATATTGTTTAACAATCCAAATTGACAGTGAAAAATATATTGTTGTAAAGGGTTTTAAAGATAAAAGCCATAGTATTTGAAATTTTTCAGAAATGTTCTTTTAATATTGTAAACTAATATCAAGGCAACAAGTTGAACCTATAATATATTTAACTCTATATTTTTATTAATAAATTTTTTGTCAAGAAATTAAAATTTTTGCTTTTTTTTTTTTTTTTTTTTTTTTTTAAATATAAAGGCATATTTTTCATTTGGGAAAAAGCTGCATAAACAATAATGGTTCAGACTGTTGTACTTAGTATGTAGAACATGTCCTGCAAATTTGAAAAAGATCTATGCATATGGAAAATTTATCTTTAAAACCATTTGATGTATTGCTGTTTTGAGATATTTAAGGTTAAATATTTGGATCATATTTGTAATATGAAGTAAGCCAGAACGATTCTGTGGTTTGGATTCCACCTTAAGCTGTAGGTTCCCCATATGCGGCACTAGTACTTGGTCAGGTTAGATAGCCACAAGAAGCGCACTGCGCGGCCTATCCATAACACTGTAACCTGGCGGCCGAACAATCCTTCGGGATCTCCCGGCCAACAATGCTATATGATTATTGAATGGACCATCAGTAATCAAAGTATAGTACATATATATACTATGTCATACAGAAATACATATATATCGATTATATATACAGGGGTTTCAGGTCATTTTGAGCTGCAAAGTAGGTAAAAACCCAACTTTTAGGAAAAGTGTGAAATTTGGCTGATTTACAAAGAACTGTAGCTCGCTTAGTTTTGAGTTTAGAAAAAAGTTTGTGATACGAAAGTTGTAGGAAATTTTGTCCTCTTTCAAATTGAAAATAGAATATTTCTTGATAGGACTTATCAGGAAGGAGTTATAGACGGAAAACTGAAAAAGTACCCATATTTTGATGTTTTTTGGTCACAGAAAATTGTGCCGAGCGTGCTGGAGGTCGAAAACTTGGTTTCTGCATACTCTCACCAATATATACAAGATAAGAAAAAAAAATCTTCTACGTGATGTGATGCAAGTGAGAACTACCCCGTTACTGGACTAAAAGGCTCACACTTTTTAGGGAGCGTGCATAAACCACGTAGCTCCATTTTGGCCTTCCTGTGAACCCCCCTCCACCTCACGTAGTCCTACGTGGCTTTTGCCTCAACCCCCCCCCTCCCCCCGTAGCACGTAGTTTTTTTTCTTTTGATTCCAGAAGACATTTTGTACTGTTTTCTCTTGTCAGACTATTGTAAATCACATACAGAGATAATTAACTGAAGGAAATAAATATTCACATGCTGTTGTGAGTTCTATTCCTCATTTAAACTATGAAAAATGTTATGAAAGGAAAGCTACGTGGCCTGCCTCAGAAACCCCCCCCCCCCCCCCCACGCCGCACGTAACTCAGCGTAGTCTTCCAGCTAACCCCTCCCCCCCTCCCCTGGACCGCGTCACGTAGTTTGTGCACGCTCCCTTAAGAAAAAGCTAATATTATTTTATGAACAGTGAAATAGGTTACGGTAAAATACGATACAATCAACTTCATTGAAAAAATCGGCAAGCGTAAATAATATTAAAAAATACTAATAGGTAATTAATCACACTTAAAAAGCAGATTAAGCAAAATTTCTTTAATCTTTCGATTTTTTTTTTTTTTTTTTTTTTTTTTACATTTCCGGGGTAGTGTTTTATATGATTAATTTTCTTTAAAAAATAATATTTGTGATATAATATAAAATTATGGATACTGCTACAAAATAACCTGATAGTTAAGGAATAACTGGATTCGAATTCTGGTCCCGTCATGTATTTTCACGTATCTTAAAAATGAGCTTCACCTTTGGCAAAACCTTTGTTTTGTTAATATGTTCGTCGCTCGGATTCCACGTTAAACTGTAGGTCCCATTTACCCGGTATGATTACCGGGTTAAGTGGCCACGACAGAGGCGAATTGCGCAGCCGGTAAGAAACTTTGTCTTTGGATCAATAATGCCATACGAAATTATTCAGATCAATGTTAGGATCCGTTTATTAATAATAACGGAAATCAGATTGATAAACGATCTTGCAGGAAAAAAGCAGCGATACCACTCTTTTATTTGCTCCTGAATGTACGGATCGTCGATGTCGAGCCGGAAGAGTATTAAGGCAAAGAACAGGAACGTTTCGGCGATGGTCTTTTGAAGGAACCAAACTGGCATTCGCCTGGAGTGATTTGGGAACCTATGAAAAACAGAAATCTAGATGGGCAGACGGGAAGTCGAACCCGTTGTACTGCCCAAAGCCAAGACCGAGCGTTACCAGTCACCCAATACGCTCGGTTTAATGCCCCAGACAAGACTAATCCGCACCAGGAACGACGATGCTACTAATATCTGTTAGTAAGGTACGATTCACAGTAATGCATACTGAATGTTTTAAGGGGGTAGGTACACCTAACACATACAAATATTTGATAAAGTTGAGATGTCATTTTCTCCAAATCTATTTAAATTTGAGGGTTCAACTTTCATAGCTCCATAGAACTGTTATAGCTATATATAAAAAATTATTTTTAAAATAAAAATATTGTTTAACAATCCAAATCGACAGTGAAAAATATATTGTTGTAAAGGGTTTTAAAGATAAAAGCCATAGTATTTGAAATTTATCAGAAATGTTCTTTTAATATTGTAAACTAATATCAAGGCAACAAGTTGAAACTATAATATAACATATTTAACTCTATATTTTTATTAATAAATTTTTTTGTCAAGAAATTAAAATTTTTGCTTTTTTTTTTGCTTAAATATAAAGGCATATTTTTCATTTGGGAAAAGCTGCATAAACAATAATGGTTCAGACTGTAGTACTTAGTATGTAGAACATGTCCTGCAAATTTGAAAAAGATCTATGCATATGGAAAAAAGTTATCTTTAAAACCATTTGATGAATTGCTGTTTTGAGATATTTAAGGTTAAAGATTTGGATCACTTTCAAGTGCAGTAAGATTTAAATGGCTGTCAATCGTGCAGGGCATTGCTTAATCACACGTAATTCCCACACTGTTAAAGATATTGAAATAATTTTTTCACTAAAATGAAGCAAAAACTATAAACTGTTTCTGTGAAAAATAAAAAAAGTCATTTTTTTGAAACCTGATAAGTGTACCCACCCCCTTAAGACGAAGACGCAATCTGTTGCTTATTAACGTAGACACACAATACCGAACAAAAAATACTATACTCCCAACATTCTTGCTTTCACTACAGTATTTTATCGGCGACAGCTTACAAAATCAGTTCACTCCAGTCATTTATATTCGGATCAGCTAACAGTATCTTATTTTTTTTTTTCTCGATTTCCTTACACTTTAACGTATAACTGAGCACTGAATACATTCACACGAATGTGGAAAGTTTTTATCTAAACATACGAGACATTTTACAACCAAGTCTGATTTGCAGTTCCACACTGTGCAGTGAGAAAACTGGCCTCCAAATTACTAATCTGTCGAGCCAATCAGATTTGGGTTTTCCATGGTTCTCCCAAATCAATCCACGCGAATACCGGGAAGCTTCCTTCAAAATGCCATGGCTGAATTCCTTACCGTCCCTTGCCCCAGTCCCTTCCTGGTTCTAATGACATCGGCGCCAATGAGGAACAGAGCCATTTTAACTGCATTGGAGATACTGTCCCGATAGCAATTTTCTCTTACCTATTTTTACATTCCACGAATTTTTGCTTTAAATTATTTCACTGTTAGTTGTAAATTGTTCACACCTCCACGATAAATTTGTTCCAGTCATTCGCTCCTTTCAATATCAATACATTTGGCATAATCTTTAAAATAAATAAAGTCGCATTTGTGATTGAACTTATTCAGCTCTCGCTATGAAATTCTCAATATATTGGAGCATGTCGTTCAACAACAATACAAAATACTAGCTCGTAACCGCGACTTCGTACGCGTGGAATAAGAATTTTTTTGCCAGAATTAAATATAGAAAGTTGTTGCTAACGAAGGATTGGTCCCAAACAATATCGAGTCGGAATAATATGACAGGAAAGCTATCACTATATCACTGTACCGTCGAACCTGTCTCTTGAAGAGAATCAATTTCCAACATATTTCTGTCACCATTCGATAAGGTCTCAAAATTTCGTGACTACAGCTGTTAATCATACTGGAAAAAATATCCTGTTCCCTTCATACAGATATCCTTATAAAATTCCATCACAGCGATATAGCCATTTAGTCGTCAAAACGTAACAAAAAGACAGAGACTTACTTCCGTATTTATAATAATATTACTGTGGTTCACACTCACACACTGACTGCGAACAACACCTGAGGGATCATTATCACGTAAAAAAGTGTACACCTACAACATTGCAAGACTACTTACGATTTGCCTCTCATTGCACCCCCTAACTTTCTAATATCTACAGTTTAACATTCAATCCGAATAACCTACGGCCCAGGCCTGACTCTTACAATGAAAAACAATTTAAAAAAAATCTTAGCCTCCACGGAGATTTGAACCGGAGACCACGACGTTTGGAAGCAAGCGCTTTAACCACTGAGCTGCCAGTCCACTATACGGAAACACGGTACGGAGACGTCCGTATCCATCGTGTCTGTCTATCGCCGTATTTCGAAGTTATGAGACAACATGTGTAATTTATACAGATAATTTTTCAACCAAATGTAGACAGTATTTTTCTCCTTGTTTCAAAGGACAAGTGTGCAAAGCTTCATCGAGATCGGATGAAAACTGTCGATTTGTATGAAGAACAAACAAACAAACATACATTCATCTTTATATATAAAGATAGCGGTGATTTTACTTCAGGATCGGATAAAAAACGAAATGCAGATTTTTAGGTCCTTCTTGGAAGAAACGCACTGACATCATTAGTATGTCAGATTACTTAATCCAGCGAATCAAATTAACGTGACGCAAAGTCACTCTCGGAGACTGAACGGACGAAATGGTATAAATCGTTAGACGAACGATTACAGTCCGGCATGGGGTATGTGCGATTATAGTTTTAACCTGTTTACGTAGGGAGCGTCCATAAACAACGTAGCTCCATTTTGGCCTCCTGTGAAACTCCCCCCACCTAGTCCGATGAGCTTTTGCCTCTAATACCCCCCCCCCCTCCGCACGTATCTTTTTTCCCCATTTCAGAAGATATTCTGTACTTTTTTCTCTTGTCAGATTATCTTAAATTACATACAGAGATAGTTAAATGACGGAAATAAGTATTCACATGCTGTTGTGTGTTCTATAACTTATTTTAACCGTGACAAATAATATGAATAAGAAGCTACGTGGCTCTGCTAGGAACCCCCCCCCAACCGCCCCCCACGTAGCTCAGCGTAGCTTTCCAGCCAGCCCCACACCCCCTAGACCAGTGTTTCCCAACCTTTTTTGGGTCATGTCCCACTTTCAACATTTTTTTGCCCCCCATACATAATTTTTAATAAAAAAAAATTATTTGTTATTAAAGAAACTGATATAGGATGGTTTTTGAAAGAAAACACTTTAATATTATCATAAAACACAGTAAGTAAGTTAAAAAACATATAATGAAATACTAAAATTCAAATTCAAAGATTTATAATAAACATTAATTATGGCAATTCAGTGTGATCATTTTAAGAATTTGCTTTTTTGCTATATTTTGTAATCATATCTGGCATTGTGTTTAAATAACTCAAAGAGAAAGCGGTAAAGTCGTATCAAGTCAATTTCTAAATTGCCCCCCTAAAAAACCAAATTGCCCCCTTGTGGGGCGTGGGCCCCACGTTGGGAAACACTGCCCTAGACGGAGCACGTAGTTTATTGACGCTCCCCAATAGCTGAGTTACAAACACACAAGAGGATTGAATACAAATGTTTAGTGGTTGTGGAGACTATTTAGCAGAAGTTATTTAAAACAATAAATAAAAAGACCTAGAAGTTGCAGTCAGTATAGGACTGCTATGACGGCGAATCCTTTGTGAAACAACATTCGGAGAGGCTGGTTATGGAAATTACAAGATGCCGCTTCGTAGTTTATTGTCAGTCACATTAACGATGATATTTAATAAGATATTGTTTGCACACTCCTTTTCAGGAAGCAAATGTGACATAGAACCCAACTCCTCCGCCCCATACGAAAACTTGCACGTGCAAGGGTTCAGTATTTTCCAAATATCAGGGACCGAGCGTGGTGGTGTAACGGTTAGCGTTCTGGCCTCGCATTCGGGAGGACGGCAGTTCGAATCCCCGTCCGGGCATCCAGATTTGGGTTTTCCATGGTTTCCCAAATCACTCCAGGCAAATGCCGGGATGCTTCCTTAAAAGGCCATGGCCGTCCTTACCCCCATTATTTCCCGTCTCTAAAGACCTCGCTGTTGGGAGACGTAAAGCAGTTAAAAAAAAAAAAATCTGGAAATTGGTAGGGAAATCGGTCAAAGGAAACGGTGATATTCTGAAAGTCCAACAACTTTACTGTTTATTGACGTTGGACTGGTTCCGGTCGGGCAAGTAGTAACCAAGAAATTCGAGCTTGAAATTTAAAAACTGTTTTAAAGTTAACGTGGGAAACCCCACAGTTTTCATCCGATCTTGATGGAACTTTGCACACGTATACTTTAAAACAAAGAGAAAAATATTATCTACATTTAATTAACAAAAAAAATGAAATAATAATATGACCAGCCCCAAAGTAGCCACATAATCCGTAAGGAATCCCTCATCCCTAAACCCGCTACAAAATTTCTGTTAAGTAAGCAGCCACGGGTGGTGGATTTTTTTTACTGTGTAAACTTGTAAAGCATCAGAACATTCATATCCAGCACCCGGGCAACGCCGGATAGGTCGGATAGTTTAATAAAATTGCAATAACAGAAAATATCATAGGAAGACCCGATTTAGTTTTCAAAGTTATTTAGGCTACATTCTTGCCACCCTTTCACACTTGAGTTATTTTAGAGGGTGTGTATCTTATGAACACTCTAACTCGAGCAAAATCTATTCGTCAGTAGCTAGTAATAATATCATCCGATTAGATTTTAGTGCGCCAGTTTGGTTTTTAAACTATTTCAAGCCATTTGTTCCATCACTTAACCTTTAACTGGCTGAAACTTAAAACGGTTATTCAGTAAGTATTTTCAATTTTTCTTATTCCTCACACATTTAATTATGAACTGAAGTTGCGGTAAAAGGTTAAGATCATGTGACAAAGTATAGTCGACTTTTATTGAACCTACTGAAGCGAAAATAGTTTTCTTCATTCGCTAAGAAAAATACGTTATAGAAAGATTTTTAAGTAATCTGTATTTAACTAATGAATCAACTAAAATGTGGAATTTTTATCCAATCCCGTGAAGAAAAAAAGAAAGATCTTTTCTTTTAACTGAACGGACGTGAAAAAAAGATGCAGTTTCGAGAAATTACAACAAATATTTAAATTTGAAATAAATTTACTAAAATCAAGTGGACAATTTGGTTACATCGGAAGCAAGAACTAATGAGAGAAGCGAGGAAGAGTTAAAAAGGAGCGTAAGATTAGCAAAAACTTAGATTTCGTCGAGAAGAATTTTTTACTATCAGAAATCGACTTAGAATTTCAAAAATACACAGTGTGTATAACAAAGATAATACCATGATATATCAAAAACGGATACAGTTAAAACTCTTTCAAGCAGTGAGTGACTAAAGAACGCTTCAGTACACTGTTACAAGCATCAGAAATATTTCACTGGATCACTTTGTGAGAAATACTTGATTTGTTAATTTGTTAACATAGCGCTCTTTTCAAGCTAAAAGTATGTAGCAAGAGGGCATCCATAAATTGCGTGAGGTGTTTTTTTCGGATTTCCGCGCCCCCCCCCTCCCCCTCTGTTGAGACTTCGTGAGATCTGGTCCGACCCCCCCCCCACCCTCCTCTGATGAGATCTGGTCCGGGAGAGGCCCCCCCCCCCTAGAAATCACCCTCGCAACTTTGTGAGACCCTTTTTTTTACGTCCCACTCTCCCAAAGCCGGTTCTGCCCCCACTTTTCGACGAAATACCCCCCTAAAATTGACTTTCGAGTCATTTGTAGACCTTCTTTTTTTAGCTCGACAGTCCAAAAAAATTCCAAAACCTCACGTGATATTTCCGTTGGCCCCCCCCCCCCTCTCTACCTTGGTGAGATTTCGCCGGATGCCCCTCCCCTTTTTGACCTCACGTAATTTATGGACGCCCCCCAGGCAAAAATTGTAGTCCTTTAAATGTAATTTAGAACGTTGGCTGTATTAATTGCAATGAGGTAAATGCAGAATAGAAATAAGAGGGGGGATAGCGTCAGACAATTATACTAGCGAAACAAAGATACTGAAGCCACGGCAATGTAGTAGAACTTACAGGACGGTCTACTGTATATATAATAGACAGAGTGTTCAGGAATTAAAGGATAATCCTGCAACCACGGGTGGTCACATCAGTTACTACTATATGACAAAATTTTATTTTAGTAAAAGTCTCACCATTTTCGAAATATTGATTTTTTTAAATTTTTTTTTCGAACGTGTGAATTTGTTCCGTTTATTCCATTTATACAAATTAAGACTTTTTGAACCCAGTTCTTTTTTTAATTTACTCAAGGATGTTTGAGTTTTTTTTTCTTAAAACGGAAAAGAATCTTTAAAAATATTTCTTTAAAATCATCATCGTCATTTTTTACTAAATCTTTAAAATGCAGAATGGTCTCTTTAGCATATTGAACCACCATAACACAATCATTTTAAGAGAAGTATAAAATAATTATACCATTTAAGATTTTTGTAAGATTTTTAACGTTTTAGGAAAAAAAATAACATTGTTTTAGACGACTCAAATATCTTCGAGTAAATTAAAAAACAAAGGCTTAATTTGTAGAAATAGCATGGAATAAACTGAACAAATTCATATGTTTCGAAAAAATACTTAAAAAATCAATACCTTGAAAATGGCGAGATTTTTACTAAAATAAAATTTTGTCATATATTAGGAAATGATGGGGCAGATAGAGGGCATCCATAAATTACGTGAGGAGTTTTCGGCCCCCCCCCCCTTCTGGTGAGACTTCGTGAGATCTGGTCCAAAAGAGACCCCCCCCTAGAAATCGCAACTTTTTGAGACTTTTTTTTACCCCCACTTTTCTACGAAATACCCCCTAAAATCGACTTGACTTTCGCGTCAATTGTAGACTTTTTTTTTTTTTTTTAGATCAACTTAATTTCTAAAACCTCACTTGAGATTTCCGTCCC
Source organism: Vandiemenella viatica (assembly GCA_031002005.1). Lineage (NCBI taxonomy): Eukaryota > Metazoa > Arthropoda > Insecta > Orthoptera > Morabidae > Vandiemenella > Vandiemenella viatica. The sequence continues at coordinate 60,085,228 of JARYHS010008074.1, forward strand.
CCCCCCCTCCCCCTTGATGAGATTTGTGTAAGATTTCGCCCCCCCCCCCTTTCCTATTTCACCTCACGTTATTTATCGACGCCCCCTATCTGCGGTTGGAGGGTTATCCTTACATTCCTGCATGGAATGGAATAAGAAAGGTCTGATATCTTAATTGATAGAACAATCTAGTGATGAACGTGAAAATTAGCACGATGAGCGGAATAATAGTTATGCAGGTATCGACAAGTGACCAGCTTGAATTCTCGACAAAACCGGATTTTTTTTTTTTTTTTTTTTTTAATCCTTCAATTCCAGCAAAAAATTGCCTTGTATTTGAGAAGTGAGCTATGGACACTTCCCGGGTCGGATATTAGATTAAACTCAGGATACAGCCACGGCGGGTCGAAATGAGCGAAATCTTGAAATTCATTCACCGGATTTTTTAGTCTATACCAGTGTTTCCCAACGTGGGGCCCACGCCCCACAGGGGGGCAATTTGGTTTTTTCAGGGGGGCAATTTAGAAATTGACTTGATACGACTTTACCGCTTTCTCTTCGGTTTATTTAAATGCAATGCTAGATATAGATACAAAATATAGCAAAAAAGCAAATTCTTAAAACAGTGCTGTAAATAATTATTAGGTATAGTTTCGTTTGATGTTAGCAAAATATTTTTTTAATTAAAAATTAGGTATGGGGGGCAAAAAAATATTAAAAGTGGGACATGACCCAAAAAAGGTTGGGAAACACTGGTCTATACCATTGGTTCCCAATTACTTTTCTCTAAGTACCACTTCAAGAAAGAGCTCAACTTCGCGTACCCCTCATAGCTGAAATCTTATGCATAAAAATGAATGTTTGTTTGTATGTTCGTCTTCTCTGCGTTCCTATACCATTCATCCGATTACGATGAAACTTTGGTGAGTTATTGTGTGCCCGCGAGTGAAAGTTTCTGACAAAAGTTATTAAAAAAATCATCCCCTCTCACTCTTTACAACCCTTAGTTTTATATGAACCCACACTTTTTTCTCCGATTTCGATGGAACTTTGTACACGTATACCATAAAATAAACAGAAAAATACTGTCAACATTTGGTTTTGGGAAACCCAGTCGCTTCCCACCCGCATAATTTTTGCCAGCGGTTTGATACACACCCACAATTTATTTATCGACGGAAGTTTTCACACGTATACTTTAAAACAAACAGAAAAATACTGTATACTTTTGATTTGCGAAAACCTAACCCCTCTCCCCCTTTCAACCCCCTTAATTTTTGGTAATGTTCTTTACACATACTCACAGATTTTATCCGATTTTGATAGAACTTTCCGCACATATACTTCAAAACAAAGATAAAAATGCTATCTACTTTTTGTTTGAAAAAAAAAAAAAAAACGCGGTCCCTCTTCCCCCTAAATTTTTGTAAATTTTCTTTGGAGAAAACCACAGTTTTTATCCTGTTTCGAATAAACTTTGCGTACATATCCTACAAAATAAGTGGGAAAATAATGTTTATATTTGGTTTATAAAACTGCACCCGTTCTCCCTTTTCATCCTTCTTAATACAAATTTGTAATACGTGCAACATTTCGTTTTTGAATGTATCTGGGAACGGTAGCGAAATATACCAATGCGGATGGTAGAGGAGAATGTTTACGACAAAAAAAAAAAAAAAATCAAACGGTATAAAAACGCCAAGCAACGCTGGGTGATCTGCTAGTGATAAATAAATAAATGGATTCACCCCAGTCGAGTGCTTTGCATAACCACAATATTACGGTAATATAATTCACACACACAGTTTGTCTTAAAATAGATTTTGGTGATAGTAATGTTTCCATAGTTGCTTTTTTCAGTTATTTTAGTGATTACCTTAGTCGAGATATTACCATGCGTACCTCTTAAAGCAACATGACGTACCCTTGGGGGTACGCGTACCACCAATTGGGAACCACTGGTCTATACGAATGCACAGTACCTGCACTATAGGGTAGCCCGTCCTAGCCATGAGCCGTAACAGCTTGCGATGAACCGTCGCCTCGCTGTTCGCGTCTTGTTGCTGCGGCTCCATCGTAGATGACTGTGGCTAGAGGCAGCAGCCCCACCAGATCAGCGATTGTTGGCTGCTTTAAGCCTCCCCTCCAACACAGAGATGAGCTGCGTTTTTTAAAATTCAAACCTACAACCGCCGGCCAACAATATGATGAGCCAGCTATCGCCGCGGTTTTTTAAACCGTCTGCTCCGCTTTACTAATTATTGAACACAAGCAAGTCCTAACGAATAAACCTGTACTAATAAAAAATGTTGCTGAGAATTTTTTCTATAGCTAATTTAATCAGTGAAGTGCCACTTTTGGAACTTCTTTTCGGCGGAAGACAATATCAAAATATCTCTCTCATTGGAACAGATTTACACAGCATCCGTATCTTACTATTCTCTGCCAATATCTCTTAGCGTCCTGGATAAATTGCTCAAAGTATTATTTTTTACCCTTCTATTCCAAACTATGTTTTATTAGCACACGTCTCAAAATGTTTGTCACGATTCAATTGCTTTATTTTCACCACACTACTCAGATGTTTTCGAGAAACTGTTTATTTAGTAAAGATTCGATCAATTATCGGTATAATTAAGCAGCGCCACATTTCATATCCTGTTTTTTAATGTCATTTTTTGTTTACTCTGAGTTCAGGTTTTATTTCAATAAACAATATGTGCTCCATACATGCAACAACAATTTTTTGTGGTTAAAGAAGTATCTCTTTTATAATGCTAAATTGGTCTTAATGTCTCGCATGTCCAGTGATTCCACTTCCTAAAAAACGATTTTTTTTACTACTTCTAGTGCATGTGTTGTAGTATTACACTTATTTCTTTTTATATTTTAGTCACTTCTATTGTATTTTGCGACCACCAGCATTTCGTCCTGAAGTATGTTTCCGAGGCCACACTTCGAATAGCCGCTAAGATACAAAAAAATTGCGGATTACTTCCCTAACTCGTCCGTTGTACGAATTTTCTCATTAAATGGAACTAAAGCTGGCAACTGGCATAAGTTTCAAAATTCGTTGAAACCTAAAATTATTTAAAACTTTCCCCGTTATTAGCTGCATATATAATCTGCAATGTGAAATTAACAATAAGTGGCTTGAGCTTTACGACTAGTCGACCTAGAAATCAGAGAAAGGGGAAGAATCCGCTCATTTATTTTGAAGGTACCATCCTAGCTTTCGCCTGGAGTGATTTACAGAAACGATGTATAACTGAAGTCTCAATGGTCCGACAGGGATTCGAACCCGCGTCCTCCCGAAAGCCTAATAGCTTCGAATCTGATCTCTAGAATGGCCGATTTAAATAACATTTCTCTGCCTCTCTGATGTAAGGTGGATCAGATGTGTATATATCATCAGTTCGTTGAAGAGACTGTAAAATATTACAGATAATGAAATAAACTGACGGCGGGATGAAATTATAAATTTTGTGTTGACTGTGCAACAAAGAATCCGAACGACGATTTCTTAAAAAGCAATACTGGAAACAGCGAACGTGCCTTACTTTCCTTGATCGCAAGAGATAAAAGTTAATTACGATACTTCAGTTAACTAGTATGTCATCCTGATTCTGTCTTTACAACATGGATAATTCCAATATTTTGACGCACCTCGTAATAGGTGTCATTATTCTTTGTAATAGATATGACTACTATGTATTTCACACCGCTACATACCAGCAGATTTAACTGTTATTGATTCACAAATTTCCCTTCCCTGCTTTTAAACGGCCCAGTTAGCACTTAAACTCATCTATAGTTTCAGTCACAACTTTAAAATTTGAAGAGCAGACAATAGAAAATCCAGTATTAAATATTCAGAAGCAATTATTAAAACTGTGGGCTAGAGGAAACTCCCAGAAGGAAATTTAAATTTTAAGAATGTTTAAACAGTTGATATTTGACATAGAAATTTGGGCGAAGGTGTTTTAAATGTTTGTTTTTAACAGACAAGTTCACAACATTTTACATTAAGTATTAAAACCTTCACGGGCAAAAAGAATTACATCTACGTACTAGACATTACGGCGAAATTAGTCGATAGGGTTTCAGTGGACTAGCATTGCCTAGTGCCAGTTATTCTCGCACAAAAAAAAGTTATAAGCTATTTTTAAATAGCGTCCATTTTTAAAAAATTTAGAACTCTTAAAAAGAAACTGTTGTCATGATAAACGATTCATGAAAATCTCCTTCTAATGATGCATATAATTGTTTATAGAAAAAAATCGCTTGATAAAGTATCAAATATGCCAAAATCATTCGTTTAGTTATTTTTCGAAACCATAAACTCCAGAAAGGTCGGTATAGCTTTCCTGTAAACTTAAGCAGGCTACATATCGCTGTGAATTTTAAAGAATTTTCGGATCAGCAGCAATTAAAGGAGAAATATTATTTTTCATGTTCTACAAACCGTGGAATAAAAGCCAAACATTTTAAGGGTTGGAGGGTTACCAGCTCACATTCGATACCCGTGAACTTTATCTAAAGGAAATATTTTATTCGTACGCCCAATAAACCTAAAATTATTTTCATTCTTAGTGATTTTTTTTAAATTACTGTAGGTGTGTCAAGGCTGATAAGAACTAAAGTACTGTGCAAACAAAAATTTCTATATTAAAACGTTCAAAAGTTATGAAAGTGTGACGGATGGACAAAGCATGCAATCCGTGAAGGTTCCGTTTTTCATTTACAAGGAACTAATTTGAAAATTTCTGAAAATAGTTCAATAGTTTCCGTCTGAGCTGTTTACCACGAACTGAATTCCCTTGCAATGCAAATGTTCCAGGCTTTATACATTTCAAGTAACTTAACTGATATCTTCACTCAATAGAAACTCCCAATTCTTGTTTGCACTAAATAACGAATGTTGAATTTTATCCTCCCCCCCCCTCAAGAAATTCTTAGTACTGAACCCACTACGAGGCGATAAAACTGCTCGTTTCTGGAATGTTGATACATGTTATGATTTTACGAGTCATATTAATTAACTCAGAAGATACAAGCGAATACGTAAATTTAGTACGTATTCTCATACTGGGCGAATTAGATACAGTCTCTAACATCCATGAAAGTAGTGTTTCAAATTACTGAATATTACGTACGAGTAATGACAAAAATTACATATGACATAATAGAAGCCATATGAAGTAAGAAATCCGTTTAAAGTCGAGAAATACAAGAGTTCAAAGATTAACGCAGAGAATATTAAAAAAAAAAAAAAGAGCTGGCGTACAGTAATGATTAAACCAAATGAATAGTTTGGAGAACATCAAGTATTCAGTCTAGGTTTCTAAACCTTTCTTTTTCGGATTAGTGTGGGTAAGCGGTAACGTTTCCATGTATCCGCCCGCCTACAGTGCAGCCTTTCTGCAAATGTTTTTTTTGTTTTCTAATTTTGTTTGGAAAGTTTGTAATTTCCATGATGAAATGCATACCCTTCCATTCATAGTTAGAAAAAACCTGCATAAAAACCATATAAGGAGGTCGGTAAAAAAAAAATGTAATTCATCGTTTGGGATTGTTGCCTGGGAGATCCCCAAGGATTGTTTGAACGCCAAGTGACAAGAATATTAGAAATATGATTTGAACTAGAGTTGTAACAGAAGTCATCTTAGCGTATGCTGATGTACAGTGCTTGACATCCGCGGATTGTGATGTCACAAGACATTTGAAAACATAATTAGGAACTTTAAGAGGTAGTATTTAATTAGAATAAGGTTAGGATTAAGTAATTTCAATTAAGTAGCGAGAGTGAGGCGGAGAGTATTTTTTAGTCTAGGATTTCAAGTGGCTACAGATACTGTCATGGCGGCTATGTCATGTGGGAGAAGTTCGGACACCTTGCTTCCGCCCAGAGTTTGGCGGGGATAGGATAGTATTGTAGCCACCCTACAAACACAAAAGCTACCATCTCCGGTGGGGTAACATCGGTGGAACTCTGTGTTCCCACCCATTTGGCAGAGATGGTCCTCTCGCCAAATGGGAAAGTAAGAATACAACGTTGGCAGTACTCCCCTCCCGTAGAGGATCAGCATACCTGAATCCCGTTAGGTGGGTGTTATATAAGCCCTCACAATGGGACCATAATCTCAGTCTTGGTCAGTTCTGTTAGATGTGTTGTTCAGTCTGTGCTCAGTTGGCGATGTGATCGAAGTGATGACTGTCTGCGCCGCCGGCCTGCCAATATGATGTAAGACAAATTTTCTCTCTCTCTGTGTACTGTAGGCTCACTCTCGCTACAAGTTATGGTGTAAGAAACATATAACTTTTAAGGGGAAGTGTTTGATTTCCATGTGTTAAAAAAAATCAGGAGAACTATAGGGACTTGCCTAACCGTGTTCCTATTTCAATTATAGACCTATGTATGAATGTGAATGATCAGAATACAAATTTGCTTTTGTGAAATTCATAATTATCCTCGTACTTCATTTCTTTGTGACTGTCTCCCCCCCGACCCCTTCACCAGGTGATAATGATGAAATGAATGCAAGTCAATCTTCGGCTAAGAGGTCCGATGCTAAATAATTAATAAAATAGCCGGAAATTAATTAGAAGGACGGGTGGGAACGTTACAGGATGCAGAAGAGGAAAAATAAATTTATAATTATTTAGATTTTAATATGTTATCAAAAATAAACTTTAAATCAAAATAAGTATATTTTTTATCGCAAATTCTACATCTTGCACAAACGAAGTCTATTTCCATCTGATACTGCCATATTGATTTATTTTTTCCTCATTTTTCAACAACAAAAAACGTGAAATGATTTAACACGTAAATTAAATTATTTACAAAACTACGCACGCGTCAACAAAACAATCTTTGTCATATAAACTTTGCGGAGTTTGCGGCTCGACTAATTCAAACGACAAGCACAAGGCCACGCCGCCGCACAGTGGGGCGAAATCTCAAAAATCTGGTCAAAATATGGAAACGTTATCCAAGTTTAATGAAACTTTGTACAAAATCGGTTTTGAGCACGCTGATTACGATTACAATGTCAAAATTGCAAAAAAAAAAAAAAAAAAAAAAAAAAAAAAAAAAAAAAAAAAAAAAAAAAAAAAAAAAAAACTAGAGGATCCAATATGGCGGATTAAAAATTAAAAATGTTTCAATTGTCATACAAATTTGTATACAGGGTTTAATAAGCTCGCTGATACCGATTCCTATGTTAACAATGCAAAAAAGAACAAATGGTGGATTCAATATGGCAGATTAAAGATAAAAAGGGTTAGAATTTAAACACGTTTCAAAAATTGAAAACATTTTGAATTATAAATTTTTGTGGATAAAAATGTGGTGTACTATACATTCCTATTTCCTTTCGTATGAAGCCAACTTTATCGTCGCTCTCGTTGATTGGACCAGCAGATTCTGGAGCAATAAAATATAATTTGTATCAGCCTTTTATATCCCATAAAATCTATTTAAAAGTAACCCCATACATACAGGTATTATTAAAGATTATTTAAAAAGAGGAATTTAATTTCGTCTGGTATTCTTCAGTATATCGTATTAATTAAGTTAATTTCGCCAATAACAGATTAAGTTATAACCAAAAATTTCGCACACCTATAGACTTAGCTATGCGAGATTTGGATGAACAATGTTTTAAACTGCTAGATTTTGAAATGATGTGCTATTTAAGATATCCAGATGATAGTTTTATAATAATACCAAAAAACAATACTGATTATACTTTAAATATTTGTAATAACTATGACACATCTCCGTGCCCGCCACCCGTTTTTTCACCGCTCCAAAGGCCCGTTCACGGTCCAACTTGTAGGAGCTGCAATGATCCGATTTAGGACTCTTGCAGACGTCGTTAGCGTAGGGGCTAGACTCCAGTTCGAGTCCGGCCGAGGGCACGGGGATTTCAGTGTTGTATGTGTGTTAATGTTCTGTCCGTCCTGTAATGTCCATACTTAGTAGCAACAATGTACTTGAGAAACTGATGCACTGGAAGAGTCGTGATAGTCACTTTGAGCTGGCTGTTTGGCCTGAGTAGCCAAATGCCATTGAAAAAAAAAAGAAGAAAAGATCATAATTTCCGGGACATTTAGTGGCATGTTTAAGGAGTAGAGGAGAATCGGGTAATATGGAATAGTCTGGTGATATGGAATACCGAGGTTTCTCCTCTGCCGAATGCTGCAGTATAGTGGAAGTGCCATCAACTGCTGCTCAAAACTACTCTGATGCTTTGTTGTGAAGGTCGGTCATTTGGGAGCTGAACTGTGTTTGCTATCCAACACAGTTTGTTTTTCCACTTTCGAGAATTTTTGCAGATTAGCTTTCTAAAATATATATAAAATTTTATATTTATTTTGTTGGTCGCTAGTGTTAGTGTAATGTGTACTAAAAGAGTGATGGTTTGTTGTACAGGTCTTTTTTCTGGCTTCCATCTTTTTTATATCATCAAGCCTATTTTGTCCATGATAGAGATTCGGGTAATATGAGATACTTGGTATTCCATAAAACCAGACATAAAACTGTGGTATTTCATACAACCCGAAAAATAATTACTGAGTTGAAATAAATTTTTAATCAAATATAATGTCAGTAATACGATTTTTGTTAATATTGATTGAAAATAATAAAATAACAATTGAGAAAGTAAATATTTCTTAATTAATTCATTAATTATGTTTTGTTTTAAGAACAGCCGAAAAAGAAAGAAGCGATAGCTATTGAATTCGACAAAGATGATGATGATGTTGACTAAAAAGTATCATTAAATCCGTTTATCTCAATTCCAGATAGTTTACGTTATTTCAAACCTTCTATTCCATATTACCCGCCTATTCCATATTACCCTCCAAACGACAATTTTTTTAAACTAAATTTTACTAATAAAAAGAATCTGTTTTGACAGCTTTTTATTAGATATATGTTATCACAAGAAGTTGAAGGTTGTACTGGTTTTAGTTTCAGGTGTTAAATTATTTTCAGTACTATTTTGTACAACAAAACATAAATGGTATTCCATATTACGCGATTCTCCTCTAAACAAATATTCAAATTAATTTAAAAAAGTTGTATTTAAGTAAAAACTATGCTACATGACGTATATAAGATTTTAAGATTATTAGTTCAACTTTGGTTTAAAATCACTACGTCATAGTTGAACAGTGTGGTCGGTTAAGGTGGGTACACACTAAGGCTTATAGTGTGTACGTCAAGAAGAACGCTTTTGTTGTTTTGTATGGAACATAAAGTGGGCTATCTCGGATTCCTTAAAATTAACAGAATTATATAACCAACCCTATTCCTAATTATTACAAAAATAAAATAAGGAAACATGATGCTTGGAACGAAATTAGTGATATTAAGAAATGTGACTCAAAAGACACGTAAAGGAAATCTCAATTGGGATCCTTCAGACGTGAACCTCCAAAAACAGGAAAATTCATTTAAAACAGACTCTGTAGCTGGTGTCATATTTAAGTGGACATGGTTTGCTTTTAAAGACATGTTATTTTTGCGGGATAAATTTGCACCAATGGATAGAGAAAATATTGTTTTAGTACAGAAATGTATACAATTCGAAAGACAAATACCCAAAAAGACACGAAAAAGTTAAAAGTAAAATAAAATTTATTGCAGGTAGAAATTCATAAAAATTTAATATTAACATTGTAAATCTTCCGTGACACAAATTCTAATGCACATCAGATCTATAAACTGATTTTGACACAATAAGGGATCTAATTCTTCCGTAAATGTTGACATAATCATTTCAGTAAGACAAAAAGTGTAATAGACACACTCTGAAACTAAGTCTTTGGTGTTGTGGGACATGTTTGATACACACTTTCTTTGTTTTGGTCGAAGCATTGTTTCTCCTAAGGGAACGTCCATAAACCACATAAATCCATTTTGGCTTCCTCAGAATTCCCCCTCTCCCCCCCATACGTAGCCAGACGTGGCTTTTGCCTCTACCCCCCAACCCCCATGTAGCTTTTTTTCCTTATTGATTCCAGAAGATATTTTATACTGTTTTCTGTTGTCACACTATCGTAAATTACATACAGAGATAGTTAAATAACAGAAATAAATATTCGCACGGTGTTGTGTGTTCTGTTTTATTTTAACTGTGCCAATTAATATGAATAAGAAGTTACGTGGCTTGGCTTGTACGGTTTAAACAATCTCTAAGGCTAAAATCATATATATTATTTCTATAAGGTATTTTTTTGTCACAATCCTATATCTTCCTTCATACTTAACCGAAATCAATGAATGAGGTGTCATTTTAAAGCTTATGGTCTCCACTTTGATTAAATCGTATTTTAAGCAAGAAAGTTTTCGGAATTCGACCCTTAAAGGGCAAAAAAGTAAATTTTTCTAAAATGCTGTTTTCTGTGTTACGAGTCAGTTATCTCCCTGGATACCTATCTGAAACGGTTTTATGAAGTATCGTTTTAAAGATTAAGATCTCCGCTTTAGTGACGTCATATATTAAGCCAGAAAGTTTTCGGAATTCAACCCTTAAAGGGCAAAAGTATCAATATTTTTGCAATGCGTTTTTGTGTCACGAGCGATTTATCTCCCTTAATATCTAACCGATATAGATAAATGAGGTATCATATTAAAGAATAAGGTCTCCGCCATGGTAACATTATATTTTAAGAAAGGAATTTTTCGTAATTCGACCCTTATAGGGCAAAAATGTCACTTTTTCTAAAATGCGTTTTTTGTATCTCGAGCCATTTATCTCCCTGGATATCTAACCAAAATCGATAAATGAGGTAGGATTATGAGGAGTAATGTCTCAGCTTTGTGACATCATATTTTAAGAAAGAATGTTTTTGGAATTCAACCCTTAAAAGAAAAAAGTATAAATTTTTCTATTACCGATTTTTGTGTCACGGGCGATTTATCTCCCTTGATATCTAACCGATATAGATAAATGAGGTATCATATTAATGAATAAGGTCTCCGCCATGGTAACATTAAATTTTAAGAAAGGAATAATTCGACCCTTAAAAGGCAAAAATGTCAATTTTTCTAAAATGCGTTTTTTGTATCTAAAGCCATTTATCTCTCTGGATATCTAACCAAAATCGATAAATGAAGTAGGAATATAAGGAGTAATGTATCAGCTTTGTGAAATCATATTTTAAGAAAGAATGTTTTTGGAATTCAACCCTTAAAGGAAAAAAGTATAAATTTTTCTATTACCGATTTTTGTGTCACGGGCGATTTATCTCCCTTGATATCTAACCGATATAGATAAATGAGGTATCATATTAATGAATAAGGTCTCCGCCGTGGTAACATTAAATTTTAAGAAAGGAATAATTCGACCCTTAAAAGGCAAAAATGTCAATTTTTCTAAAATGCGTTTTTTGTATCTAAAGCCATTTATCTCTCTGGATATCTAACCAAAATCGATAAATGAAGTAGGAATATAAGGAGTAATGTATCAGCTTTGTGAAATCATATTTTAAGAAAGAATGTTTTTGGAATTCAACCCTTAAAGGAAAAAAGTATAAATTTTTCTATTACCGATTTTTGTGTCACGGGCGATTTATCTCCCTTGATATCTAACCAATATAGATAAATGAGGTATCATATTAATGAATAAGGTCTCCGCCGTGGTAAAATTATATTTTAAGAAAGGAATTTTTCGTAATTCGACCCATAAAAGGCAAAAAAGTCAATTTTTGTAAAATGCGTTTTTTGTGTCTCGAGCCACTTATCTCCCTTGATATCTATCCAAAAGCGATAAATCAAGTACGATTGTGAGGAATAATGTCTCAGCTTTGCTGACATCATATTTTAAGAAAGAAGTGTTTGGAATTCAACTATTAAACGGAAAAAGTATAAATTATTCTACAACGTATTTTTGTGTCACGAGCCTTATATTTCCCTTGATATCTAATCGATATAGATAAATGACATATCGTATTAAAGACTAAGGTTTCCGCCGTGGTAACATTATATTCTAAGAAAGGAATTTTTCGTAATTCGACCCATAAAGCGCAAAAATGTCAATATTTCTAAAATACGTTTTTTGTGTTTCGAGCCATTTATCTCCCTGGATTTCTAACCAAAATCGATAAATGAAGTAGCAGTATGAAGAGTAATGACTGAACTTGGTGACATTATATTCAACCTCACTATTCATCGCATTTTATTCGCGAAATTTTCGCACGAGTCGTCTAGTTCTTTATTTATTTCCTAAAAATATCATTTGACTTGACTTGAATGTTACTGTCGTAATCCTGGATCTGATCTGACCTGACTCGATCTCTAGTGTGAATCGCCCTTTGTGTATTACACCCGCTCACAGCCTTATACTTGCAAGAGTACCGTACCTATTTTACTAATTAATTTTTTGTTATAGTAAGGAGGATGAAATTTTTAATACTCTGCCTGCGGATCTCCTGTCCCATCCTCGCGTACCACAGGTTGAGAAACAATGGTCTACAGCGGTGTTTCTCAACCTGTCTTTAATATTTAATTCTCTCTTAATAGATCATTTGCAATTTCATTATTGATTTTCAGTTGGCATTAAAATATGCTTTTAGATTTATGTTATGATGGTAAAAAAAAATAGGCGGTCAGCAGTTTATGTTAGTATAAAACGGTTTGTTGTTGGCCATCGCAAGAGTCTAGTGCCGAGCAATTGACTCCGAACACAATAAACCCGAAAACTTATAAAGGGAATACTAACTAAGGAAGTTCATAAGTTTAATGTTTTTACTAATCGAGATAATGTGCTTAAATGAGGTACTTCAGATTAAATACAGTAGCAACTATTACTTTCATTACATCCATATTTCTAAACTCATAACTGTTAGTAACATGTTTTAGGCTGAAAGCGTTTGTCGCGTTGTTGCCCTATCATGGAGAAGGGATTTGAACCTATGTGGAAACAGTACACTGCAGCTCATTACGGGGCAACCATAAACTACGGTCAAAGAAGTTTGAATATTATACACTAGAAGGAGCAACGGCGCTAGTGTTCCTTCGCAAATTGAACGATGCGCTCGCCGCCATATTGAGGGCAACCGGTAGCTTTGAGTGTATACTTTTGTACAGTTGAGACGTATTGACATGATCGCGTGCTCGTATATTTTTGGTTTACAAGTGTTTTCTACAATGGTTAAGTCTTGCGCTGTATATAACTACACCAACTGTGGCTACAAGAGGCACAAATTTGTCGTTTCAGAAGTAAGTAAGCATTTAAATAAGTTCAGAATCTTCTACTATCTTAACGCCTGGATGTGATCTAACCTGCTGATCACATGTTTAATACTTTCTTTCGATACAGGTTTCCGCTCCGATATTTGAATAAATTGAGGGAGAGGTTAGCTAACACACGCCGGATCCTGAAAATCATGTTATCCTACTTTCGAAGAAAATGACTGATATGTTTGTCAGGCTGAGGTTTATCATGCTGTAAAAATGCACAATAAAAAGCAGAAAGTGTCAATCAGACAGAAATTAAACTAAACTGTGTTGTTTTATAATGAATAAAAGAAGTAGACAAGTTAATTTCTTGTATTTACTTCCCTAATATTCTCATATGAATGATATGATTGTTATTAATTCCGTAATTTTATTCTCCAGATAGTGCATTAAAGGTGGTATAAAATTATGAAGACATTGGCACCTTGCCAGCTAAACTTTAGGTAGTCTCTGGAGAACACAAAAATATGGGAAAAATAGAATGGAAAGTGACTTTGATGTACAAGGTTATAATTTAAAACCCGGAGGTGCACTTGAATTCAAGTAGTATGCAATATGAAAAATGCACTTTAATATATTTTGTTGGCCTTGACAAAATTTGATTGGCAAGGAGCTTAGATTTCCTGGACCCGTGTGCTGAGTTGCTAAGTCTTTAAAAGTGAAAGATTTTGGTATAATAATGAACAAAAAAGATAAAAAATATTCACAATAGAAAAGCTAAACCTTTCCTTCTTCGGTTGCCTTCATACTGAAAGAACTACTGGGTCATATTCTTCATTTCAATATGATGAATGCCAGATTCTGTCTTTGAACTGATGAGAAAATGATTGCTCAACTTCAGAAGAAAACTTAATCTTAAAATTGTGAACCGGTATTTCATCAGTTTTCCTTCATTACATTTATAAATACGTCACTATTATTGAAATTTTAACATCTTTCCGGATCAGTTAAATTAGCCTACTTGAAGAGGGAGAAAAATATTTAACAATGCTCAGAGTGAAGAAAATAAGTCCGAATGTTAATTATAGTCAGCGGAAATTCTATAATTAACGTCATTCCATCTTCTTTGAGCAAGTGAAGACCCTTAATAGTATAAAATTTTCCATTCTACAGTGGTTTGTTATATGACTGTACGAGGGTTTCAAAGTTCTCGCAATCTCTTGCCCCTAAAATGGCGGCGGCGGCCGGCTTCAATTTGCTAAGAATTCTGGTCGCCTTCCACATGCGATAGAAGGGGCCCGAGTACGGTGCTCGGTCTAGGAGGGGGAGGGGTTGTCTGGAAGCTGCGCTGGGCTACGTGGAGAGGCGGTTTTTCCGAGCCATGCCACGTAGCTTTCAACCATATTATTTGTTACAGTTAAAATGAGGTACAGTACACTAAACAGCAAGTAAGTATTTATTTCCGTCATTTAAATATCTCCGTATGTAATTTACGATAGTCTGACAAGAGAAAACAGTACAAAATGTCTTCTGCAACCGATAGGGAAAAAAGCTACGTGCTACGAGGGGGGAGGGGGGATTCACAGGAGGCCAAAATGGAGCTACGTGGTTAATGGTAGCTGTAAATCTTCTTAGTATCTCTGTAGTTTGTGAAGGAAATAGTCTGCCAGTGAGGTATTTCTTTGAGAATCTCTTTGGTAGTTATACGTCGAGGACGTGAAATGAAATAATATATTTCAAAACGAAGCAGCGGCCTCTATGAGTGCCTCTGAAATAGTTGCTTACTGGTATGGTTTACGATTATCCGAAACAATAGGGATAAGGGATGTTTGGATAGCTGATTTTTCATATAACAGATCATAAAGAACAAACCAAGAAACAGTGATAAGCATTAAATACAAAACTGTATGCAGTATATGTACAGTATTTTGTAGCAGCGTCTTACATATAGGATAACACAGTACTAGTTGAAAATAACTATAAAAATGGGTTTATAGTTTATTTAAAAAAGAAGTACAAAATTTTATTTTGCTTCAGAGCAGGCAAACATTTTTAACCGCTAAACCTCGCTAACGTTTTAAATTGGACAACATCACATTCTTCGTGTTGTTCTAACCACTTCAAGGCAGTTAAAAGCTGCCTCACTGGATGGTATACGTCATAGTTTCCCAACCATATTTGGCCTATCGCCCCCTTTTTTTTTTTTTTTTTTTTTTTTTTTAAATTGCTCACCGCCTCCTTTTCCGAAAAACAAATACACATACTTCCCTTCTTGTAATAACTGATGTAACCCATAGCTCCCCAACTTTTTTTGCTCGTAAAACACTATTTGAAACAGTGATTTGATGGCGCCCCTCATAGATGAAGTAAAATAATAATTCCGTGTGGTCGTAACGACCTGCTGACAGGGTTTCTATTGGCTGCGCATTCCGCCCCTGTCGTAGCCGCCTTAATCTAACCCAACATATCTGCCAGGTACAGGGGACCTACAGTTTAACGTGGAACCCGAACCACGGAAGCGTTCTGGCGTACTTCACTTTACACAACAAGCTGTGGCAGAGGTGAAGGTCGGATTAAGCGCCTCTGAAAATCCCCGCCGAGACAGGGATTCGAACCGGGGACGTTTCGATCTCCAGTCAGACGCGTTAACCACTGAATCATCAGACCGCTTAGGCAAAGTGAACATCATATTATATAAAAACAAGGACGGATTTATAAAATTGTTTTTTTAAAATTTATTAACAATATTAGTGTATTCTTCACAGTTTGATTAAGAAATCCATATTATTATACAACAACGTTATTAATTAGAGGGCTGGGTTCGGTGTAATGCCATTCATTTTTCGATATCTAGCGCCTTATTTGTCATCAATAATCCTATTTCCTTTATTAGTTAATAAATTGCTGGCAACGTTAACTCCTCTTTTCGTTACATATAACCGTGGGAATGCAATTAAAAACTTCTTTGAGGCAGCTCTTAAAGCCGTATCTAATACTAGAAAGCAGGGTGTAGCAGCTGGTTCCCAACGACCCCTATATTTACCTTGAATCATAAACGCGCCCTGTGATCTCTCCAACGCTCACCGGTGGCGGTACCGCCCTCGTTGGGAATCAACGCTCTAGGTCAGTGGTTCCCAACGTGGGCCGTACCGCCCCCCGGTGGGCGTTAGAGAGCTCGAAGGGGGCGTTTGTGAACAAAGGCAAATTTGGGGGGCGTTGACGCCCAGCCAGCGCCCCCCTAGCCAACACTGGCAAGGATGTGCCAATAAGATCAATTAATTATAAAAAAAAAAAACATTGAACAAATGTTTCAGCAAGTAATTCCAAACGTCCTTTAAGCAAGATCAGTGGGGATTAAAACTTTGTATTAGTACATTATATCTTTGTTGCTAACACCTGCTTCAATGGTTCATGAATGAGTTGCAGCAAGCGCTGTGCACCAAAAGTTGGTATTAGTACACAATACTTCCAATATCTTTGCTCCTAACACCTGCTTAAATAGTTTGTGAATGAGTCACAGCAAGCGCTGTGCACCACAGGGATCACTATTGTTAGTATGTTTATGTCCGGCTCGATCAACGATGATACATTTACACTGGTCAGTGTTCGATTGTTCGATAGTGCCTAAAGACAGAGTGACTGTGAACCTGTGCGGTATCTAATTTAATTTAATTGCAATGGAGCACAGGCTCCGGTGGAAATTTCCCTACACCTCCATCTTCCCCCTATCCTGCACCCACCTACATTTGCCCTCTACAAATTTTATCTTTAAATTCTTTCAACGTTTTCGGTAAATTATTCATCATTCCCCTTGGTAACTCATTCCAATCCCTGACACCCATACCGAAAAGAGAAAATCTTCCAGACCCTTGTGCATGAAATCGAGTGCCAGCTTGTGGTCATGGTCATCTTTTCCCTTCCATGCACTACTTTTCATACCTACTCTAATATATTTCCGTGAATCATCGCCAGTATACACCCGGTTCTCCCATGACCCTCCTCATCCTCCTCCTGTCTTGCAATGAATCCCATTCCAGCTCCTCTATCATATCCTTCACTGATTGCATTCTGCGATAATTTCCAGAAACAAATCTAGAAGCCCTTTTTTGCACCCTCTCCAACTCCTGTATTTGATACGTAAAGTGAAGGTCCCATACTACACTACCATATTCGAGCAATGGTCTGACCAAAGTTTTGTAACCCAACTCCCTCACTTCTCTCGTACATACCCTCATCACTCTCTCCAACAAGTGCAGAACTTTGAAACCTTTTCCTACCACCGGTCCAATGTGTCCTACCCACTTATGCTTGTTATCAAATGTATTGGCAAGATAATTGCATTTTAAGTCTTCAGCAAGCAATTCTTTCCCCACTTGATATTCATAATTAACCTTTTGTTTTTTATTTGTGTATCTAATAAGCTGGCTCTTCTTTGCATTTATCTTCATCCCATGTTTACCAACCCAAATAGATATCGTATCCAGATCACCCTGCAACTTTTTACAATCCTCTTATCGTTTTGATTCTTTTATACAGCACTATGTCACCTGAAAACAATCTAATTTCAGATTGTAAACAATCAACACAATTATTTATCAAAATAATGTATAGTAATGGTCCCAATACACTACCCTGCGGCATTCACACTTTTACTTCCACTTCTTTTCATACTACATTGCCTACCTTTTGGTTTTCTACCTTTTAAAAATTCTTCTACTCAGCATTCTTATCCACTCCAATAGTTTTTACCTATTCACTGCAATTTTATGGCTCACTCTATCAAACGCCAATGACAGATCTAGTGCTACACTATAAATTTTGTCCCCCTTGTCCATTTCATCTGAAATATCTTGCATATATCCCACTAACTGAGATTCGCATGGTTGCATATCAATCTCTCGATTAATTTACCAACCACTGAAGTCAAACTGATTGGCCTGTAATTTTCAACTCTATTTCCCACCCGTCCTTTATGTACCGGTACTACTATCGCACTTTTCCAGTCCTGTGGTAACCAGCAAGTATCCAGACTCAATTTAAATAATATTTCAAGATAAGGTGTAATGTCACATCTGGCTATCTTTAAGATATCTGTAGTAATATTATCTTCACCAGCCCCTTTATGTTTTTTCAGCTTTCTTATTTCCTTCATGATTTCCTCAGGATGAATTTCAAATTTTTTACTATCTTCATTTCTAATTGTATTGTTAAACTTGTTCTCCGAATGAGACCCTCCCGTTTCTGATTTATTGTCCCTAATGCTTTCACTAAACCAGGTACTTAAAATCTCTGTCTTTTCAAATCCTTAGTAACTTCTTCTCAATCCTTATCTATAAGCGTCTCTACACCCTCCCTTCCCATCAGTTTCCTGATACAGCCATAGAAATTTCTAGATGCATCAGTCAGTGGTCCTCCTGCAGTGACAATACTCTTCATAAACCCATCTTTAGCCACTTTATTTGCTTGTTTAGTTGTTTTAAATATTCCTTACTACCATGCTGTCTGCTAACTCTGTTATGTTCTCTTCTTACCAACCTCTTTAACCTCCCCACTTCCCTATTATAGTACACAGGTTCTCTACTTCTTTTTTTTTCTGCCTTGGAATAAATTTCTCTTCCCCCATTGTTATTATCTCCTTGAACTCTTTCCATATTGACTCTACTGTACTTGTGTCTTCCTTCCATTTGTTGAATTGTTCCCTGAAATATCTCTTCAAATTTGAAACCTGTGCCTTTTTATAATTAGCTTACGTGGACCTACTTAGTGAAGATTGTTTATTTTGGAATATCTATCTGCCACAGCGGTTAGCACATATTCGTTATTATTATTTGCTTATTATTCTATTTACTGATCGGTATGACGTGAGGAATGTGCTGTGAAATTTCAACTAAGTTTTAATCTTTTTTAATTTTTGTATCATGTGCTAACTAACTCCATTCCATTCTGTACTGATCACTGCTACTATTCCTATTATTATCAACATCATTTATCACACATTGTAAGGAGGGTTAAGAATCATATCATTTTGACATTTCGAGGTTTTTACAAAGGGTAAGAATACCTATCGTTGACGGTGTACCTGTGGTTGACATGAAATTGTATGAAATTCAAATTTAAGAAAATACTGTGATCCAGAAAATCAGCAACACTGTCAGGTTAACTGAAAGTGTCCACGGGTTCGGTGATAATCTCTTCTGTCGAAGGTGAACAGTTTCTGTATGTAGTGCGCATATCTTGTTAGCGAAATAGCAGCTTCTGGAAGTACTTTAACTCTCAGTTAATGTAAGTTTGCTATACTTTGTACTGAACGTGAATATGGAAATGTAATCACAATGAAATAAATAAGTGTAACCGGGAATAATATTTCTATTATGATTGGCCTCTCTGTCAAAGGTAGGTGTTCCTTAAATCGAGAAGGGTGTCGAATTTACGCTTATCAATAATAAATGGGCTTTAATTGCAAACTGAAGAAACCATCATACCGTTTACAACATATACTATAGGAGGCGCTAAGGCACCTAAAATCGATATGTGGCGTCTGTTTCCGGTACAAACGATGTCATATTTGTTAATTTGTCACGGCAACGCGCCTTCGATACTGACAAAGTATCTTTGTGATCATACCACAAATAATAGCACAAC
Source organism: Vandiemenella viatica (assembly GCA_031002005.1). Classification (NCBI taxonomy): domain Eukaryota; kingdom Metazoa; phylum Arthropoda; class Insecta; order Orthoptera; family Morabidae; genus Vandiemenella; species Vandiemenella viatica. Next base: position 60,105,044 of record JARYHS010008074.1, read on the forward strand.
CAGACTAACAATTTTAGGTGAAGTTAATTATAATGTTTGTTAATGCTAATGATTTTATCATTTTTCAATTTGTTTCTTTTTCTTTTCATTTCGAAATATTCTTTCAGAAATGTATACATCTCTTTCCATGCCTACGTTTTACTTTATTTGTGCTTATTCCCAATCTGTAAGTCTCATGTAAGTCAGTAAAGTTTGCTCCTTTAAGGAGATCCTTAAAAATCAATAAAAGAAATTTATAGATTTCAATCGCAGTCGTAGCTATTGTATAATATATAAAAAATTCAGTTGATTTCAGTAATTGGTAAAAAATTTTCAATGAAACAAAAATATAGCAGAATATTTGTGTACCTAATTTATTTCACTATTTTTCTAGGCCTCGTTTTATATTTGAGTCAACACAGGATGTATCCAGTACTGTATGTTAATGAAATATTTACTATATTTCGTTCTGCAATATAATAATCTATTAAAGTAACGTTTTTTGAATGGTGGATGCCTATTTCTTCCGCCAAAGCAAAAAACTTATTGAACTTGGTGCTATAAGGCCGGCGCCGGCTCCGGTTTTGCCGGTGTGTGTGAAAACGCCCTTAGGCTATCTGACTTTTTGTTTAATAAGTTTTATTTTTTAATTTTTTAATTTTCTATTTAGGGATTGGAAGCACTTAAAAAACATTTTAAAAACAGATTTCAGGAAATTATTAGCATGACCATTCCAGATTGGGTATTAGAACCTTTCTCAAACCTACAAACAGCAGATCTATCACTATAGGAAGATTTGACAGAACTGTCAAAAAATGAAGATTTAAAACTGAAATTAAAAAATGGATATCAAGAATTTTGGCTACAGAGTCAAATTCCAGATTTATATCAGGCTTTGTGGGCTGCAACAATAAAGTTTTTTTATTGCATTCCTGTGGTCATATTTAGCCGAAAGTGGATTTAGTGTAGGAAGCAATTTACCAACAAAGAAAAGAAACAGATTTCCAGTAGCGGAACGCGGCGATTTAAGACTCCTGCTAACAAATATAGCAACAAATGTAGCAAATTTGTATCATTACATCAAGCTCAGACTTCTGATAATTTTACGATAATTTTCAATATGTGTTTTTAATAAAATTTTGTACAAGGCAATAATATTGTTAATATTCTTTAATAAAGTAATTTTAAAAATCTGTCCTTGTTTTACCAAAATTTTTGATATAGCCCAATTCACCTAAAAGGGGTGCCATCAAATCACTGTTTGAAGAAGTGGGCAACAAGCCACTTAAATTGAAGCGCTGTGGATTACACAACGTTGATTACAACAGAATTCGGTGTTTTTTTTTTTTTTTTTCAAAGAGGGGGGCGGTGAGTAATTTTCATTTTCGAAAAGGGGTCGGTAGGTCAGAAAAGGTTGGGAACCTATGCTCTAGGTCGTTGTCGCTAGGGTCTTGGACGCAATGATTTCATCGTCCGTCAGTATCTGAGAGCCAGGGTCATCGGCATCACATTCGAACCAATCTACCACGTTTTTGTAGTCGAATTCTTCAAATCCTAAAGCTTATTTAATCAACCGAGGCATATCAGGTACAAACTGGCTGTTTGATGGCTCTTCAGGTGCGCTGATACACTAGTCTAGTGGACTCTTTTGGTTAGCTGATGTTCAATTTGACTGGTACTCGTTTAATCGATGTTCTACTGTATTAGCTGCAGTGGGACGTAGGAATAGCTGCAGTTACTGAGCGTAACGCCGTTTTCGTGAGAATGTTTGCCTCTCCCCCACCTCTCCGCCAGGTAGTGGGCGTGAGAGTCGCCTTGTCGGCTGCCTGTGACTGCTAGTGCCCGTGCAGACATGGCGTGCAACAGGAGCATCGCCTTCAAGGTGGTCGAGCTGGTGAGTACCCAGCTCGCCAGAGGGAGAACTGGCACATTGTGCCGCATCAGGCATTGCTAAAGTATGAATGTTCGTTTGGGCCAACTAGAACCACGTTAAGTCTTTCTTTGGCTTGAATTTTCTGTGGATGTGTAGACATCAGTGTCATTAGAAGGGACCTATAGTTTAACGTGGAATCCGAATTGCAGAAGCGTTCTGATGTAATTCACGTTACACAGTAAGCTGTGCTAACGGTGAAGGTCTGATTAAGTGCTTATGAAAATCACTGCCAAGACAGGGATTCGAATCGGGGACCTTTCGATCTTCAGTCAGTTTGCCTTAACCACTGAACCACCAGGCCACTTGAATTGCTTATAGAAGTGTGGAGGAACAAACAGTTCAGATTTCAAGAGGAAGAGCTTAACACAGAATAAGAAGATGCTGATGGTTGCACCAAACGAATTTACAATGCGAAGACAACGAAAAAATAAGTGGAACATTTTATAGCAGGAAGGGTTTAAAAACGAACTTCTTTGGTTAATAGAGAGGAAGTGTAGCAACATAGACTAACGCCCCCTACCACTACTTCATTAGTCATTTACATGGGTGTGTCGTTGCTCTTGTGTGAACCGCGTTTAGTTCAATGTAGAACGTAAGACCATCCTCATACATGTTTCAGATTGGTACCATTTCTGAATTCATGTTTCTTCGAGAAGTGATTCTAATTAAGTGGATGTAAGATTTTTTTTAAACTTTTGGCTTAACGCCTCGTCGACGTCGAGGTCATTAGAGGCGGGATGGGACTGGTAACAAGAAACGGGAAGGAATTCGGTCATGGCCTTTTTGTAGGTAGCATCCCGGCATTCGCTTGGAGTGATTTCGGGAAACCATGGAAAACTCAAATCTGGATGCCCGGACGGGGATTCGAAGTAAGGAATAAAGTTTGGACATTAAGGGCCTTGTGTTCGGGATGATGTGGGCTCGAATTCGTTCGGTAGTCATCTAGGATTCCGTTTAGCATAGTTTCGAGAAATCACCTCATGAAAACAGCACAATGGTTCCTTAACATTAGTTGTAGGTAATTAATCGCAAATACTCTAAAAATAATACTCTAAAAATAAATAAAAGTCTCAAGGATATTTACAACGCGGTCTTGGATTTGGGTCCATAGTTCACGTGTTAATAGGTACGGATAGTGAACAGTTGGCGTCGTTTGAGATAGCCAGTTTCAACTTAAAACAACCAAAACATTTTTTTCTCCCCGTCATCAGTTTCTCGACTTGTTCGAAGCATTTCTCCAGCTATTCTATCTTCATCTCAACAAACCCCTTATAACCTACGGGCCGGCCTCGGTAGCGTAGAGGCTAGCGTGCTAGCTCTGCGTGCCGAAGGTCGCCGGTTCGAATCCGGATGTTAAGTGTTGTGTGTCTGTGTGAATGTCCTGTCCGTCCTGTGGTGTCTATACTTAGGAATCATAAAACGTACTGGAGAAACTAATTCACATGAAGAGATATCGGAAACACATTGAGCTGGCTGAATGGCTTAGTCGCCGAATGCCATTATTAATAATAATAATAATAATATTTCTAAAAAAAATACAACCTACGTCTTAAATTATCCGCTTCCGTTTCCCGAAATGTAACCGTCTCATTGCTTCTCGTGGTAATGATACAAATGTTTATTCAATGATTAACTTATTTTTCAGTTTCACTCTGTAAAGATTACAAACGAAGAAGGATTACATGATAGTTATGTTCTTACTGCCGCTCTTTTCAAGAAAGACAGAGTTAGGGAGTTACATCTGACTCGAACAGAAACTATGAAAGTAAATATAATTTTCAGATTTTTTGTTACTTAAAAAAATTTCCATAAAATATTTACTAAATTTGATCTATTAACACAATCAACACCTGTTATGTAAGAAGAGGAAAAATAAAGGTATAAATACACCGCTTAGTGGCTCGTGTGGTCGTAATGACCGGGTTACAGGGTTTTTACTGCCTGCGCAATCCGCCCCTGACGTAGACGCCTTAGCTTGACCCGGTAATCCTACCGGCTAAAGTGGACCTACAGTTTATCTTGGCATTCATTCCGGCGTTCTTCACATTACACAGCAAGTTGTGCCAGATGCGAAGGTCGGGTTAAGGGCTTCTTAGAAATGTCAGCCGACACAGGGACACGAACCGGGGACCTTTCGATCTGCAGGGAGACGCCAAAGTCACAGCTCTTTTTCTTACCGTATGACTTATGGCCACGGCGTTCAGACGCCTATATAGTGCTAACGTCGTCCGCCTCTACCGCGAGCACTATCCTAACAGGTGACGCCATCTGTTTCTGAAAAGTGTGATCTGAGTTCTGTATGATGACTATGTATTTTTGTTTGTGAAATGGGTAATCTTCGAGGCGGAGACTGAGTGCCATCTTAAGGTGAGTTCCCACGGCGCGTGGTTTTGTAGGTCGCGCCACATCAGCTGAAGTGTACGGATGAGCACGCGCCACTTGTTAGCCCTCGCCACCTCCTACCACCTTGCCAAGTGTCGTTTCAGTTACTCGGGCGTTTCATCTCTGCCGACTGGGAGATGGATAGAGGCGCGCCATCCCTACAAGCACCGGGGGACCCTTCCACGGGCCGCTCCTTGATAGCTGGATCGGTCCGCTCCGCAAATGTGCGGAATGCGAATTGTGGGAAGCCAGCTTTAGCGTTTGCCTAGGTGATTATGGGCAACCGACTAAAACCGTAGTCAGGACGGCAGGTATGTCAGGCCTGGGATTTGAACCTGAGCCCATTGTTAGCTTCTAACAACATCTTAGGATGGGTACACACTAGGCGAATGCATGCGACCGCACACGAGCGAGCGCATTATGTCCATACGTGAAAACGAAGACGAATGAACGCTTCCGACCGCATTCGTTTGCCTGCGCTCGGTTTCGCTCGGGAGGCGGTACGTCAAAGCAAAATGCGGACCACACGTTTTCGGCTTAGTTATAGCGTGTACATCAAGAAGAACGCTTTTGTTGTTTGTAGGGAACATCTCGGATTCCATGAAATTAACAAAAGTAGCTGATGTCATATTTAAATCGACATGGTTTGTTTTTAAAGACATGTTATTTTGCGGGATAAATTTGCACCAAGTGTTAGAGAAAGTACTGATGTTTTGAAATCTTCAGACCAATCTGCGATTCAAAGTCAGTCGACTTCTTTCTGTAGAAAACAGTCGCTATCCAATTTCAGCTGTAAGATCGCCTATCAAGTGTGCCTCCGGCTCCATACACATTTCTAATTTCGAACAAAAAAGTGATGCACCACCGTCAATGTGATGTCCTGCGTCTTCGTGTTTCATTACTAATAAATAATAATGTACTATGCACTAGCAATGATTAAGTCATCTTCTACCGCCATTTTTATGGTAGGTATAAAAATATTTTTACCGTAACACCGCACAGATTCTGCAGTATGCTTTTGCTTGCGTTCGCCTTGTGTGCACCTTTATAGGCACAAATTCCAAATGCTTCAAATATTATTCTCTCTGCTGCATGTTTTGAGAAGGACTTTGGAACCTAAATCCATTCTTGATAAGACTTTTTAAATTATATTGCCGTCAAAATATTTCTGCTTTTGAAGAAACTTTTTTCCCTTGTGTTATTACGCTTTCGATATCAAATCTTTTTTCGGATATCAGTAATTTTATTTCCCATATGCCGTAATCTCCCACCGCAAACACATACGGTGCTTAAATGCGGAGTATTTTAAGAACACCTAGCTGGTACTGCAATACCAATAAGGCAAGCTACTATACCAGGATATACTACTTAGGACTAGACCATAATTGAAATAACTTAGGGTAGAACTTGGCGATCGGTGTCAGCACATTTCCAGATGGCAACTATAATTGTAAATGACTAACGTTTCGACCCTCATTTTGGGGCCTTCCTAAGAGTTTTAATGTTCGCACGATGTTTCTGGGCTGTCTAGTGGGTCCCTCTTCGCCGCTGGACAAATTACCCTTGCATAATGCTCCACATTCGTCTTAAGGAGAAGTTTCCAGCCATACATTTTTACCCCTGCTGTTAACATTGGAAGTTTTCTATATTCATTTGGAGGCGAACAGCTCAAAGCTTACAACTTCAACAAGTAAACCAGTAGCATCCGTTGCGGTCACTGCTTTTAACCTTATCTTATCGGTTCCCAGGTTTCACTGTGAAAAAGACTTCCGTATTTACGCGCCTGGAAAACCACCACTTCGTCCTTCAACACTTAGCTGTCTGTATTACTCATCGTTTTTCAACTGTGGGCGAACCCCGCAGTTCACAAGCATCATACTCAGTTCTTTGCTACGTTTTAAACTTTTCGTGTAGTGTTCAGTTTCGTGTCAAGCTTTCGCAAGCTGCTCCGCACATCTTGTTCCAAGCCAATATTTCGACTCTTAATTTGTGTAATATAGTAGCTCGCTTCATTAGCCTTACTCATAGCTAAGGTTCGGATCTTTAATACAAGTCATATTTTTTTCCTGTCTTCTTTTTGAGCTGAAATGCCGAATTAAACACTGATTCAACGTTTCTGATTGTATTTAAATGTATTTTATATAGCATATAAATGCGTATTCAATCCATTTTCATAGTTTTGGTCATATTTCGGTAATATTTATGGTCATATGGTCATATTTTGAGGAAAATTCTGGTAGTTATTTTTAATAGTACCGGGAATTTACTAGATGAGAAGAAATTAAGATAATTATTCACAGAACTCTAGCTAATTTTCACTGTGGTCAGAATTCACCAGTCAAGAATTAAAGTTTACATTATTGTCACTCTCTAAACGTAATGTTCCGCCCGCCTTTTAATCTCGACAATGCAGCAGCAGCATGCCTGTGTCGATCCGCGTCAATCAATATCTCAATGAAATATCCTCAGTCATCGTTAAATGTGCAATGGATCAGTAAGTTGACCTACCGCCATGCCGAAAGTAAAATTTTCTAAATGTGCAAAGTTACGTAAGGGAATTTAGAGAGGAGTATTTTAGTACAGTTGAAAAAGTTCTATTCTGTAAATTATCTTAATTTAAAGTGACTTCAACAAAACTATTTAAAATTTAATTTCCCAATGGTGCAGAGGGTGCACAGAAGCAAATTATACTGTCTACATATTTGGTCATTTTTAGGTCGTATTTACCAGCACATTTCTCTATTTTTTTGGTAATAAAGATCAGAACCCTACTGATCACGCTCCGCTGTCTGTCTGTCCGTCACAGTTATAGCTGGTAATTGGTATGGCGCTAATGACCCCGCTGTCGACGCTCCCTAAAGCAACAACAACAAACATGTCTGTCCGTCACAGGCAACGGGATAACCTGCAGAACTGAAATTTGCACATGTTACATATTTCGTCAGCCCAAAACCGAATATCGTATTTAAAATTTTGTAAAATTACTTTATAATGTCGCTACATATAAATAAAGAGGGGAAACAAAAATAAACAATCTTTTACAGCGAATGCGCGGTCGGTGTTTGCACTTTCTTTTTTTTTTTACTGGCTTTACGCCTCGTCGACATCGAGATCATTAGAGGCCTTTTGAAGCAAGCACCTCGGCATTCGCCTGGAGTGATTTGGGGAAAGCATGTAAATCCCAAATCGGGGGGGGGGGGGGACGAGGGATTTGAACCATCAACTTGCCGAATGCGAGGCCAGAGCGTTAACAGCTAGTATTGCCAGGTCCAGATCGTTAAAAATCAGGATCGAGGGTTAAAAAAATCGGGATTCGGGGCTACAAATCGGGACAACCGTCAAAAAACATGTTTTTTATATAATTTACATTATTTTTGTAATTTATGGATGACAGGGGTAATGTCTATAGGTATCTATCATATTATTAGAAATTGTGAACCTTAATACTAAATATTATAATGATAATATGACTTGCTGATTACGACTAGTAACGAAATATTATAGAAATAATGCATTTTCAAGTTGAATTTTAAGTATTTATTTATTGTCTTAATAAGTATAAAGTAATCTATTTTTTTTAATTAAAATTGAATTCAGTGTTATATTTCATTGCCTTTGTCATAGCTTCTTTTTTATAACATAATTATGAAAATCGCCACAAGACAAATTGAAGCAGTGCTTTGACATGCTCGCGGGTTTATTCGGGCTTTTAGATCAAACTATAATAGCATGGAAAAAATTCCTTTCAGATGCCGCATTTGAAACCGGTATTGACGCCATGAAAGCAATCATCTCATAAGAGTTTTAAAGCTTGAGCTCGTTTGGTACAGTATGAAAAATGACTATGCAGTTTCAGGATGAATTCTCCAACTGAAATTTACTCATACCCTGAGGATATTTTACACTGTTATACAAAATACGTGCAGGACATCCCCAGGTGTAATTTGAATCATGGTGCAGTAACTGGAAAAAACTTAATTGTGACACCTAAAGTTCACATCTGCGATGTTTGCAATGTAACTAGTAAGATGTTTACTGTCAATACTCGGATCCTTCAGTCGTGTCACTAAATTTTTATACGTGTCTGATGCTGCTTCATTCGCGTCTTCATAAACCTCAAATATTTCAATTTGAGTTGGGCTGTAAGATTTTACCATCAGCATTGGAGGTGACTGTAGCAACACTATAAAATGTATCATTTTGTAGAGTTTCGATCGCTTCTTGAATAAATGCCGAACCTAAAACATTTTGTGCAATCCCACTGGCCTTTGTTCTTCCAAGTGACAATTTCTCAGCATTTTTGGAATCGTTATACAAAGTACGATCGAGTTTTGATTCATATCAGAATGAACTAAATGACAAGGTGTGCTTGACCGAGTGGTATGACTTAAGCAGCTATGACTTCTTGATTCTTAGGTGCTCATTTGATCGGTGTTAAAAATAATTTCAGTGATGTTGTTATACTGAAACTCCTTTCTTTTTTCTTCTGCTCGTTACATTTCTGGTATTATGCTACATCATTTTTGCCACCATGCTAAACTGTTTTTGGTACAGTATTCAGGTTAGTGGGATCAGTTGTACCATTACATGTGAATATCACTATTGGTTTTGTGCGATGCGTCTGACGTGGACACGTGATTTCATTTTTTTTTTTTTTTTTGCGACAAGTGAATGGTTTTTATCACAGATAAAAAATCGGGACATTTGGCGTCCCGATCGACGGTAAAACGGGACGCGTTCCCAGATCCCGAAAATCGGGACGACCCGCGCAAATCGGGACACCTGGCAACGCTATTAACAGCTCACCCACCACGCTCGGTACGTTTGAACTCGTCCTTTAAATGGCTAATATATATATACTAGCTGGTACCCACGACTTCGTTCGTGATTGTAAAGAATTCATATTGACAGCTAAGCTATAGACATCTAACCACCATAGTGCACGATGGGAGATTCGATAATGTTACCACACACAAATACCAGACCAGTCTTCTGCACTATTTAGTTCCAGCAGCAAAGTAAAATTTACCGATACACACAAGTCTTTGGATGAAATAGGAAAATATTCATGATCGAACAATTTCAAACACCATATCTCACACACTCCCACAGTTACCGAATTTCGGCCAACGTTGTGATCGATGGGAGACTCTGTGTTACTACTACACACAAACGCCAGTGATCTGCGATTGATAGTTTTCACTTAAAAGTGATACACCGTGACACATGCGTCTTTGGCAGAAATATGAAATCGCCTCTGGCGGACCATTTTCATCCCCCATATCCTCCACACCCCAATAGCTACAGACATCTAACAACCATAGTGCATGACAACAGACACGATTCTACTACACACATAAACACCAATGCTCTATGCTATGTAGTCGTGGCAGAAAAGTGAAATCTGCGGAGACACATGCCTTTCGTCGAAATACGAAAATATCCTTGGTCGCACACTTACAACCACCATATCTCCCACACAACCACAGTTTCTGAAATTCGGCCGCTCTTGTGATCGAAAGGTGACTCTGTGTTACTACCACACACAAACGCCAGAGATCTGTGATCTATAGTTTTCGCTGAAAAGTGATACACCATGACACTTTTGTCGTTGGCAGAAGTATGAAATTGCCACAGGTCGACCACTTTCAACCCCCATTTCTCCCACACCCCCATAGCTACCGACATCTAACAACCATAGTGCACTACATGAGATACGATTCTACTACCAAACACAAACACCAATGCTCTATGCTATGTAGTTGTGGCAGAAAAGTGACATATGCGGAGACAGTCGAAATACGAAAATATCCTTGGTCGGCCACTTACAACCACCATATCTACCACAGTACCACAGTTTCTGAAATTCGGCCGCTGTTGTGATCGAAAGGTGACTCTGTCCTACTACTACACACATACGCCAGTTATCTGTGATCTATAGTTTTCGCTGAAAAGTGATACACCATGACACTTTTGTCTTTGGCAGAAGTATGAAATTGCCACAGGTGACCACTTTCAACCCCCATATCTCCCACACCCCCATAGCTACCGACATCTAACAACCATTTTGCACGACAGGAAAGACAATTCTACTACCACACACAAACACCAAAGGTCTATGTTATGTAGTTGTGGCAGGAAAGAGAAGTATACGGAGATACGAATTTTTGGTCGAAATATGAAAACGCCCTGCACTGACCAACTTTAATCATTATATCTCCCACATCCCCACAGCTATCGGCATTTCGCCAACGTTGTGCACGACAGGAAACTCCATGCTACTTCCACCCACAAACATCAGTGATCTGTGCTAGGTAGTGGTGGCTGAAAAGTGAAATATAGGAAAAAACACGTCTATTTTTATATATATATATATATATATAAGATTTTGCCTTTTTCACTGGGAAATAAGGACTTAAGTGTCCGTCAAATTTGTCACTTTTGGGACATTTTTCCTAACTGGGTGATCTGAAAAGCAGTATTACGTAAGAACTATTTATATTTCTACTCAATATAGACTTTCCTTCTCTACTCTTTCACCACTTTTTTCAACGTTTCGGGGTAAAATGCATTGCATTGTAACCTACAGTAAAATCGTACGTAATACAACGCGCGGCGTTGAGGAGTCGTTGAACGTAAACTGCTTCCTAACCTATTTTAGCTCTTTGTTAGATGATAATAAAAATATGTCTTTCCGAGTCAAAGTTGCAAAACCCGATTTCAGATAGTGACATACCTAGTGTTGCAAACTGAAAAAAAAAAAAAAATGTTTTTCTTCAGCTTTGTGAAAAAAAAAACATGAAAAAAAACCTAGCACCCGTGTTTTTTTTCTTAATTTTTTTTTTAGAAAACAATATATTTGATAAATTATAGTTTTATTTAAGGAACTTACATTTTACAAGTGTGTTTTAAGTCTTACTGAATCATATAATGTCTTACATAATGATTCATAAGTGTATCTATATAGGTAACATAATTTTATTCATCCTCTATGTCAGTATTCACTAGTATCAGTACTACCAACACTAGTTCGATCGGAGTCGGAATTTTCTGTTCTCTTCTTCTGTCTCCTCTAGATCCATAACTTCAGAAATAGTTACATTTTCTTTACTGGTTGTTATTGCATGTACGCAAAAGATTTTGAGATTGCAATTTTAAATTGTGAGCAAAGTACACACTGTGCATGAAGATCTGCAGCCGATAGTTCTGTATTACGGTCTTTTAAGTTTGAATTTAAATCTATTATCATACAAAATAGGAGCTTTATTTCTTTTCAATCGTTGGTTTACGCCAACAGGTTGCAAGGAAACAATTCATAATTAGGGACCGTGCACAAACTACGTGGCTCGGTCCAGAGGGAGGATGGGGTTGGCTGGAAGGCTACGCTGGGCTACGTGGGGTGAGGGGGGGGGGGGTTCCAAGCCAGGCCACGTAACTTTCCTTTCGTAACATTTTTCAGAGTTAAAGTGAGGAACTGAAGTCACAACAGCATGTGAGTATTTATTTCCCTCAGTTAATTATATCCGTATATAATTTACAATAGTCTGACAAGAGAAAACAGTACAAAATGTCTTCTGGAATCAAAACGGGAAGAAAGCTACGTGCTACGTGAGCGGGGGAGGGGGAGGGGGGGGGGCAAAAGCCAAGTAGGGCTACGTGGGGGAGGAGGGGGGGGGGTTCACAGGAGGCCAAAATGGAGCTATGTGGTTTATGCACGCTACCTTACTGACAATTTAATGAGTCAGTACCACTATACTCTGAGAGGTAACAAGTATACGAATATAAGGAAAGCCCAATAAGTAATAAAAAGAGGCATAAAACCGTGGATAAATTTTAAATTCCTAATTTTTTTAAAAGATCTGTAGGTAATTTTGTAGGGCTGGCAGCCCTATTTCAAATAGCAAGTATCAATCCAAACAATGGGGAATGGGGATTCCTTCTCGCGCAACCTGGTCTCTTCGGGAAATCCCCGTTCATAAAGAAAATTTCAGTCAATTTTGCCAATATTTTCGTAATTATTTTTTCCTACTGAACCAGAAAAATATAGTAGATTTTAAACTAAGATAAGTACTTAGAATAAACTCTAAAACATTCATTTTAAACGATAACTGCCTTACAAATTTGAGATTTAGTAGTTGTGAAAAAAAAACGTGTTCCAGAAAGAAAAAAAACGTTTTTTTTCATGTTTTTTTCAAGCCAGAAAAAACACCGTTTTTTTACAACACTAGACATACCCTATCAAAAGGGGATAGCCACTGAAGGAGGAATAGTGTTTCAGACACGCATTGCTGAAGCAAGTCAAGGAGCAGCTTTACCACTGTGCTTGGTGGGTGAGCGGTAACGTTCTGGCATTCAGGGTGACCGAGGGTCAAATCCCGATCCGGCAATCCAGATTTCGTTTTCCCACGGTTTCCAGAAATCATTCCAGGTAAATATTTCGATGGTTTCTTTAAACGAGACTTGCCGAATTCCTTCCCGTTTTTTGTCCGCAACATTCTCGCGGCTATAATGATCTCGACGGACTGTGAAGCCAAATAATAATAATCCTACAGATTGGAACGGATCTGCAATGAAATTAGACATGCGGTTAATTATTTCTTGTTTGGAAAAGTAGCGATTCAATGGAGCAGAGCTGAAGCCAACTTATGTACTGAATGCATTTTAAAAATTATTTACTCTTTTTAAACAGTATTTATCCATAATTTTTGTACCGTATATATTTATCCTCATCAGAAGAAATTTTTTATTTCAACCCCATCAGTATGCAGTTGATAGAAACATAAGGCAGGTTGCGAAACTGCAGTCATGATGCCTGCATTGTGCAGTCTATAGCAAACACGACAATTTAACGTTGTGATGATGGCTGAGGCCATAGATAATTGTCTGTTGTACTGTGAGATAGTGACTGTTGACATCGGTTTGTGAATTTTTTAGGTTTTGCGCTAGTATTTTCTTATTTGTGAAACGTTGAAACTCTTTGTTTCTGATCTGATATTGGAGACAACCCTAGCAGCATTACATAACAAGAACAGTTGATGCGCCGTTTCCCCCTTCCTTCCCCCCGAGAAGGAGCGGACTGATAGCTTATCGCTTAGAAAGTACTTGCTTCAGAAAACCATGGTCCTGGGCTCAACCCTACAAGAGCCCGGAATTCATACACGCATTTAACATGACTTTCACCTTTGGCAAAGTTTTCTTTGAATGTATGATGTACGCTATGAAGTCAAGACCAACGAAATTACTTAACAAAAAAAAATAAAAATCATATTGCTTGGACGTGATTTGATTCGAAAGTTCTGGCTGCAGGAATGTGAAGTGTTTTAAATGTTGTTGCTCACATTTATTTCGCACAGCTATGGAATATGTGTTTTTCCCCTATTAGTTCAGGTGGTCGCAAAGATAAATCAATGGTATCATATGCTGCAGTGATGCCTTTAAATATTTCTTTTCTATCTACTGTAAGCAAGTGGAATAAATGGAAAGTTGTCTTAATACTGGCGGAACTTAACTTCTGCTACTTTCCTGTAATTTCAGAGTAAGGATACTGATACGGCGTGTCTTCTGAGAACAGTCACCAGTTCAATTGCTGATCATTTAAAACAACCGATAAATCCAGTTCGTCCTTTAAGCCTAGTTCTTTTAGAGTTATATCACTGCTAGTCATTTTGATTGCTCGCTAGAATACTGAAGTAACTGGTTTTCTAACTTGTAGAAGAGAAGCCCTGGTCTACTTAATGCGGCTGTCGGCCATGTTGAGCTGATAGCGATGGGCTTTTTCGTTATCTGCTAGAGTGGAGAAAGTTGGTTCAGAACCTGTCAGCTGGAAGTGAGGTACTTGCACCACAGAAAAACAGTGTAGCGGGAACTTTCTCCGTATACAAAGGTGTAGGGAAACTATTGCATAGTGATGAATTCAAATTTATGGGTTTCAAAGTGGGCCTACTCAAGGTGTTAGTTATCTGGTTGTGTGTGTTGTTTTTTTTTTTTTTTTTTTTTGGTGGGGGGGTCATCCGTTTCGAATTTAGCCTAGATACATGCGCATTTTTAATTAAGTGTTATACTCGTCTTGTGTCGACCTGCCATTTGTCCGTAAGAATTACATTGGAAAAACCTTAACATTGTTCAGATAAACGAAATACGCTCAGAACTAGCTGAATGGCTATAATGCCGAATGCCCATTTAAAAATAAAGAGAAAAGAAAACTATTTTCATCTCTTCGGATTGTGAGGACTTATTTAATCCCTTGAAGTATTTTGGCGTAACAGTACAAAGTAACATGAAATTGTACCAACATTTAACTCGGGTTATACTGTAGGTAGAGCTAATTCTAGGTTGCATTCATGGAGCGAATTTTGAAGAACTGTAAGGAGGTAGCATACAAAACCCTCGTGTGGTCACATTTTGAGTATTGTTCTGGCGTATGGAGACCGTATAGTAGCGTATTGATCGCCGGTATAAAGAAGAGCCACTCGATTCATAACTGCTTGCCACAGTCCTTCCGAAAGAGTTACAGAATTGATACATAGATTGGCAGACAGCCAACACAGGATTCGTGTAAATTTATTGGCAAACACATTTCATTTACAAGCGGTTTGGGTAGCAATGACAGGAGAGATAAGATTAGAGAAATTAAATGTCGTATGGATGGTTACAACAATTCTTTCTTCCCTCATGCACAGAGCTAATTTTGGTATTAAGCACCCTCTGCCACGCACAGTTTTGTGAATTTCAAAGTATAGATGTAGATAGGGATGGAATGTGAAACACGTCGGCCGAAGCCAATGTTAATAAATCATACAAACAGTTGCATGGAGATCTTCCTGCAAACCATTGAAAATCTGTGTGTGGATGTCCAGATTGGATTCGGATCAACGATCTCAGCTTTAGTGACGGGACTGAAGATTTGCTATAATTTTTCTATACACTGTATACATGTCTCTACGTGCCTATCGGTGCGAGTATTCCGAGAATATTGTAATTGGAGTACTAAGACCGCCTAGCGTAATTAAGGGTCCATACGATGATCTTATCAGGTAAGAAGGTAGTCGCTTGGTTAAAAAAAAACAAAAATCAGTGTTTAGAACGCTTTCAGATTAGCTTACGTATCCACGGCTCCCAAAGCTACGCCATCACTATTGCAATGGCTCAGTCCCAATAAAATTTATGAGACATATTATTATGCTATGCAGACTTAACTACGAACACTTTCAATTCAATAGAACTACAGTACGGCAAAGTAACCACAAAGCAAAAAATTTTGTTTGTTTTGCTCGAAACTGGATATGGTGGGAGACAAGTTTCAAGCAAGATAACCTGCTATAGTTTCAAATATTGATCTAGGAATTAGAAAGAACTTTTTAAAACTCTATGTGTGGAGCACAGCACTTTACGGCAGCAAAACATGGACTTTAGGAATACCGGAAAGAAGGAAAATTGAAGCATTTGAAATGAGGTGCTACAGAAGAATGCTGAAAATTAAGTGGACAGACAAAGTAAGAAATGAAATGGTGGGTAAGGAAAGAAGTTTGTGGAAGAAGCTTACAGAAAGAAGACAGGCTGGTAGGTCATATTTTGAGACATGCTGGATTGGTTAATTTGTTAGTGGAGGGAACAGTCGAAGGTAAGAACTGTAGTAATTGAGGACGTGGGTTGTAAGGGGTATGTAGAGATGAAGAGGTTAGCACAAGATAGGAAGGGATGGAGGATTGCATCAAGCCAGTCTAAAGACAGAGTGACAGAAAAAAAAAACACCTGCTAACAGAAACGATCTAAAATCGACAACTATCGACACCGTACCTTGTTTTCAAGCAAAAATTTTAAAAGAATCTTAATTCTCTACTTAACGAGTTCTAAACATTTATACCTCACCTGCTCAAGTATACTGTGAAAATTTGAAGTTTCTATCTAACTTAATGCGTTTCGTAGCTAAACGAAGTTCATTGTTATCAGAACTGAACGCGAGCGTATTGTGTTAGCGCTTAAATAATGGCTTCCCTGGCGATACGTGGTAGGTTAAATTAGCAAAAGGATCAGAGAGACTCCATACTATAAAAGATGGTTGCATTAAATCACTTTCGCTCAATTTCGAGGTCTTACAACTAGATGCGAGCCATGATAAGTTCTCTGAGTGATATATACTTCATACACTTTTATAGTATAGCAAGTACGGTCTTAAACCAGTTTTTTATGCATCATTATCTTCGTATCTTCTGAAGGATCCTATAAAATTCATAGAGATAAACTTACTATGGTGTTTATCAATCGTCTTGTCTACCGTTATCCCGCATAATTACAAATATTTCTCCAAGTTTACTGTCTACTGTTGATGAAAGAATAAACTGTTTGTTCGATAACTTGTCTTCTTTGCTCTTACTCCGGCAAGAAATCAAGTAAAATCTTGGTATGGCTCCTATTATTGCGATACATTACGATGCAACGGTAATTTAATCATGAGCCATAAAGTTATAGCAAGACAACTGCTGAAAGCCTCTTACAGCGGCTGAGCTGGAAGTTATCCGTAAATACAATGCAATACAATACAATGCATTCATTTTCACATAACTATTTAAAAACAACCAACGAGTAACAAACCACAAGACATCCCTGACAAATGCCACAATTACTGCCGTCCATTATTCGGTTCATCATGCCGAACATCAGGCAATTGTTTCTTCTATCAGCTATGGTCATGTTTTAGGAATTACTATGGGTCTTAAATAGTTCCCATTTTTAGGGTCAAAAGTCATTACAATTTGACTTGATGTGACTGAAATATGAACTTGACCTGTTTCAGCCTGGGGGTTAAAAAAAAGATGGTTGCGTTTGAAGGGATTTTGAAATAGTTAAGACAAAAATTTTGCACTGACTGAGATTATCACACTATAAAGCAAAGGTTCAAAGGCCAAGACCGCTTCACCCGCTCTGGCCGAAATATGAACGTGATCTGTATTGCAACCTAAGGGTTCACTATGCAAAATTTGAAGAATTTCGACTAAGTTTCAAGGGAGTTAGAATACGTAAAAAAATTTATGGACAGACACGGCTTGACTCCTACATAGATTATTCCCTTTAAAAAATACAAAATTACTGCAGTTGGCCTATATGACCATCTAATCAGCTTTCGAGCTTTTACTGCACAAATTACTGGTTAGTGTTCACTAGGCCTACATCTGTCCGGAGACTATACATGCATTTGTCGTCAACAATAGCTCATCGCCGGAATAATGCGATACTTCACCTAACATAGATGGCCGGAATATTGAAAAAATGTCATCTCCAAACGTGATGTAGTGTCATAAGCACATATAATGATTTGAAATACATTGAACTTAGTGAAATTCCCTGCGAACAGAACACAGGATTTAAATGACCCATGGAATGGGCGGGAGTAACCATCGTTGCATTGCTAGTCTGGTACACGTGATAGGAGGCTGATCTAACACGTGCTCTCAACGGCCACGGTTCAAATCGTTCATGTATCAATAATCACGTCACGCGAGTAGGTCAGCAATTAATTGTTAACAACAGAAAATTCAAAAAATATCCGAGAAAGACATACCCCCCACACATTACAAATTTTCTGCATGCAATGTTATTCACAACCAATTCCCAAGTGACCAAATGTATGGAGAAAATGGATAATCATTTAAAATCTAAGCAGTTTCACTACACTTCAGTAAGAAGGGCAGTGTTAGCGTAGATTTTCAAGTTTTCGTATTGGGTGAAAAGTCTCTGTGTAATGAATCCAAATGTCACTTCCATACTTATATTTTTGATACATTGTTTACAGAAGAAGATTTCACTTCTTTCTTGTTGCACTATTAATAAAATTTTAAGTGAAACATGCAGTTGTCTCCCTTACCTGATCATTCAGTCTACAACTTTATAATTTGATGAAAACAAGAATTTTTTTATTATTAAAATAGAACAGTTACTAATACGTTTAAGACCTCGTAAAATTACATTTGTTTCAGGAATGGATGTGTGTCAATTTTGTCCATCATTACGAACAACCTACGGCCATTGTAGACATGGCTATAATTCGCATCATGCACATTATGTTAATCGATTTACCGATCAAACTGCCGGTGGATGATTCGGTACATTCGCTGCTGAGGTTAAAACTAACAATATTAAGCTCAGTAATTGTTTCCTGCATATTATGATGATCGATGAATTATGTTTCCATATCGAATACATCAGCTGAACAGATAGCAACAGCAGAAAAAATTAATCAGATCAACTATTTTCTATCGAATATAACTATTCCTTTCTTCTGTTTTATGGTTATGGCAAACTATTGAATACGTGTGTGAAATATAACAATAACATATTGCTCATTTGCTGCAACAATGACACAACTAAAAAAATCGAGCTATCTTGAGTTATAATCTTAGGATGGACCATTCTCGTAAATACTACAACTGATGTTATACATTTTCCCTTCATTTATATTGTATTATTTCGATAAAACTTTCAGATAGTTATTTTCTAGTGAATGCATCAAGTTGTTTCACGCGAGACATTTCAATTGGTCCTTCTATAAAACTGACGTTTTTAAGTTATGTTACTGTTGCATCAAATGAGAAACATATTCACTCCAACAACATCTATACTAATTTCAAAGTGAATTATTATGAGATAATAGATACATTTCTATGCATGAATACGACGAAACATACAATATTGATTTAAACACTGCGAATACTTACTTTAAAAAAAAATAATACTAGTTTATTTGGATTAGTACGCAGGACTCACGGACATAGGAGAAAATTGATTCTATGAGAGTATCATCGAGGTGTATTTATTATTGATCTGTTCTGCCAGATCTTGGTAATCTCATTCATGCCAACTAACAAGATTAAAGGACCCAAAAACTATACGAATAAACCAATTCCTCGATTTGGAAGATACGGTGGACCCAGTAGGTGCACGTGATTCAAATATGGAAACAAACGTTACAATAATCTCTGCGTCTTAGCTCTGAACGTATGTTACACTCAAACAGAGAGATATAATTCTACATAGCAAGTATGTCAGCGCTTCAGACACGACTCGGTGCATTACGAAACGAGAGTAGTAGAAGTCCTCGGCCGTACAACGTGTTAGTGTGAGTGTAGCTAAGTGACAGCTCAGAGAGGGCATTTCATAACGCAAGGTCTCCCAGCAGCTTACAACTACGTACACGAACTACCCAGCCTGCTTATGAGTCAAAGGCAGTCGGCCTGTTAATTGCAGTCGGCGCCATCACCTCTGCCGACACTACAGCTCAGAGCAAGTCAAATATGTCACCTTAACAATCTAGGAAGCAGAGACAACTCAATTAGATCTATTCGAACACAGGTATTCGCAGCTCAAAATATTGAGTACCGTCCACACTCTTCCTCCCCGACCGTCAGAAACAAGAAACGGCAATATGAATGACATACCTTATCAACAATGTGTGACTCCTTTGGCAGTAAGCCGTATACCGGTGCATCCACGACCCGGCCAACCAGTTTATCAGCTTTTCCAGGAATATTTATCTGTTAGATGACCATCTTCAGTTCAAATTACACTGATGGGTCAAAGATACCATCGACGGGAGTGGGCTGTGCCTTCTCCTACCCAGAAACACGAGACGCTCAAAGGTTCCGCCTTCCAGCACATCTACCAATCTACTCGCTGATGACATCATCATCAACCAGGCTCTTATTTAAGATATTTCCAAATATACTTATACTCTCCGAGTCATTCAGTGTCCTTCGCTCCTCAGCTACGCCCGTAATACTCCAGCGACCCAATACATAACACGTCAGTGTAATCCAGCAGACTGTAGAACTTAATCTACGGGGTTCCACAGTTAGTTACATTTGGATACCCGCACACTCCGGAATTAGATACAATGAGCGCGCCGATATGTAGCTATTGGGAGCGTGCACAAACTACGTGGCTGGGTCCAGAGGGAAAGGGGGGGGGGGGGGGGCTAGAAAGCTACGTGAGGGGAGGGGGGGGGTTTCCGAGCCAGGCCACATAGTTTTCTTTTCAAAGTTAAAATGAGGAACAGAACACACAACAGCATGTGGATATTTATTTCCCTCAGTTAATTATCTCCGTATGTAATTTACCGTAGTCTGCCAGGAGAAAATAGTACAAAATGACTTCTGGAATTAAAAGGGAAAACAGCTACGTTCTACGTGCTACGTGGGGAGGGGGGGGGGGGTAGAGGCAAATCCACGTAGGGCTACGTGGGGGGGGGGGGAGGGGTTCACAGGAGGCCAAAATGGAGCTACGTGGTTTATGGACGCTCCCTAACGAGGCATGTAGCTCTGGTAGAAGCTTAACTCCACCCAGATACACCGTTGATTATCAGGCAACAATGATAAACTATACTTTCCACCAATGGATAGGAGCTGGAACGAATCGAAATGAAACAGTATGCTCCTCCACGACGACGACCTTGGTATTCAAAATCGAATTCTCAACGACGATACATAACATCTATCATCGGTATGAGATTCAACCTCTGCGCCTTCCGTAGTCACCTTTATCGCGTCCAAGCGGTAAACACATCCTACTGCACATGTAACGGACTGGCACTAAGGGACCTCAATCATTTGTTCTTCAACTGCTCTAATTTTCACCAACATCAAGCAACTTACATCAGGTCTCTTGTGCTAGCACGGCAGCCACTTCCAACCAGTGTTTTCAGTTTTACTTCCTTCACATAACAACCATATCTGCTGTATCATTAAGGTCTTTTTAAAGACGCTGACATACATATTTAATGCATTAATACATCCGTAACTTTTTCTTCTTATTAACTTGTAATTCTACCATGTTGATTGCATGGTTTACGCAAAACCTAAAGTTAAATAAGTAGTAAATAACGAAACTAAAACGCGTTGGGTCAATTGCTAAGAGTTTATTCAAGGAACGTGGTGGTTTCAATTAACAGTCAGCCAATGCACGCTACCGCATTCTCAGAGTGGTCAGGCCGTTTTCGTTATATTTATTATCTTATCGAAATATAATAATTCGATAAAAAGTGTTCATGAAACACTGAACTGACCCTGTGATCTAGGGACTACTTGACCAATTTTTTTTTTTTTTTACAGTTATTAATGTATAAACTTTTTATGGACCCACTGTAATTTACAGTTCGGTATTTATAAATTTCTTCTAAGTCCGTCAAAAATGACAGTTTGAACGGAGTGTTCTGACAAATAATTTCTTCCAACTTGTTTAATTTAATACAATTGTTATTAGATAACGCTCATAACCCTAATTTTGTAATGTTGCACATATTACGATTGTAGTTTTTATCGCGATACCGCTGAACTGGATGCTTCTGAAATAATAACGTTAGTAACACTGCGTCAGTGAAAGCAAAGCAAAATGAATCTTAACAACTTACGTTATGCCACGTGGTGTTAGTTTTATTCTTGGTCCAGGCCGCATAAACGTGATTAAAAAAAAAAAAAAAAAAAAAAAAAAAAAATCATGCCCACTGCTCTAATGTCAAATGCCAGTTATAATTATTAATTTTTTAATTGCGATGGAGCTAACGCTCCGGTGGTAATTCCCCTAGTCTTCTAATTACCCCTATATATATATATATATATATATATACACGTTTATGTGAGTTCTAAATTTTTATTTTACAGTTTTTGAAGTGACAACTTATATGGTGGCGCCTAGACGCTACTGGAGCTTACGTAATAACTAATAACGCATGCACCGACACGTAATTGCGTATGCCTCCGACACGCAATTACGCATGCACATTCGCAATGTGTCAACGCATACAAACTTATCAATTTTTAAAACAAACTACCGGCTTATTATGCACAAGAACGAATAGACATGGTTAGGATAATGTCAGATGTTGATGAATCGTGATGGTATTAGCGTTACACTAACCAATATAAAAATTGTGTTTATAATATGTTTTACACGACGGGTTATAACTGTGTGACATTTACTATGTTTGGGTTTTAGTACATGTAGATATTTGTCTGTATGAATTTAATTTGTTGCCACCTTCAGAATCTCGTTTTATTTGGTGACGGCTGACCATTACACTCGCCAGGAACTGTATCACACGAGTTGAGTAACGAGATAATGCTTATGGCTCATAAATTTTGGAAATAAAGTTACGTTCAGATACGATCGGAGCGTCCCTGGGAAAACAAAGATACACTTACTTGTGGCTCCAACGACACACATTCTTTTTTATAAAATTTAGATTACATTTACAGTCGAACCTGGGTAAGCGAGATTTCAAGGGACAGCTAATTTTTTTTTTCACTTATGGAGGTTTTTCACTAACCCAGGTTTTACGCTTATACAGGTACAGGAGTGGCTTTTCTCACTTTTAAAAAATACAGCAAATATGTAGTGATAAAAACGTATATATTCTATAGGTATTATTCATTAGAATTTGACATATATGCTTACAAAAAGAAAACAAAAAACCTTATTCTTAGATTTACTTAAAGAAATCCGTTAATTCTTCTGCGTTTCTGCATTTTGTATATGTTTTTCCAGTTCATAAACCTCAAATATTGTTTTCTCAACAACCGCCGAGTATTCAAAAAAAAAAAAAAAAAAATGGTGGAGCGTCTCCAGTGCTTTCAAAGCTTCTTTGGTATGTTATTTACTTCTGTATCCAAAATCTGCGATCGGTCAGCTTCATCTTCACTGTCATTTCCGTCAGTACACGTACTCACACAATCCTTAATTATATCGTCTTCGGTGTGTTCTCCGACGGTAGCCACATCGTCGTCAAGCTGAACAAAGTCCCCGAAGGTTGGCGTTAACATACTGGTTCCTCATTGGTAGGTCCAACTTCAACCTCATTTTCCTCTGACAATAAGTCATGTTTATCTGTTCTGACCCAAAACCCAGCTTGTACCATACTATCCTTGCAAATTTCATGGCTAGAAGTACGTTAATCTCGGGGCTATTGTTTTTTGTTTTTTTCCCCCCAGGCACATAAATGTTAAACGATTTCTCTGCGATAAAAGCGTTTGAATGAGTGTATGATACCTTGATCTAATGGTCGAAGTTTGCTCGTAGTATTGGCAGGCAAGAACATGACTCTTACGTTTGCAAGTGTTGGTAAGTCCGTGTGGGCAGCAACAGTTGTCAACAAGAAGCACAATTTTTTTACGTTTTATCTTCATATCCTTGTCAACTTTTTTCAACCAATTTCTAAATTATATCTTTGTCATCCAAGCTTTTGTATTACTGGTATAATAAACAGGTAGAGTCTTGACACGTTTAAAACATCTAGGTCGCTTTGATTTCCCGATGATGAAAAGGGGGAATTTGTCCGCACCAGTCATGTTTACACATTGGAGAATAGTAAGGGGTTCCTTGCTTTGTTTTCCTCCATGGCATTTTTCATCTTTAAATGTAACTGTTTTATCCGGAAGGCACTTGAATAACAAAGCAGTTTCATCTGCATTGTAAATATCGTTTGGATCATACCCTTCTAAAAGATTGGCAGATCTTCATTCCATTGGTTACACACGTCCTTGGGCCAAAGATTTGCTTTCACCG
Organism: Vandiemenella viatica; assembly: GCA_031002005.1. Classification (NCBI taxonomy): domain Eukaryota; kingdom Metazoa; phylum Arthropoda; class Insecta; order Orthoptera; family Morabidae; genus Vandiemenella; species Vandiemenella viatica. Next base: position 60,128,886 of record JARYHS010008074.1, read on the forward strand.
GCTGCTTTTTTGAAAGAAATATTATGACGCTTTTGAAACCCTCTAGCTAGCCATTACTAACTGGAAGTTTTGAAATTCCCAGTTTTGTAGCAAATTCTTTGGATTTTTTCTTTCAACAAAGGTCCATCAAGGGGACGTTCTTATTGAGGGTTTGTTTTATCCATTCTTACAGGCACTTTACGATGTTAGGAAATTTAGAAAGTCGACTCCTCTTAATATTTCCATGTCCCTCAGAGCACTGAGACTTATATAGAAACTTTTGATTTTATAATTTTATAAAAGGTCGATTCTGGTACACCAAACTCACTCTGTATTTCACTTCGCGATTTCCCGCTCTCGAACGCAGTCACTATTTTAAGTTTATCACTTAAGGACGACACTTTGATGTTTTCTTTTAACATTTTGAGTATGTGTCGAACCTTGCTTCGCAATCGATAGTTATCAACTGAAGTATCAATTGGCAATTGGAACAGAATACGATACAACAATGTAAGTTAGCTTCCACGAAATTTAAGAATTGGGTCATAAATAATAATTGTTAAATACGCTCGACTGTCGCTTATAGAGGTAAAGACAAGTATTACAGTCTCATTTATAGGGGTCCACGAGGGAAAAACGACTTTCTCTTATTAGAGGTTTCTGTTTCTCACTTATAGTGGTTTTTAAATGTTAAAATGACGGGATCCTGACAATTACTTGTATTCTCACTTGTAGTTTTCTCGCTTATCCGGTTCTCACTCAGCCAGGTTTGATAATGTCTAATCAGATGCATTATAACAGGACTTCTATTAAATTAGAAAAATTAATTGACGTCAGTATCACGGACAATTGTATTTGGTGGTGGTTGTTAAGATTTGCATTATTGGGTTCAAGTTTTATTAGTATCAGCCTTAAATCTCCACGGAAATCTGTATGTAACTTATTACTTGGCTTTGATAAGATGGAATCAACATCTCTGAAACCAAACAGTATAAGAGTTTGGTAATGCAAGGAAAAAGAAAGTACCTCTTCAAAAAGTTCTAGATATTTTTGCATAATATTTATGTTCGCACAAAAGTCGCTTTATATAGCTACATTTTAAAAATCATCTTGACTTCCAGATCAACTGACAATTCAGAAGCTACTTCCATTCCAGAATCTTGTTTTGTTTGATAACAGCTGAGCATTACGCTCGCGTGAAAACGTATCGCCAGGATCACACAGGTTGAGTAACGAGATAATGATTATGGCTCATAAATTTTAGAAATTAATTGCCGCGAAAACCCAATAGATATGAGCATGTTCTCTAAACCACCAAAATTTGAAATTATCCTTCAATTTTTAAAATAGCTTTGAGTACATTTCAAAATCAGTTTACATTAGTTTCAATCACTATATTTTCGTAAAGTACGGATAATTTCCTTATAACCAAAGAAGATTTAAAGAAAAGTAATTTAATATTTATTTGGGAGGGGGGGAGGGCAGGGGGTTTCAGTTCGTCAATCTCTAGGTCATTAGTGCTGGGAAAGGAACCGGGAAGAATGCGGCCATAGAAATTTGAAGTAACCATGTAGCCTTTTGCATGGATCAATGTTGAAATACATGGAAATCTGAATGATAGGACGAGGGTTTCAAACGACCGAGCGTGGTAGGTGAGTGGTTAACGTTCTGGCCTCGCATTCGGGAGGACACGGGTTCGAATCCCCGTCCGGGCATCCAGATTTGGGTTTTCGATGGTTTCCCCAAATCACTCCAGGTGAATGCCGGGATGCTTCCTTCAAAAAGGCCTTGGTCGAATTCCTTCTCGTTCCTTGTCGCCAGTCCCATCCCGCCTCTAATGACCTTAGCCGTCAACTAGGCGAAAAGGAATAAGTAAAAAAAAAAAAAATTAAAAAAAGGTTTCAAACGCATCCTACCGGATACCAGGTCTAAGTAGCAGATAGCGAATTCTCAAAAAATTGTCACGTTACTATCTTGTCGACGGGTCTGGACGTCATTAAATTTTGTGGATAAAATCGCCAAGTAGAAAATGTCGTTCTTAATTCTCTCCAGCTCAACCTCTGTAGGAATCTCTACGTTTTAGCGTAGCTACTCCTAAAGCGCTTGCAAACTTGTTTGTACCTTTAGACCAGTATTTTTCAACCTGTGGGTCTCGACCTTCTTGCACGGGGGGTTGCGTTCACGATAAGTTTTCGAATCGTGATTGTATTTTTGAGACGCAATTAACCAAATCCTTTTTTGATTGGAACAAATTAAACAGTGATGTTTATTATTCATGACTGTAAAACCAAATTACAGGTAACTGTCGTCATAAAGTCTACTTTTTTATGGTTTTGATTTGCTTACTGCCACTTGTAGCGTGCTGCGCAGATCTTTTGAGAAACTCCTCCATTTTATGCTCGCTCGCAGCGAAGCGCGTCCGTACTGGCTGGCGTACTCTGACAACCGACTGCAGCGAACGAAACCAAACTCTTCTTATGTGGCCGCTGATCCCACCTTCTCGCCTCCCGCGCCGCCACCGCGCAATATACAGGGTGTCCAGAAAAGGACTCCCTGATTTCAAAATTAAATATCTCGAAAACAAAGATCGATAGAGGAATGCAGTAAACGGTATGTTTATTGTGACAGCTGTAAGAAGTGTATACAGCAGTGTGAAATAATAGTTACAAAAGCTGCTTACAGATGGCGCTGTACGCTGTACAGCTCATATCATCATACATAAGTGAAATAATCGTATGAAAACAATCTTTGTAAACAATCACATCAACTCTTCCTTCGGTACGCTAACCTCCTTTCACGTTTCAATGGTGGAACTGATCGCCCTGAGCTACGGATCACTATTTAGGCATTACGTATGGCGATTACAGCGCCATCTGTTAGCAGCTTTTGTAACTATTATTTCAAACTGCTGTATACACTTCTTACAGCTGTCACGATAAACATACCGTTTACTGCATTCGTCTATCGATCTTTGTTTTCGAGATATTTAATTTTGAAATCAGGGAATCCTTTTTTGGACACTCTGTAAATTAACAGTTCAAAAATTACCGTTAATATTGGAAGCCTTTCTCATTAGAATCTGAAGATGTTATCATAGTTTCTGGGCCATAAAAAGAAATTAAGACAACTTTAAAAATTAATGTCTCACTAATGTATTCGCGTACTTCTGTATACCAAAATGATACAAATGTTCGTTACTTACTACTTTGTAGTTTGTGAACAAATAATTAAACTGAATGACTGAACTACTTTGTAAACTTGCAACGGTGGAGGTGGGGGGGGGGGAGAGTGGTGGTGGTGTTGAGGGGGGGGGGTTCACTTCTGTATTAGATGTTTAGTTATTGAGTATGTTAGTAAATTTTAATTAAATTTTTTTTCCATCGACTCCCGAGCCCCGAATCGACTTTTTCTAGTGTTATATCGAATCTGTTCATATTTGCCATTCCCGGGATCCCTGATCTACAGCATTTAGCTGTAACCACATTTTTTTGAGGGGGCCCACAGCTATTTATAGTTAGGAAACTCAATTACTAGTCCTCGTATGGAAATATATCAGTGGGGTATTTAAGTTCGAACGATATGTATGCATCTACCGGAACTGGAATTACTGGGAACATGGGTTCGAATCCCCGACTGCCCATCCAGATTTCCATGGTTTCCCTGGATTATTCCAGGTGAATGCCGGAATGGTTTCCTTCAAAAAGACAATGGCAAAAGTCTTTCGCGTTCCTTGTCTCCAAACCTTTCCCTTCTCTAATGAAGCGACGTATCCGAGGCGAAAATGCCTGAGCAAAAAATGTTATGCGTATTAAAAAAAAAAATTTTTTTTCAGCTTTGTGAAAAAAAAAAACATAAAAAAACTAGCACCCTTGTTTTTTTTTTTTTTTTTTTTTTTCAGAAAACAATATATTTGATAAATTATAGTTTCATTTGCGGAACTTACATTTTACAAGTGTATTTTAAATCTTACTGAATCGTATTATGTCTTCATTATACAGGGTGTCTCAGAATGTTTTTCGTTTTTGAATTGACCAATACGCGCCAACCGCAGGTAGCAGGGGGGGGGGGGGGGGGGAGTGGACTCAAACGCTTGGCCGCCTTGTTAAGTTTAGTAGCCATGAATCGTTTCACGGGATTACAGCGCGCGTTTTACGTGAGAGCGTTTTATAAAAACAACGATTCCTACACTGTTGTTCGTCGTCTCTACAGGACACATTTTAATTTAAAAAGCTTAAGACATGTGCCAATTGCCAATTTAATTAAGCATTGGGTGTGCAAGTTTGAAGAGACTTGGAATACAATGCCGGACAAATCGTATGGGCGTAAAAGGACATCAAGAACGAGCATGAACGTCGATCGCGTTCGAGAGTCTGTTATGGACGACCCACGACAGTCATTGAGATTGCGCGCAGCTTCTCTTAATGTGAACAAATCTACGGTTCATCGCATTATTTTGAAAGATTTACATTTTCACCCCTATAAAATTGTTATTGTTCAAGAAATGAAGCCTGATGATCCTGATAAACGAGTCGAATTCTGCAGGACAATGAAAAACCGTTTTAGGAGTTTCAATAACATCTGGTTCTCCGACGAATCGAATTTTCACATCAACGGTCATGTGAATAAACAAAATTGCAGATACTGGGCTTCCGAGAATCCGTTAGAACTGCATCAGACGCCCTTGCACTCGCCAAAAGTTGTTGTTTGGGCTGCCATATCAAGTCAAGGAATTATCGGTCCTTATTTTTTTGAGGATGACCGAGGTCGAACTCAGACCATTAATTCTGGCCGATATTGCCATATGATCCGGACTTGTTTGGCTACAGAAATGCAAAACCAGAAGGGCTACAACCGCAACACCTTTTTCCAGCAAGATGGATCCACTTCTCATGTTACAAATGACTCACTAGATGGTCTTCACGATTTATTCCCTGGAAGAGTGATAAGTCGCCGAGGAGCCCTGATTTAACGCCTGCTGATTTCTTCCTATGGGGCTACCTAAAAAGCAAAGTTTACAATCCATTGCCACCCAACCTGAATGTTTTGAAGCAAAGAATCACTGAAGAAATCAACTCTATTCCAAGAGCGATGCTCCAGCGAGTTATTGAAAATTTTAGGTCCAGGTTAAATGAGTGTGAACAAATGAATGGTGCGCATTTGCAAACGGTTGTTTTTCATAAATAAACTTCAAGAATTGCTCTTTAAATTAACATTAAATAAAACGAGATTTAATTGATATTTTGTTTTTTATTTAACATATAAAAACGAAAAACATTCTGAGACACCCTTTATAATGATTCATAAATGATTTTGAGATTGCAATTTTAAATTGTGAGCAAAGTACACACTGTCCATAAAGACTGCGCCGATAGTTCTGTGTTACGGTCTTTTAATTTTGAATTTAAATCTACTATCTTACAAGATAGGAGCTTCTTTTCAATCATTGGTTTACGCCAACGGTTGCAAGGAAACGATTCATAATTACTGACAATTAAATGAGTCATTATCACTATATGCTGAGAGTTTAACAAGTATAAGATTATAAGGAAAGCACAATAAGTAATAAAAAGAGGCAAAAAAAGTAGATAAACTTTAAATTCCTAATTTTTTAAAAGATCCGTAGGTATACAGATAAATTCGTAGGGCTGGCAGCACTAGTTCAGATAGCGATTATCAATCCAAACAACGGGAATTCCTTCTCGCGCAACCTAGCCTCTTCGGGAAGTCCCCGTTAATAAAAGAAAATTTCAGTCAATGTTTCCAATATTTTCGTACTTTTTTTCTACTAAACCAGAAAAATATAGTAGATTTTAAAATTAATATAAGTACTTAGAATAAACTCTATAAAAGTAATATTAAACGATAAATGCCTTAGAAATTTGAGATTTAGTAGTTATGAAAAAACGTCCCAGAAAAAAACGTTTTTTTTTCCACAGTTTTTTTTATGTTTTTTTTTTCAAGCCAGAAAAAAAAATGTTTTTTTACAACACTAGTTATGCGTCTCTGTTAATGAGTAGTTGCTTCAGTTCGAAGGTCTTAGCTTCCAGTCTTAAACTACCTAAGTTTCCACATAACTTGGCATGACTTTCAAATGGAATAGTTTTTTTTCCCTTGTGTCACCAAATACACAGATCTCCGTCCGGTTTTATTCCATGTCAAGATGTAGGTTGATTCCTCGGGGTACATCAAGACATCAATGGAATCCCCGATCATTGCCACAGTAGTATGGTGGGTGAGCAGTTAATTTTTTTTTTTTTTTTTTTGTAACTGCTTTACGTCTCTTTTTAACATCGAGGTCTTTAGAGACGGGAAAGGATGGGGGGCAAGGATGGGGGCAAGGAATGGGAAGGAATTCGGCCATGGCCTTTTGAAGGAAGCATCCCGGCATTTGCCTGGAGTGATTAGGGGAAACCATGGAAAACCCAAATCTGGATGCCCGAACGGGGATTCGAACCGCCGTCCTCCCGAATGCGAGGCGAGAACGCTAACCGTTACACCGCCCCGCTCAGTGTGAGCAGTTAACTGTCGGCGCCTGGTACTCAGAAGAACGCAGATTCAAATCCCCGACAGCCATCTAGATTTTCCGAAATCCCTCCAGGCGGTCCTGTGGTAATTACCTGTCAACTAATTACCCCTTTTTTATTATCTTATATAATATGAGTGTTAAATTCATCTACCTCTACTTCTGCGATTTGAAAATTTTAGTTTATAGGGGACCTATCGTTTAACGTGATATCCTGAACAACGGAAGAATTCTGGAGTACTGCACATAACACATCAAGCTGTGCCAGAGGTAAATGTGGCCTTTGAAAACCCCAGCCAGATAGTGATTCGAACCTGGGACCTTCCAATCTCCAGTCTGACGCCTGAGCTACCAGACCGCTAATTCCTGAAAATTTCTGCTAAAAGAGGAAATACCATGTTAAAGGATGTCCTTGATTTGCTAATTTGTCAAGGCAGGTAGCGCTTCAAGAGAATGGCTGTATGATAAGATAGATCTATAAATTAGAACATATACGACGCGGTTTATAATGGATATACGCAGAGAATGGGAGAATGCTGAGAGACAGATCCAAAATGCTTGATAATGTTGTTTAAGATATCGCTGGCCTGTTTTACAATCGATCGGTTGATAATACCACGACCAATATTCGATATAACGATGTTACTGGTGGACCTACTATACGGATTTAAGTAGATGTAATAAGTTTTATTATTATCATTTTTTCTTCCCTCGCAGGGGAGCAACGATATTTTCCGCCCTCCGTTTGGTTTTATATTAATGGCCATTCAGCCAGCGATCGTAATGTGTATTAATGAATTTCTTATTGCTTTTCTTCTCATACACGTAAAAGACGATAGCAGACACAACAATACCTGCAGTGGTGGATCGAGGGCGGGGAGGAGGGGGGGGGGGGAAGGAGGGCGCTAAGGGGTTCAAGTCTTCCCCCACCCCAAAAGTTTCTAGGTCCAACCCCGACATCGCAACCAAACCAAAATCCGCTCAAGCCCCTCCCAAACCAAAATCCTGGACCCGCCACTGAATACGTATATTCAAACACCGATGCCCTCAACCAGACTCGAACCGACGACAGTTATGAGGAAGTACCACTCTAGCCCCTACGCTACTGAGGTCGGCTCCGTTTAGCTTTAAATAATACACGAATAATCAGGATTTTATTTCTGGATTATTAATGTTTCTACGCCTCGAATGATTCAATCCGATAGTAATAAGTCGAAGCTAATAGAAAGGAAGAAACGAATAATATGATTCATCAACGTGTGTTGATTAAAACAGAATACCAATTAATAAATCAAATTTTCGTGAATTTTACTCCTGCACTTAGCAAAACTTGACATTTCACGGATAATATTTACATGCTTATCGCTACGAAGAAGGTACTCCACAATACATAATTAACTTTTGTACCAGAGGGTAGTTTTGAACAAATATTAACAGTATTGTTTTCAAAATTGAAAAAAAAAAGGCTTAGCAGTGCCACCTTTGCAATAAGAACTGTAGATTTAAACAAGAACGTCTTGCAAACAACTATTTCAAAAGCTCAGTATTCTTACAATGACTTTTCAGTGTATTCATGTTATTTCATGTGTTTTTTTTATAGAACATTTTACTTTTTTACATCAAATTCACAACTTACACAAAACATAAATCATCGAATTGAAACAAAGAGAGTTAATTATACTAGGACAAATCTGTTCAGTAAACATCCTGTAAAAATATAACAGTTTATTAATATATTTAAAGAAAAATTGAGAGATTATCCTACTCCACCCAAGGATTTTGTGTAATACATTTATCTGCATCTAATATGCCTTTGCAAAATTCAGTTGTAAATTTTAAGATTTAATTAGTTATATATAAATGTAATACTATCTCTTCTTGTGTGTAAATATATCATCGTGATATGTTCCACATCCCATAGCGCCTTCCTCTGACGGGACCTATAGAACAAGAGCAATAAATAAATAAATACCTTAAAACAAGAAGTATTTCTTGCAGTTTTTTTTCCAGTACTCCTAACTGAAGATGGAGGTGCGCCTTTTCACACTTTTCCCTCTTCACGAGAGAAAGTGATATAAAATTTACGAGTGGAGCTTGTTGGTTGGTAACATCCACGCTTGTGGGAACAATGGAACCAGGAGGAATATTTGAGGGCAGAATTTGAATCATACCCTTTAGCTGAAAAATTTTATTTAGAAATAAACGTAAGTTACCACTGCCATTAAGGTTGAATTTTTTTCATGGTGGATTTGTAGTTAGTAATCAAATAGTAATACCTACATCGCGTAAGGCTGTTTACTAAATGATTATCTTCTTATACGTGAACACTTTGCTAGCTATTAGCTGTCTCGTCTACGGCAATTGGCAAATCGAGGCGAGGAACCGGAAATGTTAATGCTGATTATTGTCACCTCCAATCCCACGTTTCTTTAAGCAATAAGAAAGTTAAATAGATCATGTCTTTGTCACTCGCAGTGACGCTTGTTGATTCCGATTCTGTTCATCCAGGTTTCGCTTTTCCATGGCTTCCAGAAATTGTACCAGTCAAATGCAGGAATAGTTCATTCATAAAATCCGCGGCGTATTTGTTTGTCCACGAAAATCTCCCAGATGCAATGACTTTGTAGACCAGGCGTCGGCAAACGGCGGCTACCTGAGGGTATTAGTGCTGCTCTTTGATAATATTTTTTTATACTTCTTTACCGTCAGTAGTAGTGATATCGTTGGAGAGATCTTAAGACCAGGCAGGCTACCAACCTCATTATAAGCAAGTTCTTTTGCCAACCTTTACCGACAATATGGCCACCGAAATGTGGTATACTCAACTTCCGATGGGCTCAAGCACTGTGTTTACATGTGGTATCGTCGTTACAAAGGCTTATTAAAAACGGAATTACGCCGGTTAATCGTTGAATCTACGTATGTTTATGTTTGGCGGTTTCGGTGAAAAATGAGGGTCTCAGTTATCATGTTTTTGCAACCTTTTTTTCTTTAGACCGGCGAAAGCGGTGTGTTAAACTGCGACATGGAAAAACTCCGTTCGAGGTGGAACCGAATGCTAAATCGGATTATAATTCATCGCTTGAGCTGTGGTAAGTGGTTGCTTGATTTTCACGCCTTTAATTCAGAGTATGAAGTGATTGTATAAACCACGATGCGCCTTTGCTGGAAATCAATTATTTATGTTGTAGTTATGCTCAGATTGCGGCAATGTAGCCTTGATTTGCTGTGGATTTATTATTTTTTTCTGCTACAGTCTAAATTTAAAAATACTTTGGATTGACTGAAAATCTGTTTCACTAACAAAAAAATATTAAATACTTTTGTCAAAATAATCGGTTTCCCGAGATTTTAAATATATAATATATATGTAGGAGAAAACAGAATTTATGACCTGCAATAAAGAAACACCAAAATACATGGAGACAAAATATGGAAAAATTAAACGAGTCTCCTACTTCAAGTATCTCGGTGAAACAATTCAAGAGAATGGAACTGAAGCAAAAGCTAATGAAATTAGATGCCAGAAGATGGAAACAGCTTATCGCCTAACACAAAATGTCTACAACAAAAAATGTATCTCCAAGCACACAAAACTGAGACATTACAATACAGTCATTAAACCAGAATGTCTTTATGGATCAGAAACACTTATTTTTAACAGAAAAAAAGATATAGAAAACATTGAGAAAAAAGAACGCAAAATTATAAGGAAAATTTTGGGCCCAAGACTCATAGGAGACCAGTACAGACTCAAAAGTAATCAGGAAATTCTACAATATGCAGACATTCACAGTGATATTAGAAAACGCCGACTAAAATTTTATGGACACATCAAAAGAATGAACCCTAACAGACTTACAAGACAAATAGTTGAATTCTATGAAAACCGAAGTAAATCAGTATCGGATACAATGAAATGGATTGGAGAAATCAAGAAAGACCTCAAATTAGCAGGAATTGTTCCAGAAGATTTCGAAAACAGAGACACATTTAAATCAAAAATTTACAAGTGGCAAGTTGACCGGGAGGAAAGATTAAAGAAAAGATCAGGAACAACATGGTCTGATGAGAGAAAAGAAGCCCATAGCAAGAATATGAAGGAAATATGGGCACAAAGGAAAGCGAACAAACGCTTCTGAGTACTTTGCGTAGTCCTAATGGGCTTATCCGCAAATAATAATAATATATGTAGGAGATTACAAAAATATGTTGCAGTTAAGATTTTTATCGGAAGTTGAACAGTCCATAATGTGAACAGCATTTTACAGGAAGGTAAAAAAAAAAAAAAAACTGTAGTTAAAACCTCAAGTGGTTCTAATACTAAATTTGCCATAAATCGTTGCACATTTTGCGGACGATCAGCAACATGGACGGATCTTTTAAACTCAACAAAAGGAATAAAAATACTAATGACTAATATTACCTATCTTCGTGAAAGATCAAAAATTTATTTTCAGAGTTGTCACGAAACTCGTTTAACCAATCTTTGCAAAATTAGCATACAGAAGAACAATGTTTGACTGATGTTCAGAAGTTCTTCTCTCCTATATCACCTGTAAATACAACGTAAAAACTATTCTAAAAACAGTGACTAAAAACCTTTTGCCTAAAATCAGACATTTATAATTTTAAAATGAATGCAAGCAGTTCAAAACGAGGAGTGAAACGCCGGCAAGAGGTCAAAATTAAATGGTAAATTCAAGGTTTAATTGGTTTTGACGGTCCGAATTCTTACATGTTAATGAATTCTTGATTAGTATACTTCTACAGATTACGTGCTCCGGCTTTAAAAAGTAATTACTTCGGCTTTTTAACTTTTATATTCTTGTACACAGACTTCGTTGCAAACAAAGACAAACGCACAGTGGTAAACCGAAGTTAAACAATACCACACTTTGCGTGGTGGCGTTGCAAGTGACGAAAAAACAAACTGATAAGTTATAGAGCTCTATAACAACGAATTGCAAAGCAGGAACTGGTTAACCTATTCAGTGATATGGTTAAAGCAAATGTTGTCCCTGAACAATGGAGGAAGGTCCTTATCATACCTGTGGCGAAGCCACACAGGCGAAAGGATGAGATAACATCCTACAGGCCGATCTCTCTCATATCTTGCATGGCCAAGGTGATGTGCATAATGATAAAGAATAGAATAGAATGGTATCTCGAACGGAACAACATTCTTGATAGGCATACTATGGGTTTCCGAAAGGGTTACAGCACCATGGACAACATAAGTACCCTAGTAACGGACATTCAACTATCCTATGCTAGGAAAAATTATCTCATTGCAGCATTTCTGGACATCAAGGACGCCTACAACAATGTCCAAATCAATCTACTATGGGACATCATGATCAACCATGGCTTCTCCAGTAATCAGAGTCGATGGTGCCACAACTATCTGCAATGCAGGGTGAATCATATCTTCACCAGTGCAGGGGAAAAGATCTGCAGACAAGTCTGTCAGGGACTCCTGCAAGGAGACCCCATGAGACCTGCTCTATTCAACATGTACACAGCAAGAACATGCAAGAATTTAAGAGTCCTGGTCTCCTTTCTACAGTACGCAGATGATTTCGTCGTGTACAGCTCCCACCCTAATAAGGAAAGAGCAAGGAAACTGCTTGAAGAAGAACTCAAGGATTTTAAGGAACAGCTATTAGAAAGAGGTCTCGAAATTTCGACCGAAAAAACCAAAATATGTGTCTTTACCCAAAGACATTACCAGGAAGATGACATCGCAATAACTTTAAATGGAAACCAGATAAAGGTGGTTAAGGAAGTGAAATTTTTGGGCATGTGGTTGGACACCAAACTATCGTGGAAGAAACATATCGAAGAACTTAAGTACTCGTCTTCGAAACGCCTGAACTGCCTAAAAGCACTGGCTGCACCTTCGGGGGTGCGGACCCAAGAATACTTTTTTTTTTTAATGGCATTCGGCTACGGGGCCATACAGCCAGCTCAATATGATTTGTTGCTATCAAGTATTGACACAATGACACTACAACACGGACAAGACATTCACAGACACAACACTAAACACCCATGCCCTCGGCCGGACTCGAACCGGCGACCTTCGGTACGCAGAGCTAGCACTCCTGCCCCTACGCTACCGAGGCCGGCAACCAAGAATACTTGGAACCGTCTATCGAAATGTACTAAGAAGCAGAATAGAGTATGGTAGTTTCCTATACCAATCGGCATCGAAGTCAAGTTTGGTCAAACTGGACCGTATACAAGCTGCAGCCCTACGAGTGGTTGGTGGTTTCCTTAAAACTACTCCCGTTATCGCGATGGAGGTAGAAACAGCAACTCCTCCATTAGACCTAAGAAGAAAGAAAGTGGGAATGAATTTTTGGATAAGAGTTTGTTCCACCAAACGCCATCCAGTAATAGGAAAAGTGCAGCTTCTTGCTCATGAGCAATCTTGGAACCTATCTAAGTATCGCAAAAGGTCGCCGGTTAGAGTCCGGCCGAGGGCATGGGTGTTTAGTGTATGTGTTGTCTCTATGTCATGTCCATCGTGTTGTGTCTAGAACCACTTGGAAAAATGATACATTGTGAAGCAATGAAATACACTGGATGATTCAAAATACACTTGAGTTAGCTGTATGACCTCGAAGTCAAAAGCCATTAAAAAAATTAAAAAAAAAAAAAGTATCGCAAAACACCTCCACTTGTGAATTTCTTTCAAACAACAGCTCAGTGGGCCATCTACAGTTCAGATTTTCAATGACTTCTACAGTGAGGAAGAACTATGGCAACGGTCAGATCTATCCCCTCTAGTCCACATTTACCTTATGACAGACCGATTAGTGAAAAAAGATCACAGTGAGGAGGAACTGAAGGGCCTCACACTAGAAGCACTGAACTCGTGATGGAAGGCGTGGCACAAAATATTTACAGACGGCTCAAAGGAAAGGCTTCCGCTGCTGCATTTGTAGACCCTGGTCGCTGCGTTCACGAAGCCTACAGGTTACCAAGCCAGTTTTCGACGTTCTCATCAGAGCTTTATGCCATTCTAAAAGCACTGCAATACATTCATTCGACAGCTCAGTCAATCTGTACAGATTCTAGAAGTGCCCTTCGGCAATAATGGAAGTATCAAAAGGAAGATGCCGGAACTATTTAGTCTATGACATAGCCAGGGAACTTCAGAAGTTATCGGGAGAAGGAATACAAGTGCAGTTGCAGTGGGTACTGAGCAGGGGTGGATCCAGGGGCGGGGGGGATAGGGGGCTCAAGCCCCCTCCCCCAAAAGTATCTAGGTCCACCCCCGACACTGTAATTTTGGAGACCTTTTTTTTAGCTCTACGGATTTGAGGCCCGAGAAGGCTATAAAGACTACCCTAAGGGCCGACTCAAGCCCTCCCCAAAACCAAAATCCACTGAAGGCAAGCCCTCTGAACCAAATTTCATTCAAGCCAAGCCCCCGCCCAAACCAAAGTCCGCTCAAGCCCCCCCCCCCCCCAAACCAAAATCCTGGGTCCGCCCCTGGTACCGAGCCATGTTGGGGTGTCGGGAAATGAGGTAGCAGACCAAACAGCACGCCACCACCTTACTGCTGCAGAAACAGAAAAAGTTTCGGTACCCTACACAGACTTCAAGGCCATTGTTACCAACATTGTGAAGACTGAATGGGAGAAGAGATGGTTTGGCGACTGCCAGGGAAAGGGTCTTTGGTATCGAGCCATCTGCAGCAACATAGTAAGCAAGCCATGGTATGCTCAGCTAGAACTGAACAGGAAAGAAATTACTTTAATGAACAGACTTAGGACAAGACACACTTTATTACGTGATAAAAAAATACGTAATGCAGTTAGTGGATTCGCCGATGTGTCCATCGTGTGATTCTGTAGAGGATATTTATCACTTCATGCTGAGCTGCAAGCAACATCAATCAGCGAGGAAACAACTGCTAGAAGATGGTCTGAATATAACTGATATAACTTCTCTGATGCAATCTCTCTCAGTTCCGAGCAAGAAATCGGTCAAGATAATCTCCCTGTATGTTACATGTACTAAAGGTGTAATGTAAACTTCCTGCGAATGAATTGTATGAGGTTATTGGCTGTATTAGCCTTTGGCTAAAGCCATAAAAAAAAAAAACAACGAATTAAATACCGCAGTAATTTTAAGCCAACTGTCGATGCATGATGGCCATGATCATTATATACGTTGTCCTGAGTATTATTGTGTTGTGTCCTGTTTAGTAATTGTTTGTGATTTTAAAATATTTGTTTTTTACACCTCAGATATTCAATTGTCTTTGTATTCATTTGTATTCATTTGGTACTCTATTTGCTTCTTGTTACTTAATTCTTAAAAATATATTTTTAACCTTTCTTTAGATATACTGTAAATGGCTGCTAAGAAAAACGAAAAATAGCAGATCAGCGTCGCGGCTTCACAAGTTAATGGATTGACTCTTTTTGCATTTATTGTGAACTCAATTGGTCTTTTTTTTTTTAAAGAACAAGTAAAGGTTTAATTCTAGATGGGGATACCGCTGCCTCGCGACTGTTAACGTGACGTCATCGTGACGTCGCGTTCACGTACAGTACGCTCGGTCACAATAATTTAAAGCTGTACAATATCAACATAAACTGATATCCCGAAGGTGGATCAGATGCAGATGTCCGATAACACAAACGTGAACGCGACGTCACGATGACGTCACGTTAACAGTCGCGAGGCAGCGGTATCCCCATCTAGAATTAAACCCAAGTAAATAATAAGAAGTCGATAGTAGAAAGAGACTTTCAGATAAAGCATGACTCATAGCCCACAACTTATCTCGTTGATGATACGCAAAATAAATCGGTGGAAGAAGTTCAGAAAGTTTGAACTAATCAATCACTACACTTATTAGTTGATTGTAGTCTGCTAATACCGTTAACTTTCAAAATGAGCCAGAATATCGTTAAGAGAGGAAAACCTTTCACAGATGGCTAGTACATTAAAAGTTTATAAATGTATCCAAACGACTGATTGTGGATTTTAAAAATAAAGCTGACATTTTCAATAAATTTCAAAGTATTCCATTGTCTGCTAAAACAGTAACGGATAGAATGGTTCAGTCAGAAGGCGAGTCTTGCGACAAACAAGATAGGCACAGCATAAGTTTGCCTTTTTATGCGCTATATTTTATTCGAAGGTCCTAAAGAATAACTTACAGGATTATAGAGAGGTAACGGCCAGAATCGAGGAATAGATATTGTAGATGCTATCGTTAGTTGTACGGAAAAAATCATATTCACGAAAATTGTGTCACTAGCAACAGATTGAGTATGTTGGGTTCCGAAAAAGGATTTATATCTATTTTTAAAGGAAACATTAATCACAATATGATTAATTTTCACTGCATAATCCACCAACAAGCTCTTTGTGCACAAACCGTTTCCAAAATAACTTGGTCAAGTTATGAATTTATTGATAAAGATTGTTAACAAAATTTTAGAACAATAGCTTTCTCGCCGTCAAATAGCCATGACATGAATAGCTAATAGTCAGATCTTCTTGTTTTCAACAACATGCGATGCTTTCAAAAGGTAATATGCTAAAACGATTTGTTTCTTACTTAAAAGAAATCGAACTATTCTTAACAAAGGCCAGAATTATAAGAACGTCAGTAGTTACAAAAAATTATATTTTAAGGTGGACGCAACGACACAACTGAATCAATTTAGCATTAAACTGCAAGGTAGAGGAAATATTGCGTTTCCACTTTTTGGAGAAGATATTTCTTTCTAAAGAAAAAATGGTACTTTCTGTTAATGACATAGAAAACTTAACCCATGTTAAAATTGATCGAGAATTTTCAAAATAACAATTTTAAAAAGGAACGTATCTTTTCTAAAGAGATTTCAAGACTTACGGCAAGTAAAAGAAACCCTGGTGTTTATTATAGATCCTCACAAAGCAAAAGTAATAGAATTAAGATTTTATACATTTGGAAATGAAATATCAGCTTTTGAAATTCATTTGCTACACTTGGCTAGTGAAGATTTATGGAAGTAAAAATTTATACATACCTTATTAAAAATATATTGAGAAACAAAATAACCAAAGAGAACTTGGATTCATGTTTGAAATTAAAAACAATAAGCTTGACCTACTGACCTAATAATATAAAACTTTCGAAAGAAATACAAGCAAACTTCTAATTAATTAAAATTCTTATATGTCAGTTATTTATGAATAAATGATTTACATAAATGTATTTACGATGGTTCATTGATTATTCAATAAATCATATTAAAATTATGTATTAAATTATATCTGGCCCTATGGATCTTATAAATTTTTCCCGACGCCTTTATGGTGAATTTGGCTCTTAAGTTTCGACCAGAAGTAATCATTTTTTCCCCTCAAAATGATCTGTGTTACCTTGCTTGTGTAGTGAACTTAATGATCACAAAAAGTAAATCTTGGGCGTTATTTTGATCTTTTACAAGAAGCACATTGAAAGTAATGGGGACAGTTAGTTTACTTACCTGTGTAAGGTGACGGATAGAAAGAATCCAGATGGAAGATCTCGTTTGTCCGCCAGTCGATTTGTCAAAACCTCGTAGGTGCTGGACGCTTTAACTAAATTTTTTTAACTGACCACTGTTTTAATTCCCATCAATTCAATCACGATTATAGCTTGAAATTTGGAAAAAATAGTGTGGGATAAAGTAATTACAATATAACGTCCATAATACGAAAGTCATTGTCCGAACTGCTTTTATATTTTTTTTTACAAAATGTTCACAATTTTACAGAAACGTAAACTTGGTTTCTATTCACAGTACAGTGCATCCTTGAACTTATTATGCTCGAGAATTCCACTAACAAAGAACTGGAATCAATGACTTTAATGCATATTACCTGGTTTTTGTATTACCGCCGCGGAAACCAGCAGGATACTGGTTTTGATATTGAATGTTCGTTGTAAACGCAATGCGACAACAATTACGAGTGTAATTGTTTAGAAATTTGAATTCCACCCTCCCTTCCACTCTTGTCTTGCGCCTTTTATTACTGATTTATAAGTTTTTAATATGAATGCTTTTAAATCAGAATAATGAAAGCAGGCTACTTCAGGAATCAGTAGCAAGCCGCCTACTGGCGTGATAGGTGTAAGGCAGTCCTGTTTTGCTGCATGGGTTATTTTCACTGTTCTGATGACTTCTTTTGCTATGGGTGAAAAATTAAAAAAGTAGTTTATGTAATATTAAAAGGCAAAATAATTTTTAATACATTATTGATGAAACTATCAAAACTGTACTGTATTATATTTTTTATTCGTACCACCCTCGGACCCAGTTCGAATTATCGACGTTAGTAAGGAGCTCAAGGAATTTGTTAACCTTCACCTGTATCAAATAAAAGCTGATAGCCTTCCAACTTTGAAAATGTTTGCAATTTTCTTCTTCTACAATTTGTAGTTGTTTTTGTCTAAAAATCGTGAAAAATCTATATTCCTCATTAATTTCCGAAACTGAGATGCATGCACAGCTAATCGTAACTGTTACGCGGCAGCCGAACAATTTCTTTCGTGATTTACAGTGTATGCAGTCTCCTAAAGATAATGTGAAAATATCGGCATATTATGGAGGTTTCCTCAGTTAAGAGTGATACCTTTCTAGGAGGAGTATTTTTTTCTGTCACCTTTTTTTGGAAAGATTGATAATTATTTTCTCGTTTTTTTATCTGCTGGCATTTACACTTTACTGTCCAATACATTCTATAATATTCTCCGCATACCTAGTAAATACCAGTTAATTTCTCTTTTTTTAAATACGTTCTGACTTTTCAGAGTCAAATCAATTATATTAACTCTTGTGACCATCTCTGACACACTATACCATACTGTTCTTTGCTGTCTGTATCTATCTGTTACCATTCACACGATCTCGTAACCTGTCATTTCGATCTTGTAAAAATGTTTGCTTCTATTCCTTCTTGGACCGATCACAGTTTACAACAAGTCACGAGGAAAATAATTCTTTCCGTTTGTAAGGAAAGCATATGTCCAGATAGTTTTCATTAAAATTAATTTCTATTTAATTTATTTTAGTATTTCACCCAAGTTTTTTTAAAAAAACTTGTATCGAGCTAAATAACGAGGTATTTTTACTGTTACTAATGTGTTTTTAATTTTCTACTTCGGTAGAAATTAAGTTGTAAGTACTTGTTAATATCATACTGTTATAATGGTTGCGTCAATGTTGAAAGACATCCACATCATTTTTACTTCCGAACGTGTTTCATATATTACTCAGGGCTTTAATAATAGTTATTGCAGCATGTTTAGTTTTTGTTGTATTTTCTGTCAACTGTTTGCACTCGTACCTACAAACATTCAGAAATGATTCCTTTTGTAATTAGTCCAAAACTGCTCGCAAAGTACGGAATAGTATAAATTTTATGTTCTCTTTGTAAGGCTAGTGTCATCATTGCTAAATATTAGGATTTTCTAAATGAAAATAAGGATTGGTTAGTTGATTAACTATGCAATAAGAATATAACTATCAATTTTTTCTAGCCTTGTGTAGATAACATGTGACAAAATGTGTGAATTTTTTTTTTTAATGTCATTTGACAAACAGTCATAATAATGAATAATAGTGACTGTATTTATATGAGAATAGTACCGTAGTTTATCTTCATGGCATGTCGTAACACTGTGGAGTAAAATAACCACTTTATTCTGGTTAAAAATGAATAAATAACCATTTATGTCATATAAACTTAATGTCGCCTCCAACATGAGTAAGGTTATTTACCGAAATATTGTAAAATGTGTTCCTGTTTTTGCGTCCGTCTGGCCCTCCTGCCTTCATCTGTGGTAAGCAACGGGTTATTTTCCTATACTATCTTCATTGCCTAACTGCAAATTGATTGTTACCAGATCCAAACCTAAAGCCAAGAATGGTGATGTCTTTTGCAAAAAACAAAAACATTTATTTGTTTTGATAAAAACTACCATAATACGATTCCTATTTAGGCAACGGTTTCAGATCAAATGGTTAACGCCACCAGCATCGAAGTACCACTGCAAACCAATTTATTTTTAAGAGATTTATTCTTTTACTGGTTACCTTGCAGTTTATCTACATATGTTTACTAACAAGAACTTGCAAAACTTAGCGCTCATCATACTTCGCTCGTGCCCTTTTTTGGGGCCATCCACGAATGTGTTGTCCATTCAGTTTAAAACGTTCTGACTGTGATGTTTCGCTACGCTCGTTTCTTGTTGTCTGCTACGTGAAAATTTGAGTGGCAGTTAAGGGTTAATTCTTTTTATTTTGGATGTATTTCTTTTTTTGTCTGATTATCTTTCTCTCTCTAGGTGTCTTTTTTATTATATTTTCCCAGCTGGTGGCCGGGCCGGATTAAGACAGCGCGGGGCCCGTAGCAAATCCGAACAAGAGGCTCTTGGTTTGCTTTAGGTATTCAAGTTTAGGAAATGAAATAAAACAGTATCTTTAAAAAACTACCTTTCGAGATTTAATATGGGCAAACTTAGACATAACACTAGTGAAATCAATATTTCTAAGCAATTCTATGTTCATTAATGCCAGATCGTTTAGATGTTCATGTCCCATTGCGTTCCTTAGCTCATTCTCCGCTGCAGTTTAATTTAATATAATTGCAATAGATCACAGGCTCCGATGGCAATTTCCCTACACACCCATCTTCCCCCTATCCTGCACCCACCTACATTTGCCCTCTACAAATTTCAACTTTAAATTCTTTTAACGTTTTCGGTAAGCTATTCATCATTTCCCTTGGTGACTCATTCCAATCCCTGACACCCTTACCTAAAAAAGAGAATCTTCCTACACCCTTGTGCCTGAAATCGAGTGCCAGCTTGTGGTCATGGTCATCTTTTCCCTTCCATGCACTACTTTTCATACCTATTGCAATATCTTTCCATGCCTCATCGCCAGTATATGCCCTGTACACTCCCATGACCCTCCTCATCCTCCTCCTGTCTTTCTGACCATCAAACTTAAGTAAATGCGTAACAAGATTTCTACATTTGGAAAACATGATTCTAAGGAATTTCCCACTTGGAATGTATAATTTTGGAGTTCTAAGGCCTCGTGCTTCTTGTTGTCAATAGCAGCAGCCACATCTGTTTTCAGCAGTTCAGAGAAATGTACCAGCTTGTCATCTACATCATCTGGTTAAGCACTGACAATTGGAGTTCTTTTCAAGGTGTCTTTTCTTTTGCTTGGACTTTACGCCTCGTCGACAGCGTGGTCATTAGAGACGGGATGGGGCAATGAACGGGAAGGAATTCGGCCATGGGCTTTTGAAGGAAGCATCCCGCCAATCGCCTGGAGTGATGTGGCGGAAACCATGGAAAACCCAAATCTGGACGAGGATTCGAACCCGCGTCCTCCCGAATGCGAGGCCAGAACGTTAACCATTCAGCCACCACGCTCGCGGTGTCCTGACGTACTGTCGATGGAGTACCTGCTCCTCTGTTCCCGCACACCCGGTGTGGAAACCCTAGCTACTTGTCGGCGACGAAGATGTGATGTGTGTTATCCGTGTGAAGCAGCCCGAGGCCGTTCACAGGGCTCGCTGCCGAGGTCGACCCTCTTGGGCAACGCCAGCGGAACAGTAAAACAACGACCTTGACCGGGGCACACTGCCTGCACTGTTACTGATAAACGACGGCTTACGTGACCAGTTTAGTGTCAGTAAACCAAAAGGAAACTGAATACCCTGCCTCAGAACGAATACTCTCTTTCTGTAAGGCTTCTTACATCGGTATCGCAAAATTAAGAATGGAACCTCTGCCTCTGAAACAGGAAAAAATAATACACTGAAATTTTAATGAAATAGATTCAGTATAAATAAATTTTAATAAAAAAATTGTTGGTCATATGGTTTCATTATAGACAAACGGATTTTTTTTTTAATTTTTTTTTCATAACGGCTTGTTGGAAATGGGAATGCCAACATTAGGCTGAAAAAAATGCGGTAAGCTACAGTAAATGAGAAATTCAGACGGTTGAGACAAAATGAAGATCCAACCTTACCCCCGAGTGTGAATCGCCTGTTACATCAACTACCTCACGATCGGTGTTAGAATTCTAGAAACTGAAGATTACAACATGTCTGTTGTAGTTGGGAGAGGATTATCGACAGGTCAGTGGGAGTGGCTCATACAGTCATCATTCAGGTTTTTTGTCTAATTCCTAGGGGCCGTGGACAACAGAAATCTGGATCAGAGACCCCAGATTTCGAGCCATTTTGTTTTTGTGGTACCACACCCAAAAGAAAACAGATCCCTATTGCTGTTTGTCACAGCCTCCTAGCTCGTAAAGGAAATACGTTATACACTTCAAATTCATAAATGTTGTGATTTTAGTTGAGTATTTAAAATTTCGTAAATCATATGCCAGTAGAAATGGAGGAGGTATGTGGTCCATATAATTTAAGTGAGTCAAATTTTTTTTTACTATCCCAGTGTGTGGTTTATAGGTGTTTAGAGCTCGCCAAGAAGAGGCCTAAAATATTTTTCAAATTCTTTTCACTGCCACATAAAGACGTGAGCGACTGTAAAAGCTGACAGTGTTTGTCCATTTTTGTTACCAGTCTGCTTCAAAATCGCTTTCTTAAGCACTGAATTTTTTTCCGTAATATTGAATAGATCCAGTATTTAAACGAAATGTAATAAACACATTCGCATTTTTGTATTTCTTAAGTTGTAACCTATACATATAAAAGTTTTTATTTTGTAGTCACTTTGTCTTATTTTAATATTGTTTTATTGAAATGTTCTTAAATTAGAGTTAATTGCGTCGTAGTATACCTGTAACAAATTTGGTTGTAACTGAAAGATACCATTAGCACCAGCAGCGGAAACTTTGCGCAGTGATGGAGAACCGTGGAAAGGATTACGTCGCATAATCTGCATGTATTATTTTATATTTTAAATCAATTATTTACTGTTATATAACAGGCAAAAAAATAGAATTTCGATGAAAATAACAAAATTTAACATTAAAAAAATATTTTAAAACTGCAATCAAGTTCTGGTGATTTTATCGCCGCCAGTTTGGTGTTGGTTTGGCGCGCTGCACTGTGACGTCAACGTACACGACTACATTGGCGTATTCTCCTCCGGTGGGAGTTATACAGTTGACACACCGGGAAAACCTCCATTGATTCAATACAATTAATTATACACCACTCAACCACACGGAACATGTGACGGAAAATAAGCCGTACATAAACAGTACAGTGTGAAATTGGATGCCCGTCCGGATGTGCGCCGTACGAATTTCTGCCGTAGTATCAAAACAATATAGTGTGAAAAGAACCTTAGACTGCTTGAACATTTAGAAAGCACAAAATAATGGACTGCAAAGGTTAAACATGGCCTGGAGATGAGTGTAAAAAAGACCAAGCTAGCCAGGAACACTCGAAGGCAAGAAACTGGAATTTGGAATGGGTAGAATCATTTGTGTATCTGGGAAACAAGGTAACTATCAATTGAAAGATGGAGGAGGAAATAGGTTAGAGAGTATGGAAGAGTGGGTAATTGTATCATCAGATAAAGGATGTAGTCTGCAGGAGGAGCATAGGGAAGGAAACCAAAATTCTGCTCTATAAAGCATATTACCAGCCTATACTGACCTATGTCTCTGAAACTGGATTTGGGCAAAGAGAGATATTAGCAGATTACAGGCCTCAGAGATGAGGTCACAAAGAAAGATAAAATCAGAAATGAAAACATCAGGGAGAGACTACAAGTGGAAGCATTAGAAGAGATGTTAACGTGGAAAAGACTGCAGTGGCTGGGGCATGTTATGAGAATGGAGTAGGGAAGAATGCCAAAGGTAGCACTGCTGAACGGCACGATGGAAAGGAGACCAGTTGGAAAATCTCGGACAAGATAGATGGACCAAGTAAAGAAAGACGCAGAGGCCAAGGGAGCCGCTTGGAGAAAAGTGGTGGAGGAAAAATCTTGGAATTACGGCCAAACACTTATCCTTTGAAACAAAGAGAAAAATACTGTCTACATTTGGTTGAAAAATTATCTGTATAAATAACACATGTTGTCCCATAACTTCGAAATACGGCGATAGACAGACACGTTGGATATGGACGTCTCCGTACCGTGTTTCCGTATAGTGGACTGGCAGCTCATTGGTTAAAGCACTTGTTTACAAACGTCGTGGTCTCCAGTTCAGATCTCCGTTGAGGCTAAGATTTTTAAAAATTGTTTTTCATCGTAAGAGTCAGGCCTGGGCTGTAGGTTATTCGGATTGAATTTTAAACTGTAGATATCACAAAGTTAGGGGTGCAATCTGAGGCAATTCGTAGGTGGTCTTGCAATACAGTAGATGTACACTTTTTTTACGTTATATTGATCCATCAGGGGTGATTCGTAGTCAGTGTGTGTGTGATCTGCAGTAGGAATACTATAAATGCGGAAGTAAGTCTCTGTCTTATGTTACGTTTTGACAATTAAATGGCTATATCGATATTGACGGAATTTGACGAGAAAATCTGTAGGGAGGGCACTGGACTTTGTTTGTTCTTCATACAAATCAAGTTTCCATCCCATCTCGATGAAACTTTGAACACTTATCCTTTGAAACAAGGAGAAAAATACTGTCTACATTTGGTTGAAAAATTTTCATGTATAAATAATACATGTTGTCTTATACTTTCGAAAAATTATTGGACGGCGATAGACAGACGAGTTGGATATGATCGTCTCTGGACTGTTTTTCCGTGTAGCGGTCAGATAGCTAAATGGTTAAAGCGCTTGCTTACGAACACGTTGGGGTCGTGGTCTCCGGTTCAAATCTCCGAAGAGGCAAAGATTTTTAAAAATTGTTTTTGATCGTAAGAGTCACGCCTGGGCCGTCGGTTGTTCAGATTGAATGTTAAACTGCAGATATCACAAATTTAGGGGTGCAATGCGAGGCAAATCGCAGGTAGGTAGTCTTGCAATGCTGTAGGTGTAAATTATATTGATACCTTAGGTTTTTTTTTTTTTTTTTTTTTTTTTTTTTTTTTTGTGGCATTCGGCCGTTTTAGCCATTCAGCCAGCTCAATGTGTTTGTTTTCTCTTACAATGTACAGATTTCTTATAAGTAAGATTATTTTCTCTAATGTGTAAGAACGACACAAGACGAACACAACACTTAATTAAAACCACCCATGCCCTAGGCCGGACTCGAACCGGCGACCCCTGCAACGAGAAGCAGGCACGCTACCCCTACGCGGCTACCTTAGGGGTTGTTCGCAGTCAGTGTGTGTGTGATTTGCAGTAATCTATCGATCCATCTATATACATAAAGATGAATGTATGTATGTTTGTTCTTCATACAAATCCACAGTTTTCATCCGATCTCGATGAAACTTTGCACACTGAAACAAGGAGAAAAATACTGTCTACATTTGGTTGAAAAATTATCTGTATAAATAACAATTGTTGTCTCATAATTTCGAAATACTATTGAACGGCGATAGACAGACGCGTTCGATATGGTCGTCTCTGGAGTGTTTTTCCGTGTAGCGGTCAGACAGCTAAGTTGTTAAAGCGCTTGCTTACGAATGTTTGGGTCGTGGTCTCCGGTTCAAATCTCCGTGGAGGCTAAGATTTTTAAAAATTGTTTTTGATCGTAAGAGTCACGCCTGGGCCGTAGGTTATTTGGATTGAATGTTAAACTGTAGATACCACAAAGTTAGGGGTGCAATGCGAGGCAAATCGTAGGTAGTCTTGCAATGCTGTAGGTGGGCACTTTTTGTAATAATATTATAAATACGGAAGTAAGTCTCTGCCTTTTTGTTACGTTTTGGTGACTAAATGGCTATATCGATATTGATGGAATTTGATAAGAAAATCTGTATGAAGTACACAGGACATTTTTTCTAGTATGATTAACAGTTTTAGTCACGAAAGTTTGAGACCTTATCGAATGGTGACAGAAAAATGTTGGAAATTGATTCTTTTCAAGAGGCGGGTTCGACGGTAGAGTAATACAGTATAGTGATAGCTTTCCTGTCATATTATGCCGACTCGATATTGTTTGGGACCGATCTTTCGTTACCAACAACTTTCTATATTCAATCTTGGAAAAAAATTCTTAATCCACGCGTACGAAGTCGCGGGTACGAGCTAGTGTCTAATAATGATGATATGATGAGAAACAAAAGCAACAATGGATAAAAGCGCCAGTGCCCAAGAATTGATTCGATCCATTGTCGGTGAGACTGACGTGTCATAAACACAGCTCATCTTAGCGAGAGATGTACCAGCACCGTAAACAAACGTGTCATTTGCGAGACTATCTGTGGAAAAAAAGTGGGTGTGTCACTCAGTTTCCGGTTATTGTATATATTCTATTATAAATTTCTAAAGTGTTTATTCCCAGGTTACAACTGATCGCCTCTTTTCATTAAATTCTTTCACGAAAATCGTTCAGCACACCCTTTGATAATATTTTAAAATCCCTGACTAGAGCAACCAGAATTTCTCGTTTCCTTGGGTCCAATATCAATATAATAAGACCATCTCTTCCTTTCTACACTAAAGAACCAAAGAAACTGGTACACCTGCCTAATATCGTGTAGGCCTTCACGAGCACGCAGAAGTACCACAACAAGACGTGGTATCGACTCGACTTAGTGCTGGAGGGAATTGACACGATGCATCCTGCAGGTCTGTCCGTAAGAGTACGAGGGAGTGGAGATCTCTTCTGAATGGCACGTTGCAAGTAGGGTCCGACCGAAGGTTCGGCTTCGGCCACCTTCGGCCACCTTCGGCCAAAAAAAGCACCTTCGGCCGCACATTCGGCTTCGGCCAAATTCAGCCGAATGTTTGGCCGAAGCCGAAGGTTTACATCCAGCCCCTGAAAATGAACCAACTTTTACGAATACCGTCAAGTAGCGCGCCAACAGACGATAGCAAAGATAAAGAACCATTTGGAAAACATCATAAATATCAGTGGGAAGTATATTGTGAAACCGGCGTTAAATACCAAAGCTTGATTAATTAAAAAAAAAAATCAGAGATCTTGTATGCGCCCAAAGTTTTTACAAAAGAAGTTTAACAGTCTACTTTACGCGATATCGTAGAAAAAAAGTAGCGCCACCATGGCCCGATATTCATTTGATTTCTTTGCGGATTAGTGTATTACGTATGAACCTGGTCATTGTAAACATGTTTCTGTACAACCTCGTTGAAGGAGAAGGACTTCGCAGCCTTAATTTTACTGATCCTCAAACTCGACCCTAGTACAGACAAAAGCGAGAGACATATTTTATAAAGTCTTTAATGCCAACTACGCACGAAAAAGTAAACAGTAAAGTTGCATTGATTTTAGAAAAAGGCTGAATGGATCAGTTTTACCACGAAGATATGAAGTGATCAAGCAAACACGTTTTTGAGTGTCACGGCACATAACATTTCCAAAAAAAAAAAATAAAAAAAAAATTAAATTGGCTGTTAGTGTGTTGGAAGATCATACAAGGCAATATATTGCGCAAAAATCACTGAAACTGTTACCAAATACAATTCAAAAGAAAATATCCATACGGGTATACGTAATAATACTTCAAATATGAATGCAACCATCCGCTATGGAAACTTCGTTTTTATTGGTTGTGTTGCTCACACTCTACAGCTCATGATTCACAAAGTAATTTTTAAAGATATTGCTATAATAGAAATAGTGAAAAAGTGTTGTTAAACGTAAGAAAAGTGAACAAGCCTAGATATCTTAATTAATAGAACAGAAAAATGCAGTAAATCTGCATATGTTAGAACGTGATGGAATAGAAATTCCAACTGTAGAAGAATGGATACAAATGAACAATTTTATAACTGCGCTGAAGTGTATTTAGGAAGCAACAACTAATATTTCTCAACAGTATCTTTAATTATATCAATCATTGACATCTTAAACACAAAACTTGCTCAGAAGGATGAAGGCTGATCATATAATACTGCTCAAAAGCCGCTTGTGTGGGTCTGTTAACAGGAGATCTGCTTTCGCAAGAAAAACCTTACGGTTGTTGATTGACACTCTAATCGATCCACGGTTTAAAATTAAGTATTTGACTAGCGACGAAATTGTAAATACGAAGACTGATATTTTGTCATTTCTACGTCAAAACTGTGCACTGACAATAACAAATAATACGGGTCATTTTGAGCGATTAAATCTTATTTTATTAGTGCCGATGTACTTTTTGTTTTGGTTATATTTAGTACATTTTTAATTAATCTGTATACGTGAAACTACTTTCAAAATATTGGTATTGACTCGGTTTTAAGTGAAAATTTAATATGTGATACTAATTTAGACAGCAGAATATCGTATTTTAAAAGCTAGAATAATTTATGCTAGGTAAGAAGGTTGAAATTTATTTTTATTGTTGTTAAAAAACGATGGTATTACTATAAATAAGCTAACATGTATTTGATTTACCAAAGCTAAAACTCCAAACCTTATCAATTTAATCCACGGGACAAATTATTCTGATTTGATTCGGGCTGTTACTGTTAAATTTTATAGTTTATTTTTATTATTGCTAAATAAAAATAACTGCATTTATTTTTGCTAAATTGCATTGGTCAGAACCTGGTTTGGTACTATTTTACTGTTTTATTTTATTCTAATAATTAAATATTAAAAACTTTGTTTATAATTATTGTAAAGGTGCAATTTATATAAAAAATACCACACATAAAACAAAAAAACAGTTCATTTTATGCATGTCATATATATTTCATGTTAATGTTCTAAGATATATAATTATTTTTGAACCTTCGGCTTCGGCTTCGGCTTCGGCCGAAGGTTATCCCAAGAGCCGAACATTCGGCTTCGGCTTCGGCTTCGGCCAAAAAATGACCTTCGGTCGGACACTAGTTGCAAGGCATCCCAGATATGCTCAATAATGTTCATGTCTGGGGAGTTTGGTGGCCAGCGGTGGTGTTTAAACTCAGAAGAGTGTTCCTGGAGCCACTCTGTAGCAATTCTGGACGTGTTGGGTGTCGCATTGCCCTGCTGGAATTGTCCAAGTCTGTCGGAATACACAATGGACATGAATGGATGCAGGTGATCAGCCAGGATGCTTACGTACTCGTCGCCTGTCAGAGTCGTATCTAGACGTATCAGGGGTCCCATGCCACTCCAGCTGCACACGCCCCACACCATTACAGAGCCTCCACCAGCTTGAACAGTCCCCCTGCAGACATCCAAGGTCTGTGAATTCATTAGTTTGTCTCGATACCCGTACACGTCCATCCGCTCGATACATTTGGAAACGAGACTCATCAGGCCAGGCAACATGTTTCCAATCATCAACAGTCCAATGTCGGTGTTGACGAGCCCAGGCGAGGCGTAAAGCTTTGTGTCGTGCACTCAGCAAGGGTACAGGAGTGGGCCTTCGGCTCCGAAAGCCCATAGCGATCATGTTTCGTTGAATGGTTCGCACGCTGACACTTGTTGATGGCCCAGCATTGAAATCCGCAATAATTTGAGGAAGGGTGTCACTTCTGTCAGGTTGAATGGTTCTCTTCAGTTATCGTTGGTCCCGTTCTTGCAGGATCTTTTTCCGGCCGCAGCGATGTCGGAGATTTGATGTTTTACTGGATTACCGACATTCACGGTGCACGCGTGAAATGGTCGTACGGGAAAATCCCCATCTCATCGCTACCTCGGAGATGCTATGTCCCATATTTGGTGCGCTGACTATAATACTATGATCAAACTCACTTAAATCGTGATAACCTGCCAATGTAGCAGCAGTAACCGCCAGACACCTGTTGTGTTATATAGGCGTTGCCGATGGCAGCTCCCTACTCTGAGTGTTTACATATCTCTGTGTTTGCATACGCATGCCTATACCAGTTTCTTTGGTTCTTCAGTGTATTAAGTACTCCTTAACTAAATAAAAGTTTAAAGCGATATAAATGGTTTGCTTTCTTACTGAAAGCAATATAAAGAAACGTAGTATAGCAAACAGTTTATGATCTCGAAATGTTCTGGATGAAGACTAACTATTCTTCAGCTTAAATTGTACTTCGCTGTCGCGTTACATTAATTAATTCCAGCTCACAGCAGCATACTGAATAATTGCTCTTGACGAGTAATGTAAGTATTCCTCATGTCTTTAATGCCATTAAACAATTGTTCGTGCATGCGGCGAGAATAGATATTAAATTACACATCCTTTCCAGAAGCTACACCAATTACGATTTTCTACTCTGATGAACGCCTATTGACTTTATTGACTTTAGTTCGCTACTTGATATGAGCTGAATGCAGGGGCGTAGCTACTATGGGGCTAGGCGGTGCAATGCACCGGGGCCCCTTCGCTCAGGGGGCCCCCAAGCACACCTCTGGCGGCCCCCAAAGCGCAGTTCAGAGGGCCCACGGCAAACTGGCGACCTATCACTGCTCAGGGGGCCCCCAGCCTCAGCTCAGAGGGCCCCTACCAGCAACACAAAGCAAAAAAAAAAAAGGTCGCTCATCTGGCCTGAGGGCACAAAATCAATTTTTTGCACCGGGGCCCTTGTTGACCTAGCTACGCCACTGGCTGAATGCAGTCAGACACTACACATTGCTCGTTCCCCAGCGACGTGTGACTGATCTGACACTACCTGGCAAAGTGAACACTAAGTGCAGCGAGTGTTAATTGCCGCTCGTGAAATGTACCAGACCATCAATAGCACTTAACACCATGAAATATACTAACTACATACAATAATATTCCTGCTTATATTTTTTTAAACTAAAGAGTCGTAATATTCCTTACTCAATAATGGTTAATGTAAAACGATCTTTTACTTGGGATCAACAAGGTTGATTGATCGGTACCATGGCTATAGCAGGTAATCACACGATTAGAAAGTATGCATAAGCCGATAGTAAACCGCAACTAACAATTTTAGCTTCCCGAATAAGTGCAAGTTAATGAACAGGCCCTTACTAGCTGAAAATGTCATTCATAATTTCTTTATGCTTAATTCCTCAAGGAATAGTCTGCGCCGCTATCGAAATACGAAAGAAACAAGTAAAGCTTAATGTACAGTATTAAAAAATCGTAGGAGCCTTCTTGGAGCGTCTATCGCGACGTCACTAGTATTTCTCGTTTTCTTATTTAATCGACACACACCTCTGGTCTCTTTATTCCATTTTGCAGATTTAGTTAAACTGTAAAAATTTCTTAAACAACTGAAAACAGTTGCACTGTCCCTGGCCCAGCACTGCGACGTCATAACATCTAGACCTCGGATTTTCTAAGTTCTAAAAATCTTATTTTAGGTGCCTAAAACAGACTCTATTCCAGTACAAACAATATTCTAAAAATGTCAAAATAGGCTATCAAAATTGTTATTATGTTTATAAAATACCACAAATAAAAATTCTTTAATGATAATGTACCATCGAGAAGCGTGATTCAGCAGAAAATTATTTAATTTAATTGATTGTAGCTAGCTGAGATTATCTAAAATCAATCAAATTTTTAATATGCATTTGTCACGTATATCTTATTGAGAGAGAAATATATTTGGAATACAGATCTGTATGATATTTATTTACTGATGAAAAAATCTGTATGTTTATAAATACGGAGTTTTATTAAATATTACTATTTTTACTGTATGAATATTATTTTTATTGAATTATTTATAAATAGATAGTTAAATTTACGTCGCAGATAGTTCTGTCAACATTCTCAGATTGTAAATTCCACGATTTGCGGATTGTTAAGTATTGGCCAAACACGATCACGCATTTATTTTGAAAAACCAAATCGCACCGTTCATATATTTAAAATTAATTGCTTGCAACGTAGATTGTTTAGCAATCCAGTACAGTTGGTGCGAAATATTAAATTAACAATTTTTAAAAATTTTATGTTATTTTGATATCACTACACAGTAATTTAAGAACATTAACTTAAAAGTTTCGAACAGGCGGTCACATAACTCAGGTGGTAAATCACCTGACCGAGGCCCGGACGGAAGGGGTTTGATGCCCGATGAAGCCGAGTTGAACGCCCCGAACGGCTCCCAGGTAGGGTTGCCAGATAGCCGGGAAATCCGGGAATGTCCCGGAATTTTGTGTCTTGTCCCGTATCCAGGAATTAAGCGTTACTGTCCCGGAATTCCCGTATGCCAGTTTTTTTTCTCAGACTTAAGATATCACGGTGGCGCTCCACCTTACCGACGACCAGAGACAATATACATATAGACTGTTCAACTATGACGTAGTGATTTTCAAACAAAGTTGAATTAATAATATTAAAAGAGGTGCCATATATAAATACAGGGCGTTCGCCGGGAAACGCTACCCACTGTTACCGCTACAAGGAAGAAACTGCTCCCGGCGAGCGAGCGGTCAGCTTCCGGCATTGTTCGAACGTCGGCCGCGGACTATTTCATAATAATTACGCTTCATAAACTTGTATGTGCTAAGCACTTAAATGTGACGTAATTCATTAGCTTACCTTATAAAAGATGCTGGAAGTGTTGACCCTCTTGTGTAATGCACATTTCACATCTTCTGAACATATTTCGAGACACACGCTGGATTTCACCTTTGTCAATGGACATTATTACTTGATAGATTTTTTCCTCAAGTTCTTCCAATGTGTGAGGATTTCCTTCGTACACCTTACCCTTAAGTTTACCCCAAAGGTAGAAGTCACAAGGGTCTTAGATACGCCTGCCTGCTGCCCTAACTGACTTAATGATTTTTTGGGTGACTGTTCTAGTCGAAAAGCGATATCGTCAATTTTCTCCTCTTTGAGATTACGGTTGACCGACAGTCTCTTTTTGTTAAAAAATGAACCCGTTTCTCTTACTTTTTTAACCAGACGCAGAATTGTTGATTTAGCTGGCAGTAAAGCGCCAGGATATTCGCGACGAAATTTACTGCGACACTTTTTAAACGACTTCTTCTTCACATATGTATCGTAGAGAAATATTCTTTGTTGCAAACTGTAACGTACCATAATTTTACTCACACTCAAACACGGTACAGATTAGTAAGATTATGAAGCCCCAAACCAGCCAAACCGCAAAGAAACGTTTATTCACAACACTGATTAATAAGAGACTGAAGTCACAAACTAGCTACAATGCAAAGAAACCGTTCTTAACAATGTAAGGGTCCCATTATACTGCGTCACTGCACTGTTGGGGCAGCGGAGGTGTTAAACAGTGCGGTGATTCACGGCGCCGTGCGGCGGGAGTTGCTGGCGCCACTGCCCCAGCAAGTTGCCGACGGCAACAGACTGGGAGGGTAGCGTTTCCCGGCGAACGCCCTGTATATATAGGTTATGTAGCATAGTTTTTACCTAAAATACGACTTTTTAAAATTGATTTCAATATTTGTTCACCGCTTAAACATACCACTAAAATAACTTTCTAATCCAATAAATGTCCCGGAAATTATAATCCTGTATCTGGCAACCCTACTCCCTGGGCCCACTCAGCCTGCTATCCTACGAGTACCGTGGGGTAAAGTAAAGAACGGTCGAAGCGTTGACCATGACCCCGCACAGTACCGGATTAACCACGTAGCAGGATGTAGCAAATGCTACGGGCCTCGCGCTTCCTAGGGGGGGGGGGGGGGGCGAACTGTCTTAATCCGGCCCTGACACCGCACATTCTTCAAGTGCCTTTGCCGGCCCCGGCAGCATAGGGGTAGCGTGGTTGCTTCTCGTTGCAGGGGTCGCCGGTTCGAGTCCGGCCTAGGGCATGGGTGGTTTTAATTAAGTGTTGTGTTCGTCTTGTGTCGTCCTTACACATTAGAGAAAATAATCATACTTATAAGAAATCTGTACATTGTAAAACAATTGAGCTGGCTGAATGACTTACACGGCCGAATGCCATTAAAAAAAAAAAAAAAAAGTGCCTATGGTTGTAATTTAAAAGTTTCGAATTAGTTGCCGCACATAGGCACAATAACAGGGCTACCAGACGTTTTAGGAAAATCCCGGGCATGCATTTCTATTTAAATTCCTATCCGGTGCCCAGAAGGGATGTTCAATTTTGCAGTACTGTGGAAGGATGCCTGTCCTATTTTTCATTAAAAACTTAATAAACCTACATGTACGACAGTTACACTGTTAAAGTATTGTTAATACAATAGTGAAAAGCTGTTCAACACATTATTACTGTTTACTCACCTGTTTGTTGCATACGTTGAGAAATTGTAAAACTAGTTAATCCACTGCCTAGGAGAAGTGAGTGAGTTCTATTACTTGGGAAGCAAAATTACAACCGATGGCCGAAGCAGGAATGATGTTAAAAGCAGAATAGCACTAGCAAAAAGAGAAGAGAAACCTTTTAGTTTCAAATATTGATCGAGGAATTAGAAAGAACTTTTTAAAACTCTATGTGTGGAGCACAGCACTTTACGGTAGCGAAACATGGACTTTAGGAATACCGGAAAGAAATAAACTTGAAGCATTTGAAATGTGGTGCTACAGAAGAATGCTAAAAATTAGGTGGACAGACAAAGTAAGAAATGAACGAGTTTTAGAAATGATGGGTGAGAAAAGAAGTTTATGGAAGAAGCTTACAGGAAGAAGAGACAGGCTGGTAGGTCATATTTTGAGACATGCTGGATTGGTTAATTTGTTAGTGGAGGGAACAGTTGAAGGTAAGAACTGTAGAGGTAGACAGAGATTAGAAAATATGAAGCAGATATATGAGGACGTGGGTTGTAAGGGTTATGTAGAAACGAAAAGGTTAGCACAGGATAGGAATGGATGGAGGATTGCATCAAACCAGTCTAAAGACTGACGACAGCAAAAAAAAAAAAAAAAAAAAAAAAAAAGATTTGGGGATTGGTACGTTGATCATACTGGTGCTTTACGAGAACATACGGCTCACTGCATCCTTTGTGCGGCTAATACCTAACAGGGATCGACCGACAACTGACAATAAACCAATACACCTTCATTTCAATTGTTGGAAATTATAAGAAAATATTTATGTTTTCAGAGTTTGTTGATGATCGAAACAAAAATACGTACAACAGGCAAAAATAGTCCCTAAAGACAATTTAGGCATTTTTTTAGACACTATAAAATCACAATCAAAGGCTATAAATGTCCATAATTGTTGGAAATTATAAGAAAATATTTATGTTTTCAGAGTTTGTTGATGATCGAAACAAAAATACGTACAACAGGCAAAAATAGTCCCTAAAGACAATTTAGGCATTTTTTTAGACACTATAAAATCACAATCAAAGGCTATAAATGTCCATAAATCGATTATATATATGATGTTATGTTCTTGTGTTTCAGTCAGCAACATAATAGGTTTTTGCCTAAAATCAGAGGTCTGTTCACATCATAACTCTCTTCTTTCCAAAGGGAAACCAAGTTCTTACGGAAAAAAACTGACTGTGAACAAGACGATCTCTTAAAATCACAAATTTTATGTTCGATAACGTGCTATGACCGCTTTGCACTTACATTTATACACTTACTAGGCAATAACAGCAAACTTTTCATGCATTTTCAGTGAATAATTTGGCTGTCACGATAGAATCGCACACGTCAAAGATGAATGTCTACTACGGACTATTTAATACCGCACTTTGCCGTATTCTTCAGCCTTCATTATTTGATTCGTAGCTATTTTGTGGGTCTGTTATACACTTTTCGTTGAAGAACGCAGTGAAGAGAACATAATATGAATGCCCAGTTGTTCTACAGGCCGTCGCGAGTCCGCTAGCTCTATTGTCGAACAGTTAAGGGAGCGTCCATAAACAACGTGACTCGGTCTAGCGGGGGGGAGAGGTTGGCTGGAAGGGGGGTGTCCATTAATGGCGGGAGGTGTTTTTCCGGAATTCCAGACAACCGCCCCCTCCCCCCTCTGGTGAGACTTCGTGAGATCGTCGGAACCCCCCCCCCCACCCCGTATAATGACGTTAGATTTTGACGTGGACGCCCCCCCCCCCTACCAATCGACCTCGCAACTTTTTGAGACGGCCGGCCTCGGTAGCGTAGGGGCTAGCGTGCTAGCTCCGCGTGCCGAAGGTCGCCGGTTCGAATCCGGCCGCAGGCATGGATGTTAAGTGTTTTGTGTCTGTGTGAATGTCCTGTCCGTCCTGTGGTGTCTATACTTAGGAATCATAAAACGTACTGGAGAAACTAATTCACATGAAGAGATATCGTAAACACATTGAGCTGGCTGAATGGCTTAGTCGCCGAAAGCCATATAAAAAAAAAAAAAAACTTTTTGAGACCTTTAAACCCCCCCGTAAGATCTATTTTTGGACGAAAATACCCCCCTAAAATCGACTTTCACGTCATTTGTAGACCCTTTTATGCTCTACAGTTCTACAAGAATTTCAAAACCTCACGTGCGATTTCCGTTGTTTCCCCCTGCCCCTAGGAGGGGTTTCGTGAGATTTCGGACACCCCCCCCTCCTCCTATTTCACCTCACGTCATTAATCACGCCCCCAAGGATACGCTGCGCTATGTGGGGGTTGGGGGGGGGATGTGGTTTCGAGCCAAGCCACGTAGCTTTACATTCATATCGTTTTTCACAATTAAAATGAGGTACAGAACACACAACACCATGTGTATGTTTATTTCATTCATTTAATTATCTCCGTATGTAATTTACAATAGTCTGACAAGAGAAAACAGTACAAAATGTGTTCTGGAATCAAAGGGTAAAAATGCTACGTGGGGTTGAGGGGTGGGGGGGGGGGGGGAAGGGGAGGTAGAGACAAAAGCCACGTCGGGCTACGTGAGGGGAGTAGAGGTTCACAGGAGGCCAAAATGGAGCTACGTGGTTTGTGCACGCTCCCTAAGGATGAGTTAAGCAAAGGTGTACGCCAAAATTAAAGAAAACAACAGTTGGTACAAACGGGCATAATGTCACAGTTATAAATAAAAATCCAGAAAATAATTTCACATAAGGAAAATAGTTC
Source organism: Vandiemenella viatica (assembly GCA_031002005.1). Classification (NCBI taxonomy): domain Eukaryota; kingdom Metazoa; phylum Arthropoda; class Insecta; order Orthoptera; family Morabidae; genus Vandiemenella; species Vandiemenella viatica. The sequence continues at coordinate 60,165,340 of JARYHS010008074.1, forward strand.
GACAAGTTAAAAACTTTGCTTTGATTTGAAGGAGCAGTATTTACGATTATCTGTTGCCCGCAACTTCATTCACGTGGATTGTTATGTATGGACATCTGTCAGAGCGATTATGTTAAAACTAACACAAAAAAAGAGAAAAAATGTAACTTCATTTCTCCGAATAGTAAGATGCCGCTCGTACGATAAATACTTCGACTGCCTTCAATGGAAAATGCATACTATTTATAGGCAATTTTATCTTAAATTTCTTAGATTTATGATTTCAGACCAAATGGAAACCTATCCTATTTTATCTGACGGATCATGAGCTGTATCGTCAATATCCGGCCAGTAAAGGTTGCGTGAATCTGCAGATAGAAATAGACTTTTTTTTTTAAAAAAATCTATTTCTCCTCTACAGGTTAGTGATAGTTTAAAAAAAAAATCTGAAATTTACGGACAGACCTTTCCCTGATTACATTTTTATTAATAGTATAGATAAGTACTTACTTATCTACAACATGATTTATAAACTTTTTCTTCTTTTTGTGCTAGACGCGACAGCTCTTTGTCAACAAACAAAAGAAACATGTCCAAAAACCATCGTCAGTTATACTACAGTGATAGCTAAAGTCTGAAACTCCGTATCATCAGCTTCGTAATAATCTTCCTGAAACTGCATTACTACCAGTGATTTCCTCAGTATAGGACGCATTTCGGAAGAGGTTCAGTGGCAACAGAATACTGTTATACCGCGTCTCTTTTTTTGTTAAGGCTTTACGGTTTGTCATTAGAACCAGGATACGATTTGGGACCGAAAGGCATTCCACCACGACATTTTGAAGGAACCATTACGGCATTCTCCTGGAAATCGGGAATTACTGTATGATATCTGGGTGCCCTGAACGGGGATCGAACGAGCGTTCTCTCGAATGCCAGGACCGTGCGTTAACTGCTCACTTATCGGGCTCTGTGGCCCATTCTGCCATGACTTCAAAACGGAGTTTTTGAGCCTGTCGACGAGTCGAAAATTGCAAGGCAGTATCACGAGAGTAGCAACTAAGGTTTGTCATTTTACAGTGTTATGCCTATAGGATGATTGTCAGTGACAGGATCTCTCTACCACAGCAGAAAACTTGGTTAATGTGCATCATATCACCATGTTGGAGGATGCGTCGCTTGCTTTCTTTGTTTCTGCAGAAACAAATTAATGTTCCGTACTTTTCTGATGGGCTGTTGAGACCCTTATGCGAATAATGGTTTTTTTTTTTTTTTTTTTTTTTTTTTTTTTTTTTTTTTTTAGCTTTCCTTCACGCATAAGGCAATTAGAAGTGTAACTGTACATCGGAGTCACTAAACTGGAGAAAGACTTTTTTAATGCTCAGATTTCCTTTTCGCAAAGAAACATTACGGACAACTTATTAAAATACACAGCTAAGTATTCATCCTTGGATTTTAGTGATATTTAGCGAATTTTTTAGTAATATACTTTTTTTCTCTTTGGGAAATGCGGATCGTTGACAACAGTGTTTTTACGTACTAACTATTCAAAGGACTGACTTACTACGATAGTTTTGATTAAGTCTTGAACATGTCTTGTGCAGCTATTAGAATCAAACGCCAATGAATGTCCAACAGCAGTGATATTACTGAGACTACGGGATTCCCCCCCCCCTTTCCCAAAATAATAATAATAATAATTGTTGGTTATAAACATTGCGTTGGGTGGTGCGTGAAACTGTGATGCTTATACACGAATTTCATCGCATTCCCCGTTTCTGTCATACGCTGGAAGGTAAATGATGTGATTTGTTTCTTATTTTACTATTTGTCGTTGTCTGTTACCTTGATGAATTAACGTCGCAATAGATCCATGTTTTCTTTAATCATCATCATCTATTTTACATCAGTGGCGGATCCAGGATTTTGTTTTGGGGGGGGGGGCTAGGATTTGTTTTTTGGGGGGGCTTTACTCGGGGGAGGAGGAGTTCGGCGACAGAAATCTAATTATTCCAGATTGCCGCCCTTATTAAAACTGTAGAGGAAAATAAAAGGTATCCAAAATCCATGTCATCAGGGGTGACCTTGGTGCTTTTGGGGGGGGCTTCAGCCCCCTAGAACCCCTCCCCCCTGGATGCGCCACTGTTTTCCATTCCGGCGGAACGGCTGTGGTAAAGTTTCGTTAATATACATCAGTTAAAAACGAATTTACTTTTGGACAGAATTTAATTTAATGTGATGCAGCGCATGCTCCGATGGAAATTTCCCTAGTCATCTATTTCTTTCTTTCTTTATATCATTATTTTTTACTATTATCTCATATACTTTCAATATAAATTCCACCACACATTTACTTTTGCGAAATAAGAATTTTTAATTCCTTCAGCGTTTTTGGAAAATTGTTTATCACTTCTCTTGATGATAATTTTATTCCAATCCCTGATACATCTATCCAAAAAAGTATATTTTCCCTCTTTCTTATGATTGAAGTAAAATGCCAGCTTGTGTACATGGTCATCGTTTTCCTTCCACGCATTATTCGTCATTCTTCGACCTGTATTTTTCCAAGCCTCATGAGCGATATACGCCTTAAACACTCCCAGCATCGCTTCGCCCTCCTCCTGTCTTCCAATAATACAAAATTCTCGCATTCGAGAGGACGTTGGTTCGAATCCCCGTCCGCGCAATCAGATATGGGTTTTCCATTGTTTCCCCAAATTACTCCAGGCGAATGCCGGATGCTTCCTTCAAAAGGCCATAGCCAATTTCCTGACTTATTCCCAGTCCTTTCCCGCCTCTAATGACCTCGACGTCGACGAGGCTTAAAATCGTAAGCAAAAAATAAAAATAAAAAAAAAAAAAAAAAAAAAAAAACTAAATTCAGCTCCTTTATCATATCAGTTACTGAATGGGTCCTACGGCAATTTCCAGATAAAAAACTTGCTGTCCTTTACATCCCTTCAACTCCTGTATTTGATTAGTGTACAGAAAAACGTAAGGCAGTGGCCAATTTCACTGAACTCAAGGGCCTGAGCTGAGACCTTTTCATTTGTTTTGTTTTTTAATTTCATATAATTAACCATCTTTTTATTAACCTGTATTATGATCAAAATGTAAGTTTTGAAAGAGGGTGGCAGCCTTCAAGTAACGTCAGCAGAATCCGTGATCCGTTTGGAATAGTAGTAATGTTATCAAAAAGTACCGAAGAGCCAAATTGACGATCGTTGAATGTCAGACGATCAATAATATCCAGTCTACTATAGGCGAGATGCTTGAAATGGCCGTTTAGTACAATGTTAGAATATATCTTATGACTGAAAGAAATAGGACTGTATTTCGTTCTGAAAACAATTTCAAAATAACAAAAATTTTCATCAATTAGTCAAGTATACGATACTGTACAAGTTGCCTGCCACTGTAAAATACTTCTTACCCAGTATGTTTACAGAAAAACTATATATGCAGTGATTGAGAATCTGTTAATTTGAGGTTGGCTGTTACTTTGGATGCGAATTGCTCGGTGTAAAATCTGGTATGGCTTCCGATATTTCTTCGTGATCTAGAACACAATACAATAGCAGAGAATATCTGTAGATGATTATTTCGAGTCCGCAAGTGTGTCTGATGTCTAGAAGTTTTTCAGAACGGTTTGACACGTTTTCTTGAGTGTGTTCGTAACGTGGTTCCTTGGTATCGTTGATCTGCTAGAGGACCTCGTATCTGGGGACACCTTATCATTGATTGTGTGGTGTCCACAGATGCTGAGCGTGACGTGCCTGGTGTACAAGCGAGTGTCCGACCTGGAGGCTCGTCGACAGCGGCTGTCGGATCTTCGTCTAGGCCGCGAGTGGCCACTCTACTCCAGCGTCTCCATCAGCATCGACGGCTCGGTGGCCACCAACGTTGTCTTCGGCGCCTACGTGGTGATCTCCATAGGGCTGCTCATCGGACACGCAACTGGCGAGCTGGCTACATATCGCTGGCGGATGGTGCGTACCACTCTCTACTGTGTGCCTGAAGCTTAGGTTAGAGCGAGTGGGCTACTAAACATCGTGAAACATGAGGCAGCACAATTACTGTCTACCATGTCCATATAGTAGGTAGTTATAACACTAACATAGTTCCCAACCGGGTAGAGGAGGGTTGGAGGAGGGGGGAGGGTTGGAGGAGGGGGGAAGGTTGGAGGAGGGGGAGGGTTGGAGGAAGGGGGACGGTTGGAGGAGGGGGGAGGGTTGGAGGAGGGGGGAGTGCGCATCCTCCCAGGGGGGTACGAAGACATGTTCGCAACCCGTGTTGGACGATAGCCTAGCTTTGCACCGTCGGAAGTATTATGTCCCATTCAGCGTCTCATTCAGTTGAAAACATCTATTCTAACTCACGGACTTGGTGAGTTTCCTCTGAAAAGTCACTGTTAGCACTGAGAAGTTGGTATTTACCCTTTTTAATAATAAAAATGTGTCGGTGAGGGGTGGCAGTGTTATTTTGACGTGGTACGAAAAAAGTTGGAATCAAAGACGTCACATATCGTAATGTAATTATTGATTACTTTGGAGGAAGTTACATTAAATTAATTAAAAACATAATATAAACAGTAAATATCAAGAAAGCTCATTTTTTTACCGTGTAAAATATTATTCAATTTTATTTAAATATCTCAAAAATAAGTAAAAATAATAATGTTTCTTTAATGAGTAATAAGAAACATATGAGAGGGTCTTATCTCAGACCGATTTAGGCCACTTGTGGTGTGGGAACATTCAGCAATGGTTATATTTAACGTGTGTGCACGGAAGATACAAATTTCTCCTAGGTGACAACACTCCTGATGATGTCCAGCGATATGAGACACATGAAACCTTTAAATGTAGGTCGTCACGAGTATTCGCAATAAACCGCAGGCCAGCGTTCGATATCAGGTAAAGGTCCACGACTGCTGCCTACAACTCATCTCTTTCGTCCTTAGTTCTCATTCCTTCTCTCACATATCTCTTGTTGTCCCACTTTCGAGACTCTTTTTCAGTCCTTTACTTACTTCAGCACACGGTGCTGGAGGGACGGTCCAATGGATTGCCCAACTAGATGGTATGCATTCCTTCACCTCCATCATTTTTTTAAAAAAAATATAAAAGATTTTTAAAAATTTCAGCAAGCAGAATGGTGGAAATATCTGTAGTGTCAGTTGCTAGGAGAAAAGAATTCGACACCTGTTGTACTTGATACTATTGTCTAATCTTACGCGCTCAGTATCTGGTCACTTCTCGCCATCCAAACATGACAGTACGGAACAGGAACACGAAGTTTTAGGGATAAAGAAGTTTTAGAATTATTCGGGATGTTTAGGGACTCATCTGCTGAACGATGGGTCATATAGCTCAGTCGTTCTATAAGACTGGAAAAAAAAATGATACAGAGAATGTTTTGAAAGTTGAACGATCGGCGCAAAGCCCGATATCAAATGAGTAGGGAGTGTCTCCCCTCGACAGACGGAGCAGTTATAATATATTGTTGGCTGCACATCCTCTATCAGCTGCGAGGTGACTGGGGTGCTTTACCTTCAACATTTCCGGGTGCTTTCTTTAGACCATGGTTGAGACTTTACCGACTTATGAAAGTGAACATGTGGAAGACTGCTGTAACCCTCATGTATGTACTATAGCGCGTTCAGTTAAGAGAGGTGGCTCAAGGTCAGTCTGCTCTATCCCCACTCCGCTGCCTTCACCCCTACAGGTGAAGGGGAAATTTACCATTCGCCCGCCTAGATACAGCGTATGGCGCGAAGAGATAGGAGGGGAGGGGGTGGTGAGGTGAGGACTGGGGTGAGGGGATCATGACCTTGAGCTGCCAGTTCAGAGCGAATAAGGTATAATGTACTTGACCATATTTAATTTATAACTGTAGCAACATTCATATTTGCAGTGTTGGTATTTACGACCATTCATGAACGATTTATGATAGCACAACCATTCACTTCTCTGTCCTGTTGTTGTGCTCAGGAGACGTTCTTCCTAGTGGTGGGTGCTGGCAGCTTCGCAGTGGCCGCCAGCATGGCGTACGTCACCCTGGACTCGGTGGTGCCTCCGCTGCAGGACAACGCCGCCATACTGGGCACAGTGGGGCTGGTCACGGCGCTCATCTTCCTCATCGACTGTCTCGTAGTGCTCTCTCACAGAAAAACTAAGGAGCAACCCGAGGCACCGGTCAAACCGAGACCGCCACGCAGCGAGGACAAGGTAAGTCTCTCTCTCAACGAAATCTGACGATGGCTTTCTGAGATGAACTGCGCCTGCTCATTGTAGCGTCCGAGCGGTTAAATGCCACAAAACTTTGAGCTCGTCTCTGATCAATCACTCCCTAGTTTCGTTTTACCAGAGGTATGTGATCGTGTGATCAAAGATATTACATTACTACTATTACTACTATACAGTAGCTAGTAATGAGCAGGGAATAAGTGATAGCAATGGAAATAGTAGTGGAAAGATTAAGTGACTTTAATAAATTCTCTGGATATAAGTACACGTACAAACATATGAAATAACTGGAAATAATGCATGTAAAATAGCTTTAATGAAACTCAATAACATTACTAATAAAATCTCATCACTCGGATATCTTTCCTAAACCAGCAGAAGGGTGCTATAATCTGTACCTTTGAATTCTACATGAAGTCTCGAGATCCCTTCAGTCATGGCGTCGGAACAGGACTCTCTCGAGCGTCAGTTCAGGAGTGAGTTCCTGGCTGCAAATAGCGAGTGGGGAGGGGGGGGGGAGATCACGTGCCGCCCCATAATTGGTGCATTAAACATTACTAAGTGCTTTAGGCTGGTAGAGTGGGAGACTGGTTTCACACGGGAAGTACTTCTGCTAGCCTTGAAACTTTGCTGTGTCTAAGAGAATCAAGTGACCTGCCTGCACAGCATGAGAAAAAATACTCCGATTGAATATACTATGATGTTGCAGTTTAAAATCCCTTAGGATAATACACCATTTACTACGTACAGCTCTACTCCAGCGGTTTTTTCTACTATTATTATTATTATCTCATGTCTGTATTTATAACCATACTATAGCTCGTCCGTTCACTTAACAGAGTCGGTTCAAGGTCAGTCCGCTACCCTTACCCTTACATTCGGGGGGGGGGGTGAATTTTCCACGTGGCTGTATGGAAACAGTAGTCAGCTCGTAGATGTAGGAACGGAAGTGAGGAGCGGAGCCAGGGGGTCATGACCTTCAGTTGCCAGTTAGGAGTGACCATGGGATAGCTATAAACTATTACTATTACTCTGCGATTCACTAAAAGTGTGTGGCAGAGGGTGCATAGCTATAAACGATTCCATATGCCTTCATACCTCACAAATATACAACATTAATCCGTTTTTTTTTTAGTTTAAACAACAAGGTGATTCTATCAATGTTCTTCATGTGCAATCCTACACACAAAATTTCATATTTCATGCCTTTTTTTATTCTTAAAATCTTTCAGTTTATTTTTAGCAGCTGTATGTTCTTGCCCATTACGAATATTAAATTAAAAATCTTTCAATTTTTATTTTAAGTTGTTCATCATTTACCTTGGTAATTTATTCCAGTATCTGTCTCCCTTACTTACAAAATTTATTATGAAATCAAGTACCATCTCTTGGTAAAGGTCATCCAGTGTCTTCCGTGTACTACCCCTAATTCACTTACAAATACTAGTCAAAGCCTCATCACCAATGTACGCCTCGTGCAGTCTTTGCCCGACTTCTACCTTCCAGTTCCTTTATTATATCATATCAGTTGTGCCCTGCGGGAATTACCACTAACTAATCTAGCTGTCCTCCTTTGCGCCCCGTACGACTGCTGAATTTTCTACTCGAAATGTGGTCGCATATTACACCGCCATTTTCAGGCAATAGTCTGACGAAGGTCTTCGAACCTAACCTTCTCACTTCTCTGGTGCATCCCCTCATCACTATTTCATATAGATTAAGGATTTTGAAACAATTCCAATATGAGTATATTATCAACTGTTATGGCATATATTCACGCTTAACGTCTTCAACAATCTATTTCTCCTTTAACCTCTAACTTTACTTTTTTACCTACTAAGCCGACTCTTCTTGACATATATTTTCATTACATATCAACATACCAAACTAGATATCCTTCCCAGATCCCGCTATATTTGTTTACAATCGTCTCCAGTTTTAATCCTGCATTTGCAAACAACCTATTTAGACTGTGAACCATCAGCACAATAATTCCTTATACTGTAATAATGAAAATCAATGGCCCCAGTACATGTTATATTCTCATTCAACTTGCGATGTTAGATGTTGTTATTTATTTCACTATGTTATCATTTATTCATACTAACTACCCGATATCAATTTTGCGTGTGCGGTGTTTTGTGACTAAATTTCTCATCAGGCTTCCCAGCTAGAAATGGATACGCAACCTACCTGTCGCGAAGCTGTTGTGCCCTTGCCTGTGTGTAATGTGGGAGAAAATACGTTTAGAGTAATAGTTATTCGAGATGGTGTGTTCCCACGTCTGAAGACGGTGAGTCGCCGGCAGAGGAAGTTGCACCACCGCCTCTAATAGCCTGAGTCACAGCAGCTGAGGACGGTCACCTTGCGACTGGCGACTGGCGACTGGCGACGGACGAGTGTCAGCTGTCTGTTTTCTGTTCCCAAAATACAGCGATAAAACAAAAGAACATAAACGATTATATCGATGGATAGCAGGGACCGAAGTAAATATGAACGTTATGGACAATTCTCATAAGCTGTTCTAGATAACCGGTTCCCGTTATTTAACAGTTATTAAACACAACTTACGTTGACTTTCTCATACGCAAAAAACCGCACCAATCAATTGTATCAGCAGTAAGACTACCGACAGAAATCAATAAAAACTACAGGACAGAATTTACAGGTGTTTATTCAGATGAAATTGGAAAAAAAATAGACACAGTAATATTGTAGAAGAAATGGCGTATAAGAGGAGGCATGTTTAGCTGCCATAGTAAACCGAAGTTCCACTCGAACGTGTCTCTTTAATTCGAACCTGCCAGAAATATTTAAAACTGTCTGTAAATAAATCACACGTAAATCTTAATAATATAGTTATAACAACTACTGCTAACACAAAATTCCCAGGACTCTGTAGCAATTCTGGACGTGTGGGGTGCCGCATTGTCCTGCTGGAATTTCCCAAATCCGTCGGAATGCACAATGGACATAAATGGATGCAGGTGATCAGCGAGAATGCGTGCGTACGTGTCACCTGTCAGAATCGTATCTAGACGTATCAGGGGTCCCATGTCACTCCAACTGCACACACTCCACACCATTACAGAGCCTCCACCAGCTTGAACAGTCGCCTGCTGACATGCAGGGTCCATGAATTCATGATGTTGTCTCCATACCCATACACGTCCATCCGTTCGATACAATTGGAAACGAGAACCAGAAAACATGTTTCCAATCATCAACAGTCCAATGTCGGTGTTGACGGGCCCAGGCGAGGCGTAAAGCTTTGTGTCGTGCACTCAGCAGGGGTACACGAGTGGGCTTTCGGCTCCGAAAGCCCATATCGATGATGTTTCGTTGAATGGTTCGCACGCTGACACTTGATGATGGTCCAGCATTGAAATCCGCAGAAATTTGCGGAAGGGTTTCACTTCTGTCACGTTGAACGATTCTCTTCAGTCGTCGTTGGTCCCGTTCTTGCAGAATCTTTTCCCCGCCGCAGCGATGTCGGAGATTTGATGTTTTACCGGATTCCCGATATTCACGGTGCACTCGTGAAATGGTCGTACGGAAAAATCCCCACCTTATCGTTACCTCGGAAATACTGTATCCCATATCTGGTGCGCCGACTATAACACCACATTCAAACTCACTTTAATCGTGACAACCTGCCAATGAAGCAGCAGTAACCGATCTAACGCCTGCGCCAGACACCCGGTGTGTTATATAGGCGTTGCCGACCGCAACGCCGTATTCTGAGTGTTTATATATCTCTCTGCATACGCAAGCCTATACCAGTTTCTTTGATTACGTGATTACGTGATTACCAGTATTTCCATACGTTGAATACAATTCGTCAACTGGGCATTTCTCCTTTAAATGCTGTACTTTAGTTTCCCAAGCAGTTCGTCAAAATAAACATCCAAAATAATTGAAAAACTTGGTGTTGTCGTTCCTCAAATATTCTATTTTCTTTAGGTTGATTTGATGGATTCAAATAAGAGAATCGAATGCTTTAATCAACATTCTGTTCTTATACTTGTACCTGTTGTAAATTTCGCTGGGGCCAATTTCCAGTTTTTCGAGATCTTTTCTGACTGACCTTGCCCATTCTGCGTTAGTCGCTTTCCCTCTAGAGATGGTGTTGAAGATTTGGAGCTGAGCCTATGATTGTCCATCCGAATTATGTGACAATAGAACATTAATCTGCTTTTTGTCACGGCTGTTGTAAGGCTTTTCAGTTGTTGGTCATTTTCATTGACAGGACCCATGATTTTTCTCAAAATCTTACGTTCCTTTAGTTCCGGTTTTCTGAGTTGTCCCTTTCTAAACATGTTCATGTTATAACAATTTATTTCCACTTAACAGCCGAGTGCGGTGGGTGAGCGGTAACGCTCCGGCCTCGCATTCGGAAAGATGGCACCCGGAATTTGTTTTCCATCTTTTCCCAAAAATCCCTACAGACTAACCGCGGGATGGTTCCAGTAAAAGCCCATGGCCGAATTCCTTCCCGTTCCTGGCACCCAGTTCTTTCCTGCCTCCAATGACCTCGAAGAGGCATAAAGGCACACATATATTTTTTTAAAAAACCACAAATTACTCCAGCTACCGTATCCGTCGAGTAAACTCTTATTTGTAATCTTGGTTGTCCGGGTTGAACCGCGTCAATTTGTTGAAACCTAACGTTTCGGCCATCATTTTGTGGCCTTCTTCAGAGTACTGTCACGGCTGGAACTGCAGTTCCAGCCGTGACAGTACTCTGAAGAAGGCCACAAAATGATGGCCGAAACGTTAGGTTTCAACAAATTGACGCGGTTCAACCCGGACAACCAAGATTACATTGACAACGACCGCGGAAGTCTGCGCACCCACTTAAACTCTTATTTATTCGCCTCCAATTATTTTGTGTGTGTCGTGATTGGTTGCAGGTGACGCAGACGCTGGCGGACCCGTACGCGCGGGTGTACATGGGCGCCCCCCTCAAGTCCTCCCTGCGCGGCTCGCGAGGCAGCACGCCCGACGCGAGGCGAGTCACCTTCCCCACCGCTGGCCCCGAGTCGCGGGGTCCGTCGCCGCCGGAGACCAGCAGCTCCGACTCCAGAGACGGCTCGCCGTCGCCGTCTCCTCCCGAGAGGGAGAGGACAGACAGGGAGCGCCGCCTGCTCGACAGCCTGCCCGACCTGGGCGCGCCCGTCCCGCTGCCGCTCCGACAGACGCAGCGCACTGTCCAGGTCAGACAATGCTCACTTACCATGAGGCCATTTCGTGAGTACGGTGAGGTAGTGTGGGACCAGTATGGCGGGAGGCGGGAGGCCAATTAAAATTTTTTATGTTCTTTGGACAAACCACAAAGATATTCCATTCTTCGGCGTGACGTCACAGTTTTAAGATTTGTCCGAGCGGTTGAGCGGAATATCTTCGGTGGTCGGTTTAAGATCTTTGGCGTCAGAGTTGGCCTCCCCCACTACTGGGACCTACGTTAGGGGGCGTCCATTAATTACGTGTGAGAAACAGGGGGGGGGGGAGGGTACGACGAAATCTCACCAAGGGAGGGTTGACAGAAATCTCACGACATCTTTTCAGTTCTTTGAAGAACAGTAGAGCTAAAAAAAGGTCTCCAAAAATCAGAAGGTTGTCAGCATGGGTGGTCCCTCAAGATCTCACCTCTCCATAGACCTCATGACCTCATCTTCCCATGGATCTCGCCGAATGCCAAATATCACCCCGGGGGAGGGGAGGGTGGAAAGGGTGGGTGTCCATATTCGCGAAAAAACATCTCACGTATTTAATGGACACCCCTTTATGAGTTTGGAATACTGGTGTTGGCGGGATCGCAAAGGAGGATAGCTAAATTTATTTGTGGAAATAGTGCGGAACCCAATATTATCTACTATTCGAGGAGAAACGCAATAATGTCTATCTGAATAAGGTGGAGACGACCCAATCTATCACTGGTAGAATGAAGATCATTCAAGTAAAATATTGTTGCTCATATCCTATTGATCACTGTGCGTTTACAGATCAAACCGCAGCATGCTATGTTCTCAATCAATCTTTTTGATTATATAATGTGATCATCTATGTGTCTTTTTAATATTCTGTTAAATAATTCTAAGTTTCTTAGGAATTTTGCAGACCGAATCGTTACGATAAAATGCTCGTCAAGTTCTTATTTCAGTCAGATCAGATCTTGTGACCTCAACCAAGGTTGAGGTCACAGGAGACCAACTACCACACCTCAAAATGAAAATGTAAATGTAAGTTAGAATATGAATCCTATCTTTTTACACCTATATTAACAAACGTTCTGTATGATAATTCATAACTGGTATGCAAACGTAAGTCATATTATGTTTCCAAAAATATAGAATAATTTCGTTATATGTAAAAAGAGCATTATGTTCAAATTATAACTAATCGCATATTAAAGAAAAACATTGTACGCTGAAGATACCTCGACGAGAGGCGAAACGCGTCCGAAAAATAAAAGAACATCCAACAACAGTTGTATTGGCGTATGTACTAAATAATAATTATTAGTTTAACAAGCAACTGTGGAAGAAATGGCAACAATAATCACATATTATTAAATTAATAAACCTTTGAATGCAAAATATTGAACCATGTAACGATAGTAAAAATATACGAGGATAATTTACTGATGAATCGAAATTTCTTAACGTGCTTTTTGCATCGTTTCCGAGATTTAAGTGAACGATGTTAACAAGTGATGCCCGCACGCTCAATTTCTGGACTGATGATTGATAGATAAGGTGCTGCCTATTTTAGTGGTGTTGTTGCAACTAAATACCCTCAGCGAATGTCCACAAAATTACAAACAGAAAGGTTTTAGTAACAATATGAAACAGTAGGCCTACATGTTAACATAAAACAAACAATAAAAGATGATTAACATTATCAAAGCACGCAATAGAGAAACATTAAAAACACAGTATTGATTATTCACAAAGCATGTCAACAGGATGACAGCGACTAATATTTTATTGTTATTATTATTTTGAATGAGGTCCGGGCCCCTAGGCTACAGACTAGGTAGCATATGCCCAAATGCGACTGTGGCACAGCTTCGGTCGACAAGAAGCCTGCGTGGTCTGGTGTAATTGATACGTGTGTAGCTAATTTTTTTTTAGAATATTACAACTGTAATCTGGTTCTGTGACTGAACTGTAAACTCTTGTAACAGATCCAAATATATTTTCCTGAGTTTTGAGTGGTGGTGACCCCGTTGCAGGTGGTGTCTGACCCGTGGCCTCTGGAGGTTCGGGGCTCTCGTGACGGCTCCCTGCTGGACTCCATGAGGGACTCTGTCAGTCCCGCTGCTGAGAGGGACTTGAGGACTGATCTGAGGGCACTGGACGCTGCCGCCCTCACTCCCTCACCGCCACCACCACCGCCTCCGGTCACCAAGAAGCCCTTAGGTAGGTTCTCAGTAAATACGAAATATTTAGCTCTACTATACATATTATGCCGATTTCAGTATCTTCAATTCTGGCAGATACCTCTAGTCCGAGATCACATGTAGAGCTATTGGAGCTTAGATTACGATGAAGCCGCGGATTTCCCATTGTGCTACGTATCTAGGCTCCAAAAAGCCTATGTCTGCCCGCCACATGTTGTCACCATATGATCTCTGGATTGAACGCTAGCCAGTCATAGCGTTCGCTTATGTATCCTGAAACTTCAGTACGCCCATTCTGCTACTGGGAAATGCTGTTGGATGGTTTCTGTTCTAGGGAGACAGCGGGCAGTGCGCAATGCCGTTGACAATGTACCAGTACTAAGGCCCATTCACACTAGCGGTCAGGTCAGCTCTGCTCAGCTCAGGTCAGCTCAGCTAACAATCCAGGATAGCATTCACACTAGCGGTCAGCTCAGCTCAGGTCAGGCCAGATCAAGTAGCAGACGAGGCCATTTCATTTCCGTTGCTCATAGTGAACAATGCCGTTTTCCACCCCAACATCAATTAAATCGCAATGATTTTGGATCAAGAGCCTAAAAGTACGTCAAGATCAAAAAGAGGATGGTTCTGGGTGCATCCAGAGATTCAAGCGCAAACAGATCAAGAGAAAAATGAATGCTAACTACCGGCTATGTCATGCGAGTCGAATGGTGGGAAATGCATTTGATATTTTAGCTAAAACATTTCGATTTTTTTAAAAAAATAATTATTCTCCAGGATTAATTGATAACATAGTTTTAGCAACATGTGTTTGACACAATTATTTACGGAAGGGTAAAATTTCATGCCGTGTAGATAGTGAATTTCAGGATGAACGAGAGAAACCCTATTTTACCATTATTCCTTGTTTGGGTGCTAATGCTCGTACAGAAGCCTTTGATACAAGAAATAAATTCACAATATTTTTTTAAATTCCGAAACTGGGTCTGTACCTTAGCAGTACTAAAACGGGTAATAATATTTGAATTTATATTAAATTTTGCTGACTTTATAATAAACAGAAATAACATACCGTTAAAACATTATTTTTATTTATAAATTTTTTTAATGCTTACGAGCATAGTTTTAAGACGTTCGTCGCCCATTTGATCTGACCTGACCTGACTGCTGAACGTTCACACTAGCGGTCAGCTCAGCTCAGGTCTTGACCGTTGTTGATCCTTGGGTTTACTTGCCTTGCTCTGACCTGAATGGACCGCGTAGTGTAATGCTCCCATTGGATTACGTGTATAGCGATTTTTGACCTGAGCTGAGCTGACCGCTAGTATGAATGGGCCTTTAAAGCCGAGGCAATAGAATGAATTACCGGACTACACCTCCATCAGTACCAAGGTAAACAGAAGAAGCATCAACTCCTTACTAGATAATACGCGCGAAAATTCCCCGAATAAAATAAGATGAATAGAAAGGTTAGTAGTTTTTTAATAGCATGATAGAAGAACCGCCTCATTTCTAGTAATTTTTTTTAGTATAATAGGTACGTGACAAAATACTTAGAACATATTGCGAAACAATTAGAGGAAAACATTTGGACGCGTAAAACATTATGTATCACAAACTGTCACTGACCTGAACAAAATCCATCTCTCTGCGATAATATCCCGTGAGAAAATTTCGCCTTTAAAATGTTTACATAGGAATTGTGTAGCAAAACAGAAATGTTTCCGTAACAGAAAACAATATACGTTAATTTTTTTATATTAGGATAAAGCCACGAAAACGCCACCAGTTGCTTAACTGGTTGCTGCAACTGGTGGCGTTTTTGTGGCTTTATCCTAATATAAATTTTTTTTTACCGTTGCTGACACGCAGCTATGCTCAAGATTTTAATATCCGTTAAGCTACTTATTGTATAAAAAACACACAGTATTGATATCTGTGTGATGTGTTGTGCTGCTATCTATGGTTACGCGCTCAATCCTTCTCGACGTCAGTGAAGCAGTTTATTAATATCTCTGTGATATGAGCTGCAGCTCTCTGGCTCTGAACTGTCTCATACGCGCGACTTTCACAGTTATTACTTTTTTCTTTAGAGGGTCGAATTCCGAAAAATTTCGTTTTTTATAATGTTGCTAAGTGAAGATCTTAATCTGTAATATGATAACTTATTTATCGATTTCGGTTAGGTATCAAGGGAGATAAATGTGATTAAAATACGTTATCGAAAAAATGATCCTTTCTCCAGTTAGGGTTCAAATGCCTAAAAATTACTTTCTTAAAATATGTTTTGACTAAAGCGGAGACATTAATCTCTGAAATAGTACCTCATTTCTCAATTTCGGTTAGATATCAAGAGAGATAAATGGCTTGTGACAGTAAAATACGTTTTGGAAATAATAATATTTTTGCCCTTCAAGGGTCCAATTCTGAAGTATTTCTTTTTTAAAATGTGATGTTACCAAAGCGGAGACCTTAATCTTTAAAATGAAACCTCTTTTATCTATATCGGTTAAATATCAAGGGAGAAAAATGACTCGTGACACAAATTGTGTTCTAGAAATATCGATACTTTCGCCCTTTAAGAGTAAAATTCGGAAAATTTGTTTCTTAATATATTATATCGCCAAAGCGGAGATCATAATCTTTAAAATGATACTTCATTTAACGATTAGGGTTGGGGAGTTAAACGGCTTGTGACACAAGTGAAATCAACAACGGTGACCATATTGCCGGATATTTAGTGTAATAACTTAGTTCAAAGATTACTGAAAACACTTTACGAATTTTGACCCACGTTTTCCCCGTTTTCCCTGTATCCTGTCCGACACCATGTGCGGGACGTTTCTGCAGTATACGTGCAGGTCCCGGTAGTGGTCAGGAAGGCGAGTGGTGAGAGTGGACCTACTTGCACAGGCCGCTCTCTGGAATAATCAGGTCTGACACCGCCGCCTAGACGGCAGAGAGGTTCCTAGCGCTACTACAAGAATAAGACGTACTGTGATGTACTGTGAGTTTATTCGTAGAAGCTACAAGTAAGTTACGCCCGGAAGGTACGATCCACACCGCGACAGGAACTACTGCTGTTTCTGACTCCCGGAAGTATTGGCAGGATAGCGGCGTAGCGCGGGGTCGGTGGCCGTGCCCGAGGCGTATGTGTCGGTCTCGAATCACAAGTTCAAGTGACTAGCAACTAGCGATTAGCTATTAAGAAACCTCGCTGCCCTTATTGTCCTGCAGCGTTACTTGCGTGCGTCGCCCCGCTAGGTCAGCGATCCTCGCTCAGCAATTCTAGCGACCTGGTTTCCCAAGCCGCGTCGTGATGCAAGCCCGCATCAGCCAACGCCTTATGCCATATTTCAGTTGAATTAATAATTTATTTATTATTCATTTACGCCCCTGACAACCAAACCAGTCCGACGACTTAGGAGGTCGCTGCACGGTGTCGTTTCAGGAGGCGGCGAGCAGGACCGTGACGTGGCGGAGCTGACGCGGCCCCTGGATCAGCACCAGCAGCAGAGGTCAGCGCCTGGGGATCAGCAGATGGAGGCGGTGCTGAGTCCGCGGGAGCGACAGTTGCTGGACGCGCTGAGGGGCCGGCTCGAAATGGAGGCGGAGCAGCAGGCACTCGACGCTCAGAGAGACAGACACTTGCTGCAGGTATACCAACTTAACACGCACACAGCATAGTATCTCATTACTAAATTTACTACTGAAATGCGGGCCACGCAGCCCAGTAGGTCTAACATACTTTAAACTACATGACTGGCGTTCGTCCCCGAACTTTTATCGAAGCTGAAAGTCCTCAACATATTGTCAGGACCGCTAAGGCTGGCCGTTAAGTGGACGCGTTTTCGCGTGAAAAATCTTCGCGCGAATGCGCGCGAAGAGATCGCTCTAATCCAAACAAAGATAATTTGCTGAGACACCGTCCACTGCGAGCGCTTGAGTCGCACGAACTTACGAGAGAGCGACGAAATCCAAAATAGTTTGGATTTGGTAGCGCTAACACACAAGTTCGCGCGATGGATATAAACAAAATGGTTGCTCTTGTTCAAGAAAGAGCCCCTTTGTGGTGTCGAAAATTATCTCAATGAAGATGTGGGAAGAAATTGGCACAGAAATTAATTTACGAGGTAATTAATTCTATTATTTATTAAAACAAACTGCAATGTTACATACCTATTATTTCACATAGTATAGGCTTTATTTTTATTGCTGTCACCAGTTTCTCTACTGGTTTGATGTGATAGGTATTTGATGCTTAAATAGAATCTTCCTGGCAACTATAGAGGCGCCGACGTTTATTGAGCGCCAACAGTTACGGAAATAATACTAACCACACAAAAACAAAATTACTGGAAATAGGCAGTAAACGTTTTAAAAGAAAATAGAAAAAATAAACATGCATTCAGCAGCATTTTTACCAAATCAAACGCTTTAAAACATTCAAAATCTCACTCATAAAATCATAGGTCGCATAATATTCTTAATTGCACTCTTTTAACCAACTGCTTAACTTACCGCTTTTATGACCATAGTCATTCAGTTCATTTAAACCAATTTCATCCATTAAAACACAGCATTGATGGAATAATCATATAGATTCAGAATCAAACATTTTTTCTCTTAAACAAAGTTCAGTCAATTGCGCGGATTGTTATTAGTGGCGAATAACCTTTGGTACGTAACAGCACGTACAGTATTATGTATTAAGTTTATGTTTGTTATCGTATCGATAAAATTAAAAATTACTTAACATATTGCATAATATTACGAATAAAATACCGTCAATTTAAAAAGATTATTTATGACTTAGTTAATTTCACCTAGTTTATATATGGCCACTAGTTGAATTTAGATGGAAATTGTTTCGGCCGCCCTTTCGAATTTCTTTTTTTTTTTGTATCCTATTTTGAAGCAATTATTTTTCCTTTTACTTAAAACTATTTTTCGATCATCAGTATATTTTCAAGATAAAGTTAAATTAGTAATGCGGTATAAGATTAAAATGAATTTAAAAAGCAGACTGTGCCGCCAATGATAGATCGTGAGAATGGAAATTTTGCCGATCCAGCGCCTAAAAAAAGAAATTTACGTTTTTTTTCTTAATTAAAAAGTAAATAAATATGTATTGAGGAATTATTGTTCTATTTTCTTTTGTTATATTCACTGACATCAAGAATAAATGGAATGGGTCGCGCTATACAACGGAGAACTGGTGACAGAGTCGCGCGAATCTGCTTTCAGTGGACGGGGTGTCTCCGCGCCAACACAGCTCGAGCCGATACAGGCGTACTCGCGCGAATATGCGTTCACTGGACGGCCAGCCTAAGCCTGTTTCAAATAAATACCGGTGACGAAACTCTTTATGGAAAGTGAAAATAGCTGCATCGAGGTTCTGACCTCTCTAGTGAAGTAGGTCTAGTAATACAAAGTTCTACCTCCCCATATCAGTTCTAGGCTTACTACGGTTGTGATAATGCTTGTCAAGGGCTATACGGTTCGTTGACATCGAGGCGATAGGGTGTGGACAACAAGAACCAGGAAGGAATTCAGCCATGGCCTTCTGAAGGAACCATCCAAGCATTCGCTAACAGCAATGTTTCTCAGTATTTTTCTACTCGAGGACCAGCAAAATGTAAACACTATTTATATGGGCCACTAACTTACATATATCGCCCATTTTTTAGATACGTGTAAATTATTAATCAACCCTAGCAATTGTTATCGGCACGTACAGTGGTCTCTTAAGACGTACACCTTTTATCCTCATAAAATGGCCATCAGTC
Source organism: Vandiemenella viatica (assembly GCA_031002005.1). NCBI lineage: Eukaryota > Metazoa > Arthropoda > Insecta > Orthoptera > Morabidae > Vandiemenella > Vandiemenella viatica. The sequence continues at coordinate 60,184,761 of JARYHS010008074.1, forward strand.
TAATCCTCAAAGCAACGCCTCTCTCTTTCAAGCCGACTCTAAAAGTATTTTGTGAACAGACTATTTAAAAAAAAAAAAAATGGTATTCGGCCAGCACCTGTTTTCCCTTCATTCCTCAATTGTGTAAGTAGAATCTTCTCGTGTTATTATTGACGATAGCAAGTAACAGGACAGACACAACACTTAGTTAAAACCACCCATGCCCTAGGCCGGACTCGAACCAGCGACCCATGCAATGCGAAACTGATTCGCTACCCCTGCGCTACCGGTGTCGTCTGAATAGACTATTATAGTAACAGTGCAATCATATGCTGACGTCCTGCAAATACCAGATACGTGCTGGTAATTGAAATATTCATCGCTTTATACAGTTTAGCTTACAGCTTGCTTGTAGCCTTATACAGTGTAATCACAATTTGCGTGAACAATTCTTACTAATTTTATTTTTGTTATTACATCTTTAGTTCAGTTAGAATTAAATTTTTAGTACTCTGCCTACGCACCACGTGTCTCATGTTCGCGCACTTTAGGTTGAGAAACACTGTCTTAGAGTGAGTTCGGAAAACCAGGTAAAACTGAAAACTGGATGGCCGGACGGAGATTTGAAACCCCGTCCTTCAGCATCCCAGGCCCGACCATTCCGGTCACCCACAAGGCTCGGCAGAATCAAGTTATTATATTAATGTTTAACACTGTTTTTCGTCTGCAGACGCTGAACGGATGCAAGTGAACGGACAAAACAAAAGTGCATTGTCATTGTATCGAGATGTATATCACACGTACTTCTGATGTATGATACAACCACTTTCGTAAAATACGTAGTAGATACTAAAGTTTCTTTGTAATTTACGTAAAAATATGATTTTGTTGAATACTGGACCCGGACGCGAAGTACAAAGTGGTATACAATCAGCGTTAAGTCAGCGTATGCAGTGACTAGTGTTGCCAGATCCCGTTATTTAAAAATAGGGACGCAAAGTAAAAAAAAAAAAAAAAAAAAAAAAAATCGGGATTCTTGGTTACAAATCGGGACAACGAAAAAACAAAGGTTTTATATAAATTACGTTTATTTGCATAATTTAGGCAGGACATGGGTAGGCCTACCTAATTCCGGAAGTATATGTCTGTAGGAAGATTCTCTTTTTTAGGTAAGGGTGTCAGGGATTGGAATAAGTTGCCAAGAGCAATGATGAATAATCTGCCAAAAACGTTGAAAGAATTTAAAGTTAAAATTTGTAAAGGGTAAATGTAGGTGGATGCAGAAAAAGGAGGAAGATGGGTGTTTAGGGAAATTGCCACCGGAGCATGAGCTCCATTGCAATTTGATTTAATTTAATTTAATCATACGACAGAAGCTTATTATGAATCTTCGTATTAACCCTTATGATGATAGACTTGTCGAATACGACAACTAACCAAATATTATTGAAAATATATATTTTGAAGTACAAATAATATATTTTTTATTAAAATTGTATTTTATGTTAGATTTTACTGCTTTTATCATAGCCTTGCTTTTTATATCATACTTATAAAATTCGCTACAAGACAAAATTGAAGTGTGTATTAATTTGTATCTCTGCTTCTACATACTCGAGTGACCAAATCTCAGACCAAATTAAATTAACCTGGCAAAATATCCTTTCAGCTACTATGTTTGAAACCGGTATTGATGAGTTGACAAGATTTTGATTTTAAAATGTACTGTGCCATTTCCGTAGCGGCGTTAAATGTTTGTTCGACCGTGACTGGAGGCGTGTAACGACACTATAAAATATGTATACCATTATGAAGAGCTTCCGTCTCTTCTTCAGTAGATGCCGAAGCTAAAACATTATGTTCAATCCCACCGGCCTTTGTTCTTCCAAGTGACGATTTCTCAGCAATTTTAGAATCGTTATTCAAAGTACGATTGAGTGTTGACTCACAATAAGGAGAGAGAAGATAGTGCTAGGAATGTACAGGGCATATGTTGGTGATGGAGCTTGGGGGGATATTGGTCAAAGAATTAGGAATAGTGAATGGAAGGGGAAAGGCGACCATGACCACAAGCTTGCGCTCGATTTCATGCAAAAGGGAGTGGGAAAATTTTCTTTTGTTGGTAAGGGTGTCAGGGATTGGAACAAATAACCAAGTGAAGTGATACCAAAAACGCTTAAGGAATTTAAAATTAAAATTTGTAAATCGGAAAAGTAAATGGGAGAGAAATTTAACACTCCAGTTATAAAAGAAAATTAAATATATACATAGGAGAATTGCCACGGGAACGTCAGCTCCATCGCAATTGAAATAAATAATAATAACCGAGTGAATTTCACTGGGTGTGCTTGACCAAGTGGTATATCTTTGTGACTGTTATGTGTGGTATCCACTAAGGACTCAGTGGGAAGCATGTGGGAGCATGGTTATAAAGAGCAAGCCTTGTTCAAACATTTTATTGCAAGAATCATGGTCAACGATAGAACTTATAGAGAATATCACAAATAATATTATACAATACAATACATAAGAAAACTTCGATCTTGCAGATTATGATCTTAATGAATCCTGTAATCACAAATAATATAATACAATATAATACATAAGTCAAAGCAATAACAACCAGGTTAAACCATGAGAATATCCCTAATCACAATATCTCCACTTGTATTAAACATCCAAACAGAAAACCTTACACGTTTGGAAACGTAATATAACAGGGCAGGCTCTCACCAATTTACAATCATGTAACAAATCTATAACTAGTATCAAACACAATTTGTACAGAGGAGGCAAATACACCAATTATTTCAAATGAAGAGGAATCAGTTTACCTCAGCGTCCTTAAATTTAACCTTAAGAATCAAGTTCTTACCAAAAGGTTCTGACACACTACAGTGTGTGCACACCGGCGCATAAGTCGTTACCACTCACACCCACTGATAAGGTGGCGGGAACGATCAGCACCAAATATCGGGGAATTTTGTCCATTGTAACACAATTAACAAAAATGCAGTAAGCGACGCACTTTGCAGTTGGAGTTATCAGGTATTCTATCTCAAATACCCAACAGGGCTAGGAAATGGCAATTTATCGCCTCGAAGTCACCACCAGCCCCGACCGCCAGCGTACTCCCGCATCGGTGGAAAACCGCTCACGAACATGGGGCGCAGCAGAGGAATTCCTTCGATTAATGCGAGCGAGGAACAGTCTCGGTGGAATCACACATCCACCTCAAGTAGTACTTCCGGGCTGCCTGGGCAAATTACAAGAGCTCGCTATACCAGCGGGTCTCTAACGTCGCACTCCTTTGAGGAAAGTATTAGGCCCAACGAACCAAGCCGCTGCTGCCGACCGACTCACTTTCCCGGACTCGTGTCCCCGATTATATCAACTCATTCAGCCGTTAGAGGGCACCACAGGGCCACAGCGCTCTCTCACGGGCGAATCTAGCACGCGGGCTCAGCATCAGAAGACGATCGCGGGCGGGGAAAATAAACAATGCGAGCCGAGCACGGCTCAGTGACTTCAGCAGCTATCACTTTTTCTTCCTGGGTGCTCATCTGATCGAGTTAAAAACATTTTCTGCGATATTGTTAAACTGGCACTTCTTTCTTTTTTCTTGGGTTGATTACATTTCTGGTGTTTTTCTATATCATTTATGAGAGATGCTAAACTGTTTTTGGCACAATGTGCAGGTTATTAGTGAGGTCAGTTGTGCCGTAAGCCGTAAATAGCATTACTGTTTGGGTGCGATGCGTCTTAACGTGTAATATCAGATTTCATTTTGCTAGGAGTGATGGTTTTTTTTTTGTCTTGGTTCAAAAACGCGACATTTAGCGTCCCGATCGGTGGTAAATCGGGAAGTATCCCGAGACCCCGAAAATCTGGACGTTCCGCGCAAATCGGGACACCTGGCAATGTTAGTAGTGTCTCAGAGAAGGTTGTCTCTGAAGGCTCTCGTTGAGGAAACCTCTTTTAGATCGTCAAAGTTCCCCAAAAGCTTCATCGAATTCGTTGTTTCCAAACATAATGCTAATTAGGTATCAGCTAACCTCCATGTCTTAACATACTCAGGTAAGAATGTTGGGTGACAGTTTCAAGTTGTAGCGCTGTGCGCCTCTACATTCGACGTGAAATTAATTCGGAGCAATGGGCTTCTAAAATTTACTTCACACAATGAAACAAGATTAATAGTAGTGAAGCTCAGTAAAGGGTCAATAAAAACTGAAATTTGCTGAAGCCTCACTGTCGGATGTAGATGGGGGGGGGGGGGGGGGAAACACAGGGGCACTTGGTCCGGGTAGGAAAAAATCGTTTTTGAAGGGCGGCAAATTTATGTCGCCACAACCTGTTTTTTTATACATAAAAAAGGAAAATCTCCACTACTGCTCCGGGCAGCGACAGTGGACGATAAATAGGGACGGCGGTGACACTCGACAATGGGGGTGGAAAAATTATTTTCGAAGTGGTGGCAATCTCACAATTATTGTCCCGTTTAGGAAATTCCTAGATTCGCCATTATGAATGAATAACATAAGGATTGCTACACATCATAATAATCCTGTCCACAGCGTTAAAAACTTGCTTGACACTTTTGTGATTGTGGTGCTTTAGCATATGCCCATTTGCCTGATATTGCTTCATTTGAATTTTGGTTATTGACAAAATTAAAGTCAGCTATGAATGCAACACACAAAAGTTTGCGAAAATGTTTGCCAGACCGCTCTTTTCCCCAGATGAACGATCGTGGTGGGTGAGCGTTTAACGCTCTGGCCACCCATTCGGGAGGACGTGGGTTCGAATCCCCTTCCGGGCATCCAGATTTGGGTATTCCATGGTTTCCCCAAATCACTCCAGGGGAATACTGGGATGCTTCATTCAAAAGGTCATGATCGAATTCCTTACCGTTCTTTGTCTCCAGTCCCATTCCGCCTCTAATCGTCGACGAGGCGTAAAGCTATAAGTAAAAAAATGAAAAAAGTCCCCAGATGATTACGGCTGACACTTAAAAACTTTCTCAAAATATGTAAGAACGAAGACTTTCCCGGCGTATGACTGCAATGTAGTCTTCACGGGTGTACCGCCGGATAGTGTTGTGGAAACACAATATTTCGACGGCTGGCTCTGCCGTCTTCTTCAGGTGATGAGACATGTGTAATGGTCGGCTGACCCACAGATACTGAGATGGTTCGGGTGCCGCTCTTCCTTATATACAAGTCCGCGGGGCCTCGGCGATGGCTTACTATGATCCAGGACCGCAACCAACTGGCGGTTGGCTGCCCGTGGGCTTGGCTAAGGTTCTTGTTCCAGCCCGAGCTAATATGAAGCCCTCTACGGCGGCAGCTGGACGGAAGTACAACGTTCTCTGCGGATATTTGCCAAGGCAGGTTTCCATGCCTCACTGAGACATAGACCACTGTCTCTGTTAAATGTGTCGGCCAGTCGAATTTCGATGGCTTCTTTGATGACAGATTCCCAAAAATGTGATGTTCTAGCCAATATCCTAACGTTATTGAACTCTACTTTGTGGCCGTGGGCGTTAGGATATTGGCTAGAACATCACATTTTTGGGAATCTGTCATCAAAGAAGCCATCGAAATTCGACTGGCCGACACATTTAACAGAGACAGTGGTCTATGTCTCAGTGAGGCATGGAAACCTGCCTTGGCAAATATCCGCAGAGAACGTTGTACTTCCGTCCAGCTGCCGCCGTAGAGGGCTTCATATTAGCTCGGGCTGGAACAAGAACCTTAGCCACGCCCACGGGCAGCCAACCGCCAGTTGGTTGCGGGCCTGGCTCATAGTAAGCCATCGCCGAGGCCCCGCGGACTTGTATATAAGGAAGAGCGGCACCCGAACCATCTCAGTATCTGTGGGTCAGCCGACCATTACACATGCCTCATCACCTGAAGAAGACGGCAGAGCCAGCCGTCGAAATATTGTGTTTCCACAACACTATCCGGCGGTACACCCGTGAAGACTACATTGTGGTTTCTCAAAATAGTTTCGAAAAAGTTTCCACAGGTGTTCTGAAACACATGGAGATTCTTCTGAATAATCAGTAACTATAACTTCTTGTTTTTTATTCAACGTGAGTTATAGTCTCTGTCAGACATAGCATGGCCTTGCTCAGTTATTACTGACACCTCGAACCTGGGATCTGCTTTTTCTGTAGCCTAATAACACTGTGAAGACCAGCAACTTGAAACTCCTTACTTATGTAACCGTTTCCACTTCCAGCAGTTTATTATGCCGTAAGAGATTAACGTGCATACTCTGTAATTAAAAAATAAGGATTGTTTCCTCCAAGAGCTGATGGTTCAAAATTTCACTGAGAACATTAGTTCAAAGAGCTATGAGCTGGTGACTACCTTCGTCGCTTTGTCACCGTCTGTAAATTGGAAGTACCTACTTTGCCTGCTACAGCAATATTTCATTATGTAAAAAAGCTGAAGAGGCCATAAGCTACTGAAGTACCTTATTTGTTTTTCTTTATTACATAGGCTCTTGCAGGTAAAGAAGGGAGTGGTAATATGTTCTTTTTTTAACCGACTTCAAAAAAGTAGGAGGTTCTCAATTCGTCTGTATTTTTTTTTTTTGTATGTATGTTCAGCCATATCTTCGACAATTTTGAACCGATTTAAATGAAATTTTTTAGTGGATAGGGTACACCTCCAAAGTGGTCCCATATGAATTTCATTGAGAAACCACCCCATCTAACGCCTTCAACACCATAATTTTTATACAAATCCACATTTTTTATTCGATCTCGTTGAAACATTGGACATATATAGCCAAAAATAAAGAGAAAAATACTGTCAACTTTTGGTTTAAAAAACTGAACCCCTCTCCCCCCATCCACCCCTTGATTTTTGCCAATTTTCTTTCTTCATAGCTACAGTCGACACCATTTTACTGATCTCCATTAAAGTTGGCAATTACGTGTAGTTTTTCATGGAGAAAGTTTCTGACAAAAAAAATAAAAAACCACCCCTCTCCCCTTTACACCCCTTTTTTTTATATAAACCTACATTTCTTTTCTGACTTTTATTGAATTTTGCCCATGTATACTTTAAAACAAAGAGAAAAATCCTGTCGAGATTTGGTCTGCCAAAGCTGAACCCCCTCCATCCTTCCACCCCTTTAATTATTGTCAATGTTCTTCATAAAAAGCAACACTCGACACCGTTTGACCGATTATCAGCAAAGTTGGTATATACGTGTAATTTTTTTTATGGAGAATCTGACCAAAAAATAAGTAAATAAAAAAACCACCCTCTCCCCTTTACACCCCTTAATTTTTATGCAAACCCACATTTTTTATCCTATTTCGATGAAACTTTGGACACGTGTAGTAAAAAATAAAGAGAAAAATACTGTCAACTTTTGGTTTGAAAAAACTGAAGCCCTCTCCCCCTACCCACCCCCTAAATTTTTACCAATGTTCTTTATACAAAGCTACAGTCGAAACCATTTAACTGATCACCATTAAAGTTGGCATATACAGGTAATTTTTCATGGAGAAGGTTTCTGACCAATAAATAAATAAACCACCCCATGTCTCCCTTTATATCCCATAATTTTATAGAAATCAATATTTTTCATCCGATTTTTATTGAACTTTGATCATGTATACTTTAAAACAAGGAGAAAAATCCTGTCAACATTTGGTTTGCCAATGTTCAACCCCTTTCCCTCCTTCAACCCCATTAACTTTTGTCAATGTTCTTGATAAAAAGCTACAGTCCCGATCGTTTGACCGATTACCATGAAAGTTGGTGCTTATATGTATTTTTTCACGAAGAAGGTTTCTGACCAAAAGATCTAAAAACCACCTCCTCTCCCCATTAAACGGCTTAATTTTTATACACAAACACAGTTTTTATCCAGTTTAGACAGAACTTAGCAAATTTTTAATATAAAACAAAGAGAAAAATGGTGACAACTCTTGGTTTGCAAAAACTGAACCCCTCTCCCCGTTTCCACCCCCCTGATTTTTGTCAATTTCTTTTTTGAAAGCTACAGTCGACACCATTTGACCGATATATGAAAGTAGGCACATATATATGTAATTTTTTATGGATAAGATTTCTGACCGAAAAATCAAAAAAACTACCATAACTCCCCTTCCCTTAATAATTGTGTAAACCCCACATTTTAATTCGATTCGGTGGAACTTCGCATACGTATACTTTAAAACAAATACAAAAAGAAAAATACTGTCCACATAACATTCACAAAAACGCATACCCTATCCCCCTTTCTACTCCTTTAATTATTGTCAATGTTCTTCACCGTCTCTTTCTGATTTTGAATGAAGAATGCACATCTATATCGCAAAACAAACGGAAAAATACTGTCTACATTTGGTTTCGAGAGTTCAAACTCCACTCCTTCCTTTCCATCATTTAATCTACAGTTTCTATCCGATTCTGCAGGAAATTTTCACACGTATACATTAAAACATACAGAAAAATTGTGTTTAAATTAGGTTGCAGAAGCCCAACCCCTCTTCCCTTCTACCCCCACCCTTCCCAATTTCCAATGTTCTTTATAGATACCCACAGTTTTATCAGATTTCCATGGAACACTGGCCATGTTTACTTAAAAACAAAGAGAAACATAGTGTCTACATTCCGTTTACAAAACCCTACCACTCACTCCCTTACCCCATTTAATTTTTTGCAAATGTTCTTTACACAAAGCTACAGTTTTTGTCTGGTTTCGATGGAAATTTGCGCATGTATACTTTAAAACGAAGAGAAAAATACTGCCCACACTAGCTTTACAAAAACCAAACTACTCTTCATCTCCACACCCCTTAATTGCTTTTTTTCATACCTACAGTTTTCATCTGATGTCAATAGAAATTAACACACGTATAATTCAAATCAATCAGAGAAGGCAGTCTACATTTGGTATACAAAAGCCCAATCCCTCTTCCCCTTTACCCTCACCCCTTTTAATTTCCAATGTTCTTTACAAAAATCCACAGTTTTAAATCCCGTCAAAATCAATTAAGCTATTTTTAAGTCATGGCATAAAATTTATAAAATAAATTTGTCATAATGTCTCAACATGTACATCAGATTTCAACCTGGATCCCAAGCTTCCACATTGTGAAACCAATTAAAAATCTATATTTTCTGTGTGATGCCGGAGCAAACAGATATATTCCAGAGACAGATTTCTGTATGTGTTATGTATTTATGCTCAGATGTTACATGTTTCGGTTATCGACCAGCAGCTTTAACAGATGTTATGATAAGATCGAAACATAGCCTGGACCAAAATGTAAACTGACTTTCCTTAACACAATACCGAATTCACCCCGTTCTGGAAGTTGTTGTGGTATATAAAGACAGAATTCTTCTTTGGAAGCAAGCGCTTTAATCTCTGAGCTACCAGGAAGTTCGCAAAATGGGAACTGCTGCGGCATATTTAAAATACAAACAAACTATAATACCACTAAAAATTTAAAAATAAAATAATTGTTAAAAAAACATAAAAACCGCCTTCAAAAAAAAAAAAAAAAAAAAAAAAAAAAAAACTAAAACTTTATACCTTGCTTACGAAAAAGTAAATCTAAATGGACTATATTTTACATTACTGTCATTGACATTTTTACATTAATTAGTAATTTTTGGAGTCGGTGCCAGCGAAAGCAAGAAAAACAAAAAGATAAAAACAATAAGGAATAACAATAATACATAAAAAATCATGTTACTGCTTAACTACAATTAATGCTAGAAACATGTTTCAACAAAACTGAAACATACAGATGATACGCCGATATTATACTAACTGTAAATCGTTTACTGCTTGATGCAACGTACCAACGGACACTGCAATGCCAGAGATATACCTGGTCCAGGCAGCCTGGATGACCAATAAGGCCGAGCCACAGATTAAAATACTATTAATTTGTTTCCCTATGCTGTCTCCCGCAATAACACTTTCTGCCTCACGACATGCTGTAAAATATTGTGAATTTTTGTTCGTACTCCCCGTTTCGCCTCTAACACCAGTAATTCGACCTTCACGATGTGACAGCTGGCACCGACTCCAAAAATAACTAATTAATGTAAAAATTTCAATGACAGTAATGTAAAATATAGTCAATTTAGATTTACTTTTTCCTACGCAAGGTATAAAGTTATTTTAAAAATTTTAGTGCTTTTTTTGAAGGCGGTTTTTATGTTTTTTTAAAACAATTATTTTATTTATTGAAAAAGTAAGATTAAGTCTTGTGGTAAGCGGTGGCCTCGCATTCTGTGGGTCGTGTTTCGAATCCCCATCCAATCATCCAGATTTCGGGTTTCCATTGTTTTTCGAAATCACTCTACATTTAGTTCCCTCCAAAGATAAACGCCGAATTTCCTTCTCGTTCCTTGACCCCCACCCTATCCAGGCACTAATAACCTCGACTTCAACATTTTTCAAAATGTAGCTGCGTAGGGAAATTTTCACCGCAGCATATCTTCAATGGCAGTTAATTAACAATTATAACTCATTCGGAATCAGATCCCAGAATCTATGCTTTCGGAAGGAAATGGTATATTATGGCACGCTTATATAGGCCTACGTCTAAAATATCAATAAAACAGTTTTGTGAAATGTCATTCATGGACATTTATCCATCTCATTAAGTTATTCTTTTGTGTTCCTCTAGCTCTATTACTATCACACATTTTCAGAGCTTCAACCGAAACGACGAACCGAGCGTGGAGGATGAGCGGTAGTGTTCTAGCCTCGCATTTGGGAGGACGCGGGTCCTATTCTCCGTTCGGCTATACAAATTTGGATTTTCCATGGTTTTCGAAAATCACTCCAGGCGAATGTCGGGCTGGTACCTTCAAAAGGTTATGGCTGATTTCCTTCCGATTCCTTGCTCCTAGCCCTTCCCCGTCTCTAAAGTCATCGACGTCGACGAGGCGTAAAGCCAAAAACGAAAAAAGCCAACTATTAAGTTAGTATGTGAATTCATTAGGGTAATTCCCCACCATGAACTTCAAGAAAGCAAATATCATCGAATAGTAGTATTTGCCGCTGACTACCCGCCAGTGTGACTCAGTGTGCTGAGCCGCCGCATACTGGATGAGTGAGGTACAACGTGGCTGGGCACGAACCCAGATCTCAGCGTACCGGCCGTCCTGATTGCCATGAAGGACGGACCACAATCTCCGCCTCATAAACCACACATTTCACAAACACCTTTATCACCCACAGAACACAATTACGCATTTCATGGACATATGGGAACACTTCACTTTCTTCAACCAGCTGGTCTGTGGAGAGGAGTGCTTAAACCATATTAAAGACTTTAAATGGACCGTTTCGCAGCAACACCACTGGAGATTCTACCTACAAACAAGAACTTGCTGAAGCAACACGTATAAAAGTATATAGTGTATGTATAAGTTCTTTACTAGTGCTCACATGAACTATAGTCCGATGCATAAAATGTGGTCTGACATTGCAATAACACAAATAACAGATAATAGTTGCAGTCTCGAGCCGCTTCTGAAGTAAAACATTGTTATCTCTTAAAATATATAACAATGTTAATAGTTAGTTAAGAGTAAAAGTTGTAAATTATGTAGCCAATAATCTTGCAATTGGAATTTGTTCAAATATTGAAAATAACAAATACCGGCAGTAGATGTTAAACTAATCTAGATCACCTGTGAAACGAACAACCTACTAGCCGGATATTAAAGACTCTTTACTTCTGCAATTACATATATATCATTGAAAATTAGTTCTCGCAACCAGTGTTGGAGGTGGCCAGTCTCCCGATGGGCGGCCTTCTCGGTCACTTTGGCTGCCAGAGAGACTGAGAACGTGCGCTATTCCGGGAGATTTGGAATTCGGATTACCGCACCGATACCAATGCTGGAAAATGCTTTCTTAGATGGTAGAGTAGTAGATAGTAGTAATAGTTTAGTAATAGTAGTAGTGGTAGACGTACGAAGTGACATAGTGAAATATTAAAAATTCTAACCATAAAGTGGACAGGAAACTGCAGACACCATACAAAACTAGAAAACTATAATAAATCAATTATGACAAAATGCAGCAAGTTTAGAAAGTTATAATATATGTTAACAGCGAAACAATCGTATGTATCGTGCCAACAAGAAAAGACTGTACAGATATTGCCAAAGCCATACATAACAAAAATTGAAATTATTCATTGTGAAATTATCTGTTGAAATATCAAATGTAAAACTGTTGTGTTAAATTAAGGCCTATTTTAGTTTCTAGATACTAGGCTGTAAAAATGTGTGCTAAATAAAAAAAAAATCTTCATTAGTATGTGGTAGTACTGCCTGGCAGTGGGGATAAAATACTTGTCGTCAGCAAATTCCGCAAGTCCGTTCATTAATTTTCTCCACAGAAATTACCGTCTCTCTCTCTGAAAAGTCTTTCAATTTCTATTTATACTGCTTCAGACCATATTAAACATAATTTAATTTTTCCTGCATTGCAATTTCTCATCAAACAATAAACTGACCACTCTCTTATCTACTATATAGTTTCCTAAGCTCGCTCACTCATTCAGTCACCTCGATAGCTATTGGCTGGAGAACGGTGTCACGTGTCAGCCTTCGCTCGCAAAATACCGACCATAGATACCATTAGAAGAAATTCTTAGTTATGTCCACAATTTAATAGCTAAACAACTGATACCAAATTAATTGCCACAATGTATTCATTAAGTTTGCTTTTCGTAGCGTTTCATAATTAAAAAAATATTGATAAATTTTGCGGCTGAAAAAGCGTGGATCTGCTCTTCAGTAACATGTTGCTAATGAAAGCAACTTAAAAAAAAAAATTAATTAGTCATGGTCTCTGCTATAACCACGAATGCCAATAGTCATTCCGGCCTAGGCTAAATTTCAGTTTAGTTAAAACTTTCACTAATGTTGCTTGACCAAAGTTTATGTAATACGGTTTATTTGCTTTTTAACTATTTTACTGACCAGTTTAGTTAATAGTCTTTGTTCATGTTCGTTGTACGTGAGTTATTAGGTTATTCATCAGACCAAATATGTTACCGAATCAACTATTCTGGCAATTCATTTCTTCGGAGTTGCTCAACTGTTTAATTATGTGGAATGTATATTAAATTCTCTGGCCATTACAGATACTACGACCAATGATTACATTATGAGTGTTTGCCCAGTCTGAATAAATAACAACATGATGCTTTCGAAGCAAACAGGATTTATTAAAATTTTGCAGAGTCAACTTGAAGGGAAAAATACCAGTCCAGTTTATATTTAACAAGTTCGAGTCTATGACCTGTAAAACAATTATTCGATTGCGCTATCGTTCCTGATTAATACTCACCTCTATTAGTGCTTCTGAGTTCTGCAAGTTCAAGAGATTTTATTCACCCTGAAACAGCTCAAGTTTATATGTCGTCAAATCAGGTCAAACTGTCATAATCTTTCATTCTAAGAACTGAACTATTCTAGACCCGTGACGATACGCAAAAAACGGTCACGGGCTTACACTAGTATATATATATTGTCTCTGTCACATGCACACCATGGAGGAAGGAAATATATGGAGACGACGCAAGAGACCTTCACCACGCATTGAAGTGAAGCAGGGCGGTGGAGGAGTGGGGGGGGGGGGGGGGCATGGCCGGAGTGGAGGGGGCATGGCCGCTTCCATACAGACACGGGGAATATGTACAAAAACCTCAAGGGGACTCTAGGATAAAGGTGACGCCGCAATCTGGTGATGGATTATTATCTAACTCGATATGAAAAATAAAAAATGAAGAATAAAATTTTTTGATATCCTGCTTAGTTTTCGAGATATTCCGTCCCAAATGTGAAATGGTTTTGGTTGAAATTCAGAAGGAAACATTGGTCAAAGTCAAATTTGATGATGGATTCTTATTTAAAAAGACGAGGCAAATGAAAAATAAAGAATAAAATTTTTCGATATCTCACCTTGTTCTAGAGATATACTGTATCAAAAGTAAGGTTGAAATGGAGAAGAAAAATTTCGCAAAAGTCAAATTTAATGATCGATTCTTATGTAACACGACGAGACAAATCGAAAATAAAGAATAAAATTTTTCGATATCTTGCTTAGTTTTCGGGATATACTGGGAACATCGCAATTGTTTGGAAGCGCAATATCGCCGCTGCCGCCACTGCGCATGCGCGAGCCTGCTTCACCAATTTTACGTCACTTCTCCTCCATATATTTCCTTCCTCCATGGCCCATTATGACAAAGATATTATACTAACTAGTTCCTGCAACAATCCTGCCAACATTCGAGCTTAAAATACACTTAGTGAACGCAGATGTCATTGATAAGGAGTGTTTTTTTTTTGTATTAAAAGTAAATTATTTAAAACAGTTAATATATTTATATCTACTGAAACTACTATATACACCTTTTCTTACTTTCACAGCAGAACTTGGTTTGTTAAGCAAAGTTTAAAGAAGTTAATTTCCACTTTTTGCAGGTGCTGGCTCCGTTAAGTCCCACAGAGCGAGAGAGACTACTTTTGGACTCACTGCGCGGTTCGGGTAAGTCGGACTGGGGTCGGCGATCTTCGGAACGTCAACAGCAACCACAACAACGGCAACATCAACAGGAACCAGCTCATTGGCGCTTCGATGCCAGGGCTGCCAACAGAGAAAGGGAACGCGACCGAGAGTCTCCGAGCTCACCGTTAGACCCTGGTCAGTATTATTTGTTTGCCTGTCTTAGGTATGGGTCAGAAAGGACTGAAGATATTGATAAGTTACTGAATGGCATGCATAAAAGTCTGAAGGAAGGTTTTGGACTGAATATAAATCAAAGCAAGACTGAAGTGATTAAATGTAGCAGAAATGATACCAATACTAGTAGGTTAAATATAAAATAGGAACGAATGCACTTGGAGAAGGAAGTGAATTCTGTTACTTGGGAAGCAAAATTACAACCGATGGCCGAAGCAGAAATGATGTTAAAGGCAGAATAGCACTAGCAAAAAGAGCCTTCATGAAAAAGAGGAATCTTTTAGTTTCAAATATACATCTAGGAATCAGAAAAAACTTTTTAAAAATGTGTGGAGCACAGCACTTTGCGGTAGCGAACATGGACTTTAGAAATACCGGAAAGAAGGAAAATTGAAGCATTTGAAATGTGGTGCTACAGAAGAATGCTGAAAATTAAGTGGACAGACAAAGTAAGAAATGAACGAGTTTTGCAAGTGATGGGTGAGGAAAGAAGTTTATGGAAGAAGCTTACAGAAAGAAGAGACAGGCTGGTAGGTCATATTTTGAGACATTTTGGGTTGGTTACTTTGCTGGTGGAGGGAACAGTCGAAGGTAAGAACTGTAGAGGAAGACAGAGATTAGAATATATGAAGCAGATAATTGAGGACGTCGGTTGTAAGGGATATATATAGAGATGAAGAGGTTAGTACAAGACAGGAAGGGATGGAAGATTGCATCAAGCCAGTCGAAAGGCAGGTGACAGAAAAAAAGATTATACACGTAACGAATCATCCTTTTCTTGTTATATTATTTAAGCGTATTAGAGTCATCGTCCAACCCAAGGCTGCACAACCGATTTTGGAAATGGGTCACTATTTTGATTATAAGTTAGCATGCGGACCATGATTTCTAATCTAAGTTAGCCAGCGGAACACATAATATTTGCCTATAGTTACAAGAGCTATTTAAATCTAACAAAGATATAAGTAACACAGTTTAATCATAATTAAGAAGTAAAAACCGTCAATGAGACCTTTGAAGAAGTTTTTTTTTTAAATTGTAATCAAAGAGTAATAAAAATTAATGATACCTTTGCAGCGGTTTTTGAGCTAGCATATTCTAGACAGCTGCTGTTGGCGGGCAATTTCAAATTCGCTGGGCTGGGGTTGGGCAGCCTTGGTCTAACCTATTCGTCGGAAGCACCTACTTTTATTTCTAATACAGTATTGTAAAGAGAAAACTGTATCACTAGACCGGGGGCTCCCAAAGTGTGCGCCCCAGGCTGCCGTGAGGATTAAGCAGGGACACCTCTGTTTAATCTTAAAAAGAAAAACTAAAAAAATCACAATGCGCGCGCTGCATGCCTCGTTCGCGCTGCGTTCGTTCTTCGGTAGTAGAATCCCGCGTTTAGGTGACGTCATAGCGTAATTCTCTGAACTGATTCTTGGAGCGCTAGGCAAGTTTCAGGGCCGGCGTTAGGGTGGGGGGGTAAGCGGGTCAAAAATACCCGGGCCCCGCGGGCTGATGGGGGGCCCGATCACCGACTATAGGGGCCCTCAGGCCATGAAGCCAAGATTACGCCCATTGTCGCCTGGCCATTTTGTAGGGCTAAAAAAAAAAAAAAAGTCGCACATTTTACCCCGGGTCCGAAATTCCTAGCGCTGGCCCTGCCAAGTTTATGCTGGCTGTGAAAAGCCTTTATATATATGTATTGTCTCTGCTCAGTACGAAACATACGCATGTGAGAGGAGGTCGTTTTTTTTAAGTCTTTCGCTTTGTGTTTTACGCAAAAATTCAATCACAAAATGGAAATATATTTATTAAGCAGACCGACAGTTAAGTTAGAGTGATCAAGCATTGATTAGTAGTAAGGGAACAAAAAATGTAAACATCACAAATACGATGATATTTATTTGGATTTTGGCTATAGATCTGTAGAAGCAAACAATGAAGAAAGGCTGCAGTGTGTGTTCAGCTTAAAAAAATCTTGCGCCAGAGGGTATACTCTCAAGTAAGCTAAAGCGACATCTTGAGACCATTCACCCAAACATGTTTGAAAAATCTCGCGATTTTTTTTATCAGGACGCAATAAACGTGGCCTCTCAGTACGACACTGGTTAGTATACCGAAAACTATCGGCAGGGGTCCTGAGTGCGTATTAAGTACACAGTATTCAAGTCACAGAGAAGCAGGATGGTACAGAGATTACATATTCTGGATGATATTATGCGCGATCAGATCAGAGGCAGATTGGAAGCCGGGCACATTCTCCAAGTGGGACAGGAGTTCCATGTCACCTGTAGTGTCATTTCACAGTTGTGGAGAAGATTGCAAGAAGAAGGAAACCTTCAACGCCAGTAAAGCAAGTTCGACGACAAGATCATTATCTTGCCTCAGGCGCCCGAATATATCCAACCTGCACAGCACCTGCAATGGCTAAAGACCTCGCAAGCAGCCTCTGGGTCACACATCTCCCGCCACACAGTATATGGTTGGCTTCGAGAGGTTGCCTGTATGCTCGGCGAACCGCGTTCGCTCACACGAAGGAATTGCATGTCTCGTCGAATGTGGTGTCTGGCTCAGGTCCCCAAGAGGGTACCAGGATGAGACATAAAGAAATACGTTAAATCGTAAGTCTGCCAATATTATGAAATTGAATTTGGTGTCACCCACAAATTGGCCCAGTTTATCTTTCTTTCCTTTCGACATACTTCGTCACTTACATTTTTCGATTTAACTACATGGATTGTCGATGACGAGATCATTAGAGCGGGATGGGCGAGATGGGAAAGAAAATAGGGCGTGTTACATATGAAGGAACCATCACGGCATTCGCCTTGAGATATTTTATAAAACCATAGAATCAATGGCCATATTAGGGGGAAAAAAAACAGGCTTGAGCGCAACCACTCACCGACCATCCTTGTTTCATTGCTTAGCGACTGATCAAATGATACATTTACTTACTGATCATGTAATACTCCTCTATATTATTAATTGGTATTACTAATTAAAGTCCACAGGTTTTTAGACGGTTTGGCCCTTAAATACCGCCATTCAACCCACGTACGCGGACAGAGGAGCTACTTAGTTCCATTAAAAGGTTCTTACTATCCAAATAAGACGTCTTAGCTTCATACAATCAATAATTTTTTATTTTATTGATTAAAGCTCGATTACTGCTCTTAACAACTTTATTTTTACACGAGACACAAAACTACAATTGAAAATACACTCGTTCTGTATATTAAGAAACAATCACTGATTCATCTGGCATAATACAAAATATTAGATCGCCGCCACAACTTTGGCGCACGACCTCTCACTCCCGCTCACGGCCAGAGACACTCCACACCTCTGCACACACTCTCAACCATAGATGTTAGCATCACTTATACTACCCTTTTTTACATGCTTAGTATCGTCTGTGATTTCCGTGAGCATAAATACAATTGCTTACAATGCATATTCATACATTTATTTTAATATTATAATATATATACATCTAAATATATATTCGGGGATAGTGGATATGCTACAATCATCAGAGGATGTTTGACGCTGCCATAAATAACTCCAATTTTTTCCAAACCTTCGAGGAACAAGTAAATAACTCTTTTATCACTCTTCTAAATATAACGACTTTTGTTAATTCTTTCCGATAAAGCAACAACTTAGAAAAAAGTTGTATCATAAATTGCAGTGTTGTATTCTTGGCAGGTTAGTCATTCTGTATGTATTACGATTCACCCTGACGAGCATTGCAAAGATATGTTAATAAGCGGGTAAAACATGCAGCTATTATACACTGAGAAGCCAAAGAAATTGGTACACCTGCCTAATATCGTGTAGTGCCCCCTCGAACACACAGATGAGCCGCAACAAGACGTGGCATGGACTCGACTAATGTCTGAAGTAGTTCTGGAAGGAATTGACACCATGCATACTGCAGGGCTGTACAAAAATCCGTAAGAGTACGAGGGGTGGAGATCTGAACGGCACGTTGCAAGGCATATTAGGGTCCCCATGTCAATCCAACTGCACACGCTCCACACCATTACAGAGCCTCCACCAGCTTGGACAGTCCCCTGCTGACTTGCAGGGTCCATGAATTCATGAGGTTGTCTCCATACCCGTAAACGTCCATCCGCTTGATACAAGCGGGGTGGGTGAATGGTTAATGCTCTGGCCTCACATTCGGGAGGACGGCGGTTCGAATCCCCGTCCGGGCATCCAGATTTGGGTTTTCCACGGTTTCCCCAAATCACTCCAGGAGATTGCCGGGATGCGTCTTACAAAAGCCCATGGCCGAATTCCTTCCCGTTCCTTGTCCCCAGTCCCATCCAGCCTCTAATGACCTCGACGTCGACAAGGCGTAAAGCCATAAGTTAAAAAAAATGGAAACGAGATTCGTCAGACCAGGCAAAATGTTTCCAATCATCAACAGTCCAATGTCGGTGTTAACGGGATCAGGCGAGGCGTAAAGCTTTGTGTCGTGCACACAGCAAGGGTACATGAGTGGGCCTTTGGCTCTGAAAGCCCATATCGATGATGTTTCGTTGAATGGTTAGCACGCTGACACTTGTTGATGGCCCAGCATTGAAATCTGCAGCAATTTGTGGAAGGGTTGCACTTCTGTCACGTTGAACGATTCTCTTCAGTCGTCGTTGGTCCCGTTCTTGCAGGATTTTTTTCCGGCCGCAGCGATGTCGGAGATTTGATGTTTTACCGGATTCCCGATATTCACGGTGCACTCGTGAAATTGTCGTACGGGAAAATCCCCACCTCATCGCTACCTGGGAAATGCTGTGTCCCATCTCTCATGCGCCGACTATGACACCACGTTAAAACTAACTTAAATCGTGATAACCTGCCATTGTAACAGCAGTAACCGATCTAACTCCTGTGCCAGACACCTGTTGTCTTGTATAGGCGTAGCCGACCGCAGCGCCGCACTCTCAGTGTTTACATATCTCTGTGTTTGCATATAGATTCCTATACCAGTTTCTTTGGCTCTTCAGTGTAATATAAGTGTAACAGTGGCGGATCTAGGATTTTTCCGAACCGGGGCAAAACCTTCACGCTGGCGCCCCCCCCCCCCTTAAAGAAAACACCTCACTCAGTTGGGTACTATTAAACCAACGTGATAAAAAAGACAAAAGACATTTTATTGCTTGCATTATATATAATACACATAATCATAATACGTAAGGCACGAGGCAGGCTGTACTCACAATTGCAGTCCTTAGGCCCTAGCAAAATTTGCACTAAATGTTCCTACAAGCTTTCCGTCGAGCTTTCAATTCCGCAAAAAAGTCTAAACTTCATCATAATTCGTCTCATAAGCTGTTCTATTTTCGATTGATAATATCGTGAGGTTAGAAAGACGTTCCTGGCTCATTGTTGATCGCAGGTAGGTTTTTATGATTTTTAGTTTACTAAAACTCCGCTCGCAGCTTGCGGACGTCGTTGGTAACGTGCAGTATATTCTCAGGGTTATACAAATATTAGGAAAGGCTTCCTGCAAGTCATTTTTACACATGTGTTGCAACATTTGGAATGGACTAGTTGTTTCAACGATTTCAATTAAAAATGGAGCTTGTTGTTTAAACGCGGCAAGTTCTTGACAGAAATCAATTGCGTTTAAGTCCTTGGAGTATCTGCTTGCTAGAACGGCTCCATTTTTTTGGGGATCTTCTGTGGACATATTCACTAACGTGTGGCCACCAAGGAAGGCAGTTTTCGTTTAGTTTTATTGCACTTTCTACCCATATTCGTATTTCTGTTAAAATTATGTCAAATACAACTTTTATATCTTTGGAAAACACCTGTGTGGGATCTAATGCTCTTGAATCGTCCTCGCAGATTTCGTCGTGTTGCCTCTTTCGTCTGGAAATTCGTTTACTTTTGAGTATCAGAACGATTCCCAAATTTCATGCTAAAGGTGGTGCATTTTTGATCCTATATTCTATCGGCTTTAGTCGAATTTCTTACAATATCTTAATAAGCCCTTTCATTAGTGACACCGAACGCGAAAGGATTATGTCCTCCTTTTGTATTTCCCCGTTTAATTTATCGAAGAAGGTTAGCTTAAATTTTTAATTTGAGGATAAATTTAAAATCCAATACATCATATAAGAGATGAGCGGATTCATACTTAGATTCTGTAGCCAGAGAAGATTCTTCAATTTCCTACAGTGCTTTGACAACTTCAGGTAAATTATACAATAGGGCCAGGTGTTTGGTCGACCATCTTGTCTGGCTACTACTTTTAAGTTGGTTTTTTCATTATTTCCCATCGTGTAGTGCATATATGGGCAACCCCCGGCCCCCGGGCCGGATCCGGCCCTCCACCAACTTCAGTCCGGCCCGCGAGAGATTCAGAAATTTCAAATAACGCTTCAAACTCAAGTCTCCCATTAATTTTCATTCGATTTTTCTATCTGTTTTTGTTAATTTGCTTTTTGTATGTTTGATTATCCTATTGTAATTCTAGTAAATAAAAAATGTGTGAATTTTTATCGCCTTTTTATTCACTACTATCTATTTCTTTCTTACCTACGGCCCGCGACCTAATTAAGTCCGGCCCGCGACCTGATTAAGTCCCGATATTATGCACTCACCTAAGAAAAGGTTGCCCATACCTGGTGTAGTGGATCCAACGAAGAAGCAATAATGTTTTGTACAAGTCCAAATAGACTAACCAAAAAAAAAAAAAAAATGGATATCGTCTCATCCAGCAGAGAATAAGCTAGTAATACAAACTTTCTGAAAATAATTAATATTTCATCTACCATAGAAAAACTGGTATTTTCAGGATATGGCTGCTTAACAGTCTATTCCCTCAATATGTTTTATGAGTGCTTCATTGTAGATTTATGTCTTGAGAAACAGCGGTATATGCTAATAACAATTGATATGTTTGGTTCATAATATATATACAGAGCTAAGAAATAAGGCCCATGTAAGTTAATGATCCGATATTTTTTTTTTGGACATTTTACTGGTCCTCGGATTGATGAGAAACGCTGAGATATTTGATAACGATAGATTTTTCCTTACCTGTTAATGGTTCGTTTCCAGTTCAGCACAAAAGTATATATTAAAACAAAACTGGGCTAATCGCTCGAAAGCGAACATCAGTTGGCAAAATTTATAAATCCAAGAATATCGGGAGTTCCCGCTAACAATGACGGAAAGAATTCTATTCCGTGAATAGAGCTCTGTGTCACAGAACAATGAATTTTCCGTCCTTTCAAGTTGCCGTAGCGATCAGTATACCACGGCGCTTTACCTAAAAAAAAGGGTTGGCAGCACATGAATATTTCGCCCTGGCGCTTATAAAAAGATGCCACCAACACATGATTTTGGCGCCCCCTTGAAGTTGTCGCCCGGGGCAAGAGCCCCGGTTTGACCCCCCCCCTGGATCCGGCACTGAAGTGTAACGAATACTTATGAACTGGAACTTTAGATATTTCCTCTTTGTTAAACAACGTTTATTTTATTTCTTTCCAGTATAATTGGAATTTTCAGTACCCATGCAAAAGTCGAATTAAAAATTCTGAATACACAATCGAGAGCGAAAAAATTAAGGTTTACATAAAGGTTGTACGATGTTGCAGGTTGGCCTCTTATGATTAATGCTAGTACTGTCGGGAATATTAAATTAATGAACTGTTGCGAAACATTGGTTGCTGCTGCTCAAATACTCACGCCATTAGTGTGCAGCAAGTCCCAAATGACATCAACACAAGAACAGAAATTAATACATCCTTTGGATTAATTATTAAATAACACTAATGTATCAAGCATGGCGTTAAGCAACGAAATGTGAACTTGCGGCCATGACAGCTGTCTGTCAGCGTTACGCCCATTAGTCGAAACTGAAATGTAGCAATTGTTACCTCATCATAATTAAGGCTGTACAAGAACTCAACTCCGTTCTGGCGAAAACATGTCGACGTTTGTCTGTTTCTAGTTCCCGTTACAATAACTCCGCTACACAAAGAATCAGTTTTCTTGAAGAGATTCCAAACAGTGTTTTTATTTAATCTAGTATGCCTCCAATTGAATTCTACCTTACAAGCAAGCCGCTCTATGTAGCTTGGCAAGTCTTAGGCTTGGTACCGTTTGGAGGTTTATTCGGTTCCAACGGGAGTTCCACAAGGAAGATGGGAAAGAAACTCCACATCGTAATCCTAGTTCCACTCTGTTGGAGTATTCTTAGTGTATTATGCTCATTTTTTGATATTTACGTTTTCCTGCACTGTTGCAAACATTTCAGCCCTTTTTCATTGCTGACCGACGTGTTGGTGAAATTGGTGCATTGGTCGCTGGTAGTAGTTGTGTTTGTGTCCGCAGTCAGAGGACGCAGGATGTTCAGTTCACTGCTGCAGACTCTGCGTCTTGTAGATGAACGCTTGCCACCTGTTGGTCCTGGTAAACGTGTAGCCACCTACGTACTGATCTGTGCGCTGGTGATGACTGTCATGATGTCGGCAACAGAAGCTTTTACTGCTGACCGTGAGAACTTGCCCTGGTATTCTTCTAACTTTCTTAAAGTCCTTTATCCCGTTTGGACTCTCCAGCACATTTTGATTACGACGCATGTCGTCTTTTTAGTCCTTGAACTGCGATGCCGACAGAAGATTCTGAACGCCCACCTCGTCAAATGTTTGATGCCACTGGGCGATCCTCGACTGTCTGCCCTTATATTAGACAACAGTGATGAAACAGCGATCAAGGTGCCCATACAACCTGCCATTACACCGGCGGTGGAAATTCGGCGACTCAGAATGGTGCACTTGCTGTTGATTAGGTCCAGGGAGTTACTGCAAGAGTTCATCTCCCAGGAGGCTTCCTTCATAGTGGCGTTGTGCATACTGGGTGCGCTTTACAACTCGTACGAGGTGTTGATAATGCTGGCAGCACCCGAGGCGACCGTGAAATCGCTGGTAAACAACTTGCTGGGACTGTCTCTGTTGCGACTCGCCATCCACACGTGTGATATGACCGCGGTGGTGCTGGCATGTTCCTCAGCTTCAGCCCAGGATGAGCGCACCAGGCTGGTGCTCAGGAGCTCTGCAGCACTCGTGGCGTCCAGGCAGATCTCATGGGCAGTGAGGGCTGAACTGGATGTCTTTGACCAACAAGTAAACTCCTGGCCGATATTCCGCTACACTGCAGGTGGTATCTTCGTCATCGACAAGAAGCTGCTCGTTTCGGCGCTTTCCGCAGTCGTCACCTATCTGGTCATTATGAGTCAGATTGGCTTCAACAACTAGACTACTTCGGCTAACTCTGCTGTAAAGACACGAGGGAAAAGTGAGGAAGGCTAACCTTTGCTCAATACTTTTCCGTCATATTGATTTTTATTGAACTCTTACTCTAGAGTCAGAAAAATAGTCTAGATTGCTAATAATAAGTGTGTACGTAATAGTATAGCTGGATGAAGGACCAGTTAATTAAGAGTTTATGTAGCATACAATATCACGTTTATTCAGAATTGGTTGGTTTGTACCTTAAATGATGCCGGTGCCTCATCAGGATAAAAATAATTTCTCAAATATGCTGATCTATAGAGGAAACCACATTTCAAGGTTACAAATGAAAATTTTCCGTGGAAATGTTTGTAATGAAGAGTATTTTTCTTTTAACAGATCGTTTGAGAGTCACCTTCGTAACGCTAGACAATTCCAGCGCATGTGAATCACGCACTCATCCTCAACCACTGGGAGCGTGCACAAACTACGTGGCTCGGTCCAGGGGGGGGGGGGGTTGGCTGGAAGGCTACGCTGGGCTACGTGGGGGGGGGGGAGGGGGGTTCCAAGCCAGGCTACGTAGCTTTCCTTTCATAACATTTTTCACAGTTATAACGAGAAACAAAACACACAACAGCATGTGAATATTTATTTCCCTGAGTTAATTATCTCCGTATGTAATTTAA
This sequence comes from Vandiemenella viatica, assembly GCA_031002005.1. Lineage (NCBI taxonomy): Eukaryota > Metazoa > Arthropoda > Insecta > Orthoptera > Morabidae > Vandiemenella > Vandiemenella viatica. Next base: position 60,209,422 of record JARYHS010008074.1, read on the forward strand.
AATAGTCTGACAAGAGAAAAAAGTATAAAATGTGTTCTGGAATCAAAAGGGGAAAAAAGCTATGTGCTACGTGGGGGGGAGGGGGGGGGTAGAGGCAAAAGCCACGTAGGGCTACGTGGGGGGGGGGAGGGGTCTTCACAGGGGGCCAAAATGGAGCTACGTAGTTTATGCACGCTCCCCACTGACTTGAATGATTTGAGCACACTGCAGCATCGAATACAATGTGCCTGGAATGTACATTTAGCTTCTTCCAATCAATCAACGATGGGGGCGTGTATCGTACATCTTTTGCAACGAAAGATCAGTCCCATGACCTACTATCAGCGTTATAAATCTGTGTAGTGTACATTTGTGAAGATACACAATCGGATATTGATTCTCTATCTCGGAACTAGGATTCTTCGGTTCCATCACTTTATCTTGTAGGCATTCCTCAGTAGGTATTACATTGCAGGTAGAGAAGCGTAAAAATAAGCTATCCACGAGTATAACTAATTTATTACACCATACACGCATTACATTCTCAGGCCTCAGATCTTTTGCATTAGTTTTTGAATTTATTAAATAGTTTATTTTTTCACGGTGCACCTTCCTATATTTCTTGTCGTTTTCGAAGTAGTCTTGACCTCAATGTCTGAGGCTCTGTTTCGTAACGCCGCTGGCACATTTGGTTTAGCTGCGTCAGTTCATTTAAAACAATATCCTTTCTTAGGAGGAAAAGAAGACAGTTGTTTATCATCAGGTGAACATTGCAGGAGAAAAGCAATCAACAAATACTATCGACTTTCTTATCAGTATTGACGAACTATTTGGGTGCAACATCAGGGGCGTAGCTACTATGGGGCTAGGCGGTGCAGTGCACTGGGGCCCTCACGCTCAGGGAGCCCCCAAGTATACCTCAAGGGGCCCTTAAGCGCACCTCTAGGGGCCCTCAAGAGCAGTTTAGAGGGCCCATAAGGCTTCACGGCAAACTGGCGACCTTTTTTTTTTTAACTCTACCCCTGAGAGCACAGGAGCCCCTCACTAAGGGCCCTCGCTGCTCAGGGGGGCCCCAACCAATGCTCAGGGGCCCCTAAAGAACAATTCAAGGGCCCCCATCCTCAGTTCAGGGGGCCCCTACCAGCACACAAAGCAAACAAAAGGTCGCCCGTCTGGCCTGAGGGCCCAAAATAAATTTTTTGCACCGGGGCCCTTGTTGACCTAGCTACGCCACTGTGCAACATACGCGTTTTCACACAAATAGAGGGAATGCGACTACAAAAGCTTAGCAGAAAAAATACTAGCTTCCTATTTACAGTATAGAAATCTTATTGTTAAAGTGAATTATAAATTATTCTTGCATTGGTTGCGGCATGATGAACAGTTTTTTTCAGTTCAGACATTTACGCCTACTGACCACTGTGTTTTGTTGTCCAGGTTACGTTCGCCACGCTGCCACTAACTGGCCAGTGTCCCCCTCATCAGGCGCGCGGACTCCGCGGACCCCGTCCCAGTCAGAGTCTGACTCGCCGCCCCCCGCCCACCCCGGATCAGCCCCCCTGTACAGGCTGCACGAGGAGCACGAAGACGTCGACATGCCTTCCGGCGGCTCGCTCACCACGCAGCTGCTGCAGCGCTGGCTCAAACAGCGGCACCCCGCAGTCTCCAAGACCCGCTCCGAGCCTTGAACTAGGTAGACTACGCCACGAAAAATATCACTGATCGCAGATGTTGCCTTAGAAACATTTATCTCGACTGACCGTCATAGAGATTATTCTGACTCACAATAATTTTTGGTCAACTTTCTCCCCCAACCACTAGTTCAATTACTCTCCATCCCTTCCCCTCCCCCCTCCTCCCCTCCCCACGTGTTTCATCTTTGTTTCTTTTGTGTGGCGGATCTATGAATTTTTCGAGCCGTGGCAAAAACTTGAGTTTGGCGCCCCTTCGAACAACCTCGCGGAGGGGAATTGAGCTGTTCTTCGGTTTTGCCGCCCGCCATATCGTTGCTGCTCTGGGCTGCAGAGCTAAAAGAAAAAGGTCGACGCCACACGAATTTGTCATTTACCGATGATTTTGGCGCCCCCCCGAAGTCGCCGCCCGGGGCAGGTGCCCCAGTTTGATCTCTTCCCCCCCTTACACCTCCTACATCACTTAGGTTATTAACCAAAATATTGTGAATTGTGTTCATGGTTTGTGTTTTTTACATATTCATCTGTGGTAAGTGACGGGTTATTTTCCCTGTCCTATCTTATTTCCAGTGCTTAATGACCTAGACCAGCGGTTCCCATTTTTTTTTTTTTGGCCACGGAACCCTAATTGATCATATTTTTTTGGCGGATCCCCATTTTTACAATGACAAACTGACTGTACCTTGTAGTTTGAATATTCTCATGTTTTACTTGAAAAGAAAGAATAAATTATAAATGAAAAATAATTATTATTAGTATTATAAAACATTTATTGTACAACATAACTAACTAAGAATGAAATTTTTCACATATTTACTTATAATAGCACTAGAATTAGGCTTAATGTCTGATAATTGAAGAAGTCTGTTTCCGTAGGCTACTTGTTTTTGCTGTAAGCGTAAGCTGAAAAACCTGTCTCGCATCAGGAAGTCGTTAAAAATGGAAGCAGAACCATGATAGCCTTCTCACAACACTATTATGACTCTTTTAAAAGAACATTTTATTTAATTCTCTAACGCAATATGGAATCCTGTGACCATACAAAGGAACCCCAGGGTTCCGCGGACCACCTTTTAGGAGCCGCTGACCTAGACAATCATCATTTATACAGAGTATCCACAAGAACAGGGGAGGAGTAAAGGGCGAGGATAAAAATATTTTTGAATTATTCTCTGGCTGAAACTAAAGCTAGAATGAAAATCCAAGTGTGTTATGAATTAACTTTTGTTTCATTACTTTAAAAATGTTATTCACACCCTTCTGCAGAAACTAAAGTACAATGGGGTTAATTGTAAGCAGTATTTCATTACAGCTAGTGTAAAAGCTTAAGGCTGATTTCTCTCTCTGATTTGTCCCTCCTCAAAATATGATTGCAGTAAGCTAATGTGTCAGATGTGATTAAAGCTTACTTAAAACTGACACCACTGATTTTTAAATTCAGGAAAAGTTATTTTTTTAGCCATCTGCCAAATGCCAATGACATGTATCAATAGCATTTGTATTTTTATCCATTTTTATGTGAAATAAGAATTCCTTTTCACAATTTTTATCTGTATTTAATGTATGTTAATGTAAATATCCCTACACAAATCAGTTTTATATTTTTGTACCACATTAACCACTATATACAAAACACTCCTCAAATTATGCTTACTGTCATTCAATAACATAATCTGAACACACAACATTTGCACAGACTGCACCAACTGAGTAGATAATGCTCAGATCTAGATTTGGGAATATGTGTATTTGATAAGATTTCTCACAATCATTCTATGTGAATGTTGTAATGCTTATTCCAAAAAGTCATGACCAATTCCTTCCTATTCCTCTGATCATTTTACCCTATCTCAATGTAAATTAACTTTTAAGTCCCTAAAATAAATTGCACAAAGCAAGCTCACATTAACTCTCTGAAGTTCATAATGTCTGTCTTTTTGTTGTGTATATGAAATGAGTAACTTTTAGAAAAATAAAATTAGTTGACATTAAATATCTGATGCTAACTTTTGAAATAACTGTTTGGTCTGGAACTATGCTAGTGTATACTCCTTCTGTTTAATGTAATGTGCTCTGAACTGTTTTAATAGTGTACAGGTTGTTACCTAGTTGAATGTGTGCCAGCTATTATATAAAACCCAATATTTCTTGTCACTTTATACATTTTCCTTCTTGTTTTCAACTTTGGCAAATAGTTGGTCCTTTGTTCCTCAACACAAAATCAAGAGTAGAACTTCATTAATTTCATTTTAATGTTTGTATCTATACAATGTCATTTTTGTTATATAGAACTAACTTGTATGCAGTGATGTGTCAAACAAAGAACATTGATTGGACAACTGTTCACCTCCTGCGTCTACTGTAACATGTAGTAGAAAGCAGTGCAGGACTCAGAGATACTGTTGAACCCATATCTTTGTCACTGCATTGTTTTATTCATTATCTTCTGAGCGTTTCCATCTTTCACTGGTCATTGAGTGCATCTTCTTCCAGAGGCAAAGCATGTGATAAGAGTATTTTTGTATGTGAAATGAATAGTTTGTTAGACAGGGGTTTGGGAACTTCCCAGTATTTATCCAAATAATTGTGTAAAACTGGCTAGTAACATTAATCAGGATGGCTGATATGCGGGACCTGGGATTTGAACCTGGGCCCTTATATCTCCCCGATCCAGTGTAATGGCACTTTAACATGCACAGCCAACTGACGGATATGTCTTTGTCAACAATCCACGTAAGTAACAGTGCATTCCACAGAAAACGGGAATAAATTTAAGTGTTTAAAAGAGCATAACTGTAAAGAAGTAGCACTTTACTTGTGCCAGAATGACCTTCAGGAATGGTGATGTCTTATTTCGAAATCCTTGACAGGAAATGAATTTTAAACTGGAATGAAACATTATTTATGTAATAACATCAGGGCTGCATTTAAGCATAGGCTCTAGCCTAGGGGCTGGCACCACAAAGATGGGGCCAGCACCACAAGTAGTAGAGCTAAAAAAACAGCCACATGTATAGCCTATGGGCCCACATAGCCTAAATGTGGCCCTGAATAACATTATTAAAAACTTAATAAACTATTAAAATTTGAAAATCCACTCTGCTTGTAATGTAATGTATTTTGTAATGTTTCTTTATTCTTGATGACAGTCAGTTCCTCACTTTGCTAGGAATTTGTAATCACAAGCATATTGAAAATAAATAAATAATATTATAATGAAATTTCACAATTTTCAATTGAAATCTGTTTGCTGGATCATAATTTAAGTTTTTTATGTAACATTGTTGTAAAATGTAAAAACGTTTCTTGTATGATAAAAGTGTTGCATGATTAGGCTCAATGTTATCTGGTAGTCCTATGGCTTATGTTAATCAAACATTAACTGACAAATATGCCAATAATATTGAAATAAAACGCAAAAAGCACAATATTAAATGCAAGCAACATTTATTTTTTTGATATGATGTTAAATTTTTGACATGTTTGTTTCAGCATAAAGGTTGTTTTAGTAAAACTCCATGATTATATTGTTATTAAAAATTATAGTATATAGACATAAACAGTAGCATATTATAAAAGTAATCTGATCTCATTTTTAACTGAAACTCATTACAAAACAAAATGAGATCAGGACCACTTCTAATTCCTTGAGAAATTGAAAAAAAAATTAACAATAATTTTTCTGAGAAAATTATTGGTGTGAGCTAACTGATATATGGTTTCTCTATCCTATGCTACCACTTATTATTTGAAAAAAAGTGTGTCCATATCGGATTAATAACAAGTGGTTTGTAAGATAGATAATTTCACACCTGATAACAGTTTCTTAAAATCTGTAACCGTGGAAATAGTTATAGGAGAACTGAGGCAAAGAGAGAGCTATGATACTGTTTAATTGCAGAGTCAGGTTGAAAATGGCAGTACAGAAAAATAATGGATACAAGACTGGAGATTTTCTCGGCGTTGTAAATGAATAAAATTTTCTCGGGTAACTAGCCGAGTTAGTACATCGTTTAACCACGACGTTTCTCTGGCCACAACTCTGCTGCCCTTGTCAAGTGACTGCTGCAGGTAGATTTTTTTTTTAAACCTTTCATTCCCCTGACTGAAGGTCAGAGGCGGGCTGTTAGAGAGCAGTGGCTCTTTTCAGCCATTCGGAATCGGATTTTATTTTGTGATAAACTTTATTTACTCATCATGGGTTTACAATTGTATTTTGGGTTTGATTTCTGTGGACATGAAGTCCTTGATTTTTATTAGTCCCTCTGGGGATCATGATTGCTAGTAGTTGAGTCATTAGTTGGATCAGGTTGGTGAGCTGTTCTTGTCGAGTCCCTTGGTGTCAGTTACACTCCTTTCCTTGGCAGGCATTGTAGTTCCTTGTGGTCGGTTCTCGAGCATGCTGTGGCGTTGGGTGTTGTAGGGGGATAGTTGATCTTTTGTCTGCGTGTTGGGAGCATCTCTCTTTCTCTCCTTGATGACAGTATTCCTCTTCTCGTTGGTTCTTGGCTGGCAGATAATCTGTCTTGGCAGTGCTGGTTTGTCTTTTCCTGTAAGTTGTGTTTTGCAGGTTGCGCCTAACCGGACAGCGTTCATATGTGGCTGAATGAGGTCCTTGGCAATTGTGCCTCTTATATATCACGCGAAGTCCGCGCTACGTCATCCTTTTTCCGGTCGGCCAATGGCTAGTGACGGGAAATGTTGGCCACTAGTGGAAAGCTTTCCTATTGGTGGAAGCAATCAGCGGTACCTACCAGCAGCTAATGGCGGCGGAGTTTGTGACTGCCGAAATGTTGTGGTTAAACGATGGACTAACTTGGCTAGTTACCCGAGAAAACTTTATTCAAATAATGGATACGTTTGCCCTAGAATGGCTATCTGGGTTAATTGTTATATAGATTCTTCAGTCTATAACATCCAGCTTTCTACTGAATTTTAAAGAACAGCAAATACTTTTAAATTTTCTGAATTATATTTTTAACAATTATTACTTACTGTCTTAATGCTTTTAATGAATTAAATACGTTAAAGAAATAAGACTTCTTTTGGATTGAAGGAAATTGTAAGAAGTTTCAATTCTTATTAGTCTAGTAAATATGACAAAGGTGTTGTAATTGTGCTAGAAGATGTATCAAATTGTGAATAACATTTTGATCCACAAATACTTACCTTCAGACTCTCCTAGATCTCCACAGAGATCTTTCCCCTGCAATAGGTCCCCACTGCAAAACATACAGTATGCATCCAGCCACGTGGACGTAAACCGAGCAGTGCCCTCGTTTTTGCTTTGGGGCAGGTTAGTATCACGCCACGCTCAGTCGGAGAAGAGCAAACAAAGTGGAAACACGCAAGGACATGCCAGTATGTCTTGCAGACGTCAAAGGCTGCAATATCAAGTGAGTGAGTTCGAACGTGGCAGAATGACTGGACTCTGGGAAATGAGTTTTGTTGTACCATGACATTGTGTACGACAGTGATGCTTGTGTGGAACGAGTTGATAGGAGATGGTCGTCAACAGCGATGAGCAGATACTGGACCAAATCAGGTGCCATAGCACTGGATGGCCGCCATATTGTCCGCATGGCTGTAAATCACAGATCAGCTTCGCCCACAGTGCTGGTTCGATGTTGGCGCACTGCAATGCGGATTGACTTGTCTTCGTGGATGGTGCGACATCGACTGCTCAGGGCTGGACTGGTGGCATGCATGGCATTGTGTCGACCTCCTCGGCCGAAAAGGCACCAATGCCTCAGACTGCGATAGGCATGTGATTTCTGAGTCCTACTTCAGCTTGTCTGAGTACACGTTAGAAATTACAATGGGGAATGCAGTCGAGCAGCCTTCACTGCTGAGAGATATAGCCGACAAACACCAAGTGTGATGGTTTGGAGCGCCATTGGCTATAACGTGCATTCTTGCCTTCTGTATATTGAGGGCAATGTGAACAGAAACTGAAACACAAGGGAGATTTCAGAGGCACTGCCCATCCTGCAGGCAGCTTCACATACAACCATGTTTCAGCAGGACAATGCCAGGACACATGTGGCGAGGAATGTGCAAGCTTTCATCGAAAAACGACGGGTACCATTGCCTCCCCGGCCTGCGTTTTCACCTGACATGTCGCCCGTCGCAAATGTATGTAATATAGTCGATCGGCAACATGTTCGTTCTGGTCCTGCTGCAACTTCGGACATGTCCCAGCAGATGACGCAAGGAGTGATTTGAAAGATAAGTTACTTTCACCCTCGTACTCGCGCTTATTTAACGCAGCACGTTGAAGTAATAATAATTCCGTGTGGTTGTAATGACCTGGTGATAAGGTTTTTATTGGCTGCGCATTTCGCGCCTGCCGTTGTCGCCTTAACCCAACCCGGCAATCCTATCGGGCATACAGGGGACCTACAGTTTAACGTGGAATCCGAACCACGGAAGCTTTCTGGCATACTTTCCATTACACCGCAAGCTGTGCCAGAGGTGAAGGCCGGATAAGGGCCTATGAAAATTTCCGCCGAGACAGGGGTTTGAACCACCTTTCGATCTCCAGTCAGACACCTTAACCACTGAGTCATCAGACCACTATTAAGTTGAAATTAAAGACACATGTCACTCAGTCATTTAAACTCATAAAAAAAATACTTCGACACATGGGGGAGTGGAACAGGAATCATATGACGACTCAATTTAGTATCTGATTCAGGTGACTGATCTTTTTTCACTATCAGACCTAAATATAAATTCCTAAGATATCAGTTCCACATGTATGTCGAGGAATATTATTTACAGCGAAACTGTTTACTTGTACTTCATAATCTTCTTCGAAGTAGATTTCTCCTTTTTCCATACATCAGTGATCTCTCTAATGACTTAATCACATTTGGAATACCTCTTTCTGAACGCCTGCAGCGCATTACGTCTCCTTGGAAAATACTTTTAGTTTCTATCCCAGCAATATAATTTGACGAGAATGGTTTTCGAGTACGTTAAAGAAATAATTCCAAAAGTTCATGATTCACCTGATTGTTTACATAGAATAGCAACATGACACCATGAAAACATAGAACTAAAACTTCAGAGACTTGACATATCTCACGGAAGAGTTTATTTATCAATTTCATGCAACCGAATTTACAACAAAATTTGATATGACGAGCCTAGCAAATGTAAGTTTTAAAGTAAACCTTACAGCGTAGTCTGGCAAACCAACGAGCACTTGTTGCATTTCTGTTCTTTTTACAGATTCTGTTATCTACTTTTATTTTCGATTGCGGGTTTACGGTACGTCTAAGATAAGGTCATTAAAGCAATGAAGGCACAGTCGAGTTTCAGCCTTCTTTGAATTCTCAGGGCAGCGACGTTTGTTGTTAACACTGCTTTACATATACCCGGTCGATTCCTCCCGGTTCAACGGGCTAAACAGTTTACCGCCGTGAACATTGTATTCATGTGGCGTATAACGTATAGTGAAATAGACACATAAATAGCATATAACAGTTAACTCACCACAGTCTTCAGCCGCCATGTACGGCAGGGAATACGGTGAAGCAGGGACGGATCCATGATTTTGGTTTGGGAGGGGCTTGAGCGGACTTTGGTTTGGAGGGGGCTTGTCTTGAGTGGATTTTGGCTTTGGGAGGGGGGGGGGGCGCTTGAGTCGGGTAAAAGGTAGTTATAGTATCCTGGGGCCTCAAATTCGTAGAGCTAAAAAAAAAAAAAAAGGATCTGCCCCTGCGGTGAAGGCAGCCACTTTCAGATGCAGTCGTCGACTTACCATCAGTTAAATAGTGTAACAACAGAAATCAACATAGTTAGTCATGTGCAATGTGCAATATCACCCACATGGTATCGGAGATGATAAGAGGAAGACCACGGAAGTCATCAGCGCAGCCCTCAATACTGTGAACACAACACCATCAGCGGCCAATAGCACATCAGGTCAGCTGGAACTGCTGCTTTCTAATTGAAGAAAAAGCGTCAAAATACAGCGCAGAAGCGTCCATGCACTCCAGTAATCGACGACGGCGATGGCAACGGGAGCAACAAGGTTCCCAGAACATCACGGCAGGCCTAAACAACAGCAGACAACGCCTCCAGAAAACGTACAGCGACATCGCTGAGCAAGAACAATCGTAAGCAACTAACAGTAGGTAAATAGTGCAACGCAGGCCTATTATAAAAGTTATGACTTGGGACCCTATTATGTATTCATAGAAAGTCAGGATAGAAACATAGGAAGAATTCACCCAATGGCTATTGGTCGCCTCTTATACCCTCTCAAACAAGGACTAAGCAACAAAATCATACAGAGAGCTCTGGCAGTTCGGAATCGTTTTAGAAATGAAAACTGTAGCATCAGCCAACACTCTGACCCAGAGCGCCGTTTGGCTTCGGAATGGCATACAGGCTTATATCCCACTCTCTTTCACTACATAGGAAGAGGTAATCAGAAATGTGATGACCGAATTAACATAAGAAGAGATAAAGGCTGTAGGAAGGTGAGAATATCGTGTGGTAAAGGTAAAAATATTCACTAGGAAAACGAAAGAAAATGGTCAAATAAAGGAAATTCCGCTACCAGTATGCTTGCTCACGTTCGAATCACAGAGGTGCCCGAACTATGTTTACATCCATGGTGTTCAGTGCCCTGTTGAGCCTATGTCAAGACGGTAATGCAGTGCTATAACTATCTTCGCTTTGGACATCCTAGCATTCAATGTATCAGCAAGAAACGACGCACCTTTCGTGCAGGGTCGCACGAGGGAATAGAATGTGACAATATGTGCCAATTCTGCCCTCGAAGAAGACCACAGAAGGATGGTCGAAACGTCGGCTACACGAATCATGACGCGGCGCCACCCGGAAAGCCAAGAACAAACTGACTCTGGTGACAGAAGCCTACGATAACAGCCCAATATGTGTTCACGGTATGGGTGGCCACGCATCTTTTGATAGACAGTGCCTTAATATGTCATACAAAGGAGAATCAATCAGGTTATGGCCCATGAGAATGTAATCTACAGACAAGCCCTAGGTAAAACCAACTCTCCATCGTATGCTAGTATCGCAATAAGATCACAAAGATTGGATACAACGATTAAAAACACGAGATCACACCAAGCTAACCTGGAACAAAGAGCCGGCAACCCAGAGCAATAAAATATGGCTGATGTCACCTCAGTTATCCCGGTGCAACCACCTCGACAAGTACTGCAACCCCATGCGACACACACGTAGGTAAATACCTCTAGTGAGTTCAATGGCATCCAAACAAACCCTATGCTCATGAACCTGGCAACCACAAACAAGATCGAAAGACAGGAAAAAACTGACAGCGCGTGAGTAATGTCCTATAAAAACTATTGGATTCCATACAACAGGGACATTGTTGCGTCCCGTCGAAGAACTTGTGCAACAGAGGGCTGAAAAGACTCAAGAAACTGAAACAAGTGGGTATCGATTTGTACAATTCGGGAACTCGGGATAGGAAAAGCTCGGGAGAAATAAATTGGAGAACACAAGAGGTTATGAGAAACAAACTTGTGACTCACGAAGCCGACAAACTCTAACTGAGAATACTCGAAACTTATGAGAGGTACCTATTCCAAAGGGTCCTGACTCAACGATAACATTTCGACAATGTCTTCAATAGTCGTGTCGGTCCACCCAAAGCGTCGGTGAAAGTAGTTCACCCACCACAGGCACTAAAAAAAGGATTGATAGGTTATTACCTCTCCGTCTGGATCAACTAAAAGCAGTTCCCTCTGCCAAAGATCCATAAAACTTGAAGACCCTAACTGTTAACAACGGCGACTACAGTAGCTACATACACGTTGTCTGTTCTCTTGCTCTGCGTACTCGCTGGCTGGCTGTCGAAGAAGTCGATCGGAGAAGTCCCCTCCGTCGGAGGCGGGTCTCTTTTTATAGCAGCGCGTGACGCACTCCGCTGCCCTGCGCGTCCTTCCAGAAGCTTACGCCCGTATTTCGTCAGCCCACGCGCCACGCAGCCCTCTCTCTGATGCAACCTTGTCCTCACACACGTTCACTGTTAGCTCTCTTTGCTACCCATTGCACCATATTAACGCTTGGGCGTTACTAACACTCAGGCGTTACTTTTATTACTTCGTAACACCTCCCCCCCTTGGGGAAAATTTTGCAATCTCTCTTGAGAGTGCAAAATTTTTAAGTTCTATGTCGGCTATGTGAGCTGCTTATTTATTGACTTTTTCATCACAAATTACAATGGTTCACATTTTCATTTCATTACTTATCCTCTAACTTGTCTTTTATTATTTTACCAAAATTTCCTTTACTTATAATACCCTGAAAGAGAAAACTTCAATTACAATACATCATTTTCTTTATAATAAGTATTTCTTCTACAACACATTATTTTTCTTAATCTTAAAAATCTTCTTTTTCAATTGCTCTAATTTATTTTCTTTTACATTACCTTGTTTGAGAATTTTTCTCTCAGTTTACTACTTTTTATTTCTTATAATATCTTTTCCTTCTTACTTTAATTTTTCTCACAATACTTTCTCATAGTATGTTATTTTTGTTAACTTTAAAAGTCTTTTTAACACTACCTTTTTCTCCTTAAAACTTATCTTACACTCTCTTATAAAGTAAAGTCTATTTTTAAAATACATCATTCTTATAATTTTACAAATTCTTTTCATGTAACAGAATACCATCTTATTTTTCTACAAACATAATCACTGTGACCATATCAGTTCATCTTAGCGCTTATCCGCTTTATAGTAAAACATTACTGGTGCGCTTGGTTCATACTTTACACTCCGTCCCGGTGTCGGCACTCTTTCACTAAGCACTGTAGCCTCCACTTCGGTTACATACCGATTCCTCACAGGACCAAAAGTAATCTGCTCACTTTCGTCACTGTTCATTTCAGCAGGCTGATACCTAACTATACCAGTGTCAGGGTACTGGTTTACAATTTTATTCTTTACACATATTTTGGGGCAGCAGTCATCACCCATTGTTTTTCGAAATATTCTAAAACAATCCCTACAACACTTGCAATATCTGCATATGCAGCATACTACTATTATCATAACTATTCCTGCTCCAAAGTAACTCCATATGGGTATCGATTCCAATGAAAACATATTGAACACTGTCCTTTGCTGATACGCTATTGCATCCTCTAGCTCATCTAACTTATGTCCCGCTGCCGTAAGATCGTCTAGCTGGCGAACTACTCGTGTGATCGGTAAATAAAAAGGTATTTCTGAAACATTTTTCTTCTCTTTATTTACTAGACAACAGTCTATTTCCATATTTAGGTTTGGGACTATATCATTGAGCGGTGCCCTAGACCTAATGATATGCTCGGATTGAATTAGTACTTGTGCACCGTAACCCTTGCATTTACTCAGAAACTTAAGTTTCCCTGTACCATTAATTACTACATCTGTGGGCTTACTGTCATTACATAACACTGTGAGCCCTTCTCCCTTTGGTGCTACAAATAACCATTCATTTCCTCTAATCTGTGTCCATACGCTTTCATTCAATACAATAAACTTTTGGATGCAGTCATCGGGGATTCTAGTTACAGGTTGAAGCATTCTAGCTTCACAAACCTCATGATCATAAGTCGAAAGCAGCACAAAAGTTTGTTTGCAAACTCTATGAGTAGACTCCAACTTTTTACATTCTAACTGATCGTTATTTAATTTGACATATCGCCTTTTGGCATCATCCATTAACAGGAATTCTTTCTCTGGAGCTATATAAGTAAACAACCGTCTGTTATGATTCACCTCAACTGGTAGAGGCCATAACTTATAAATTTTAAAAGTCTCGCTATCTACGAGCGGAATATTTAACACATAGCTTAAGATATTTCCTGAAATAAAGACATCTAGGTCAACTACCTTCAGCAACTGATACCCTCCGGCTTCGGTTAGTTTTATAGGCAATCGTTTGTCTTTAATTTCATCTTTTATTAACTCTACATATTTGACCACTTGTTCTGGGCTGACCAGATGTGGTTCGAGGATGTCCTTTTGCGCATTTACTATGGCAGTAATGATTACATCATATTCCTTCTCTAACTCATTGAAGATTGTTGTCAATTGTATTAACTGTTCATTCAACGTTACCCATATACTGAGTCTATTTATTCTCTTATCCGTACTAGTTTCATATTGATGTATGTGTTCGTTTAGTTTGAGTATTCCGGCTGTAATTACCCGTTCATTTCTTTCTATTGAATCGACAGTATGATTGAAACTAGTCAACGTTGCCCTTACAATAGTGACTTGCTCTTTTGACAACTTCAATAATTCTTTCTGTTCCTGCTCTAATAGATTTATTTTTGATTTGAAATATGATGCATCATCTTCATCAAACGTACCAAACAAGACCTTACTTATTTCTCCCACAAAATTTAGGATTCCTCTCTTTCGTCTACTCTGTTCGTGTTTAGCTAGCTGCCCAATTAGGCGTTGAGAAGCTTCTATCCTTCTTACATAGTAATCTAGCGCCTGCTTCATGGTTCCACATTCCTCAACACTTGTATTTACTGCTCTGAGCCTTTGTTGACAATAGTCTACTGCTTTCTTTGCTGCATCCTGAGTCGCGTCAAACTTATGCCTCAAATCCTCTAAATTAAAGTAACTTACTATCTTCCAAGTAACCGTATTCAGACTTACTGTTCCTTTGTTATCATAATACAACCCTGGCCTCGACTGAAATTTAGTCACTTGCAGATCCTGCTGTTTTATTGCTGATGTACTACTCACTATTAGGATGACCGCTGCTATTCTCCAAGAGGTTGCCATCATTCCTGCAATTTCAAAAGAATTCTTTCAGCCTGTTGGCATGCACTTTTGTAAATTTATTTCCCCTTAATTCTATCACAACGTTTGGTCCCTTAGTTTCCACTACTGTATAAGGGCCTCTCCATTGACTGTCCAGCTTCTTTGAACGACCCCTTCGTACACTCTCATCATGCAGTAATACTTTATCCCCTGGCTTAAAGACTACCGGTTTTTGCGTTCTGTCATAGTTTTCTTTACTTTTCTCTTTTGCTTGTGCTGTCGCTTCTCGCGCACACTGATGCATAGCCCGTAACCTTTCCTTTAGTTCAATTACATAGTCATCATAGTTATATACTACTTCCTCCGGTTTCTTTTGTAATATTCCCGGTAAATTACATATTCGACCAAAGAATAATTCATGCGGCGTATATCCTGTGGCACTATGCGGTGTTGTATTGAAAACAAATACTGCATACGGGATCCAGGTATCCCAATTGGTTTGCTCCCTATTTACGTAATGACGAAGCATTTCCGTTAGTGTACGGTGCGTTCGTTCCAAAGCCCCATTACTTTGTGGGTGATAACTAGTGGTGTGGATTTTCTCTATTCGTAATAATCTACACACTCGCTTCATTACGTCGCCCACAAGATTACTACCCAAATCGCTTAGCAAAATTGACGGTATACCAAATCTCAGAATTATTCTCTCCACTAACACTCTTGCTACCGTATTAGCATCTTGCTGTTCTATGGGTTCAGCCACTAAGAACTTCGTCAGAACATCTTGAAATGTAGGTATATACTTATTTCCATTTTCTGTCTGTGGTAATGGACCTACGATATCTATATCGCATCTTTCAAACACATGCTCAGGGGTCCTTGTAATTTCCATTGGCATTTTCGTGTTGATCTGGGTAATCTTATTCTTCTGACAACTTTCGCATTGACGGATATACTTCTCAATATCGGCCTTCATTCCTTCCCAACTACGGTATTTCTTAATTCTCGCATAAGTCCTACCTATGCCCTGATGCATACCTAGTGGGGATTCATGATATTGCTTTAGGATCTTCATCTTCTCTTCCTGTGTAAGTCCTACCTCTTCTTCCTTATCGGCTGATACACTCTCAGCTGTCTCTACATTATCATTTTCCTCCGCTTCCTTTACGGTTCTTATTCGCGAAAGAGCATCTGCTACTTGATTTCTCTTTCCGCTCATGTACATGAATTCGTAATCGTACTCTTCAAGCTTTAAGCGGAACTTCATTTATCTAGATGATGGATCAGATATGCTATTGATCCAAGTCAACGGTTTATGGTCAGTACATACCATAAATTTCCTACCGAATAAATATGGCCTAAATTGTTTTACTGCCCAACAAATGGCCAACATTTCCCGCTCTATCGTACTGTAATTCCTCTCTGCCTTATTCAAGGTTCTAGACACGTACGCCACAGGCAAATCCTTGCCAATTTCGCCTTGACTAAGCACCGCACCAATTGCGTCTTGACTTGCGTCTGAGGTTACAATAAAACTTTTACTAAAATCGGGATACTGTAATATGGGAGGATTCAACAATTTTTCTTTCAATTGTCGAAACGCCTCTTCCTGCTTTGTTCCCCATGTATATGCCACTCCTTTCTTTAACAGCTCATACAATGGCTTACCAATTTTACTGTAATTGCTTATGAATCGCCTATAGTACCCACTTAAGCCCAAGAATGCCTTCAACTGGGTAGTATTACTTGGTTGGGGGTATCGTTCTACGGCTTCTACCTTTTTCTGATCGGGTTTCAACCCTTCCTCCGTAAGTACGTGTCCCAAAAATGTAACCTCCTTGCGCAAAAACTCACACTTATCTACTTGTAGCTTGAGGTTATACTTCCGCAGCCTTTCAAAGACATCCTCTAGTCTTGCATTATGCTCCTCAAGCGTTGGCCCAAAAATTATGACGTCATCTAGGTAGATGAATACTTTCTCACCCTGTAGTCCTGTTAATACAGAATTCATCAATTTTGGAAGGTATTCGGTGCCGTCTTTAATCCCATTGGCATTCTTTTGAATTCGTAATGGCCATATGGAGAACTAAAAGCCGTCTTCTCTTGATCTTTCTCGTCTATCAGCACCTGATAATACCCCTTAGCTAGGTCGAGGGTTGTGAAATACTTCGCTTTACCTAGTCCGTCTAGTATTTCATCGATCCTTGGTAACGGAAACACATTATTTACCGTCAGATCGTTCAATCGTCTATAGTCGATCACTACGCGCCACTTTTGCTTGCCGCTTGCATCCATTTTCTTTGGGATAATCAATACAGGCGAATTCCACGCACTATCACTCGGTATTACTATCTCATCTTCTAATAATTTTTCTATTTCGGCTTGCAAAATTTCCTTCTGCGCCTCGGGTATCCGTAGGGCCTCAACCGAACTATTTTTCCTTCCGCCTCGGGAAGAAGTTTGATTTCATGCTTGACAGCCTCAGTATAACCCAAGTGATCTCCTGGTAAATGAAATACATCGTTATACGCTGCGCATAATTCTAGCAAAGCCTCTCGCTCTTCTTTATTTAGATGCTCGAGTCGGAGATTCTCTTTTAGCTTGCTCATCCGTGACTTATTCTCCGAACGTTTCCCTTCGGATTTGTCGCACTTGTACCTCCCTAAATTTGGGTACTTTTTCAGCTGCTACCAGGGGATTCTTTATTTTAAATTTCTTTTCTGTAGTATTTAGCATGCTTGTGATGCACATTCCATTTCTTACTGATACTAACGCTTCGGGCACGAAAGTTCGTAGACTGACAAATATAACAGAGATGAGGACCACAGAGCACACACCTCAATTGAACGATCTGACCGACCTGCTAGAAAGCTTAACACTCCCCTAAGTTGATCGTTGACCACTAAACATATTGTAATATACACACATTCTCTGCCAACCTCTCAAGAGTGAATCGAGAGCACTAGCCTCCGGAATATCCACAGCACCGGGGCCGGATAACATACATTATCTCACGCTTCGCGCACTCCCCGCTAATGGGAGAGCATGCCTGTCTGAACTAATGAATCGTATTTCTATCGAGAAGTGCTAGATCACACCTATTAAGACAACTAGAGTAATTATCATAAGAATAATTGGAAAGGAAGCCGACTGTGCCTCATCATATAGACCAAAGTGCTTGAGAGGATGGTCAAACATAGACTTCAATGGTGGTTTGAGCATAACATGTCGAACAACTGTCGAATAGTAATCTAGTTAACTCTATCCATGAACTATAAATGGATTATCTAACAAAAAGATACTGGGGACATAGACGTCTACCACCTTTGGTTTCTGCATATCTTGAAACCAAAACATTTAGAGATAAAGCCTGCAAGAGTAAACAAATATATTGCTACCAATCACCACTATGGCATACACTTAAAGAGTAAATAGTGAAATAATTCAAGAAAATAATAAAAAAAAACAGACATACTTGTAAAACTTGAATAAATGGCTTCCGGCCAGGTGCATATATACAGATGGGTGCAGAAACAACAATTAAGCAAGGAGTGCGTTCATCAACGCTGGCAATATGTTACAGAGCACGTTCAAATTGCCGAGGGAAACCTAACAACAGAATTGCAATTCTAGAAGCTCTCAAATATGCCGGGAGGTTACAGGCTAATAACATCACTGTGCTATCTGATTCGCTCTCTGCGCTAAGGTCACTAAAGAACCATTATTTAAATCAAAGTAACAACCAAATCGTATACGAAATCATCAAAATAATCATAAACCTCGAAAATTGTAATAAGCAAGTAGTGCTGTACGGGGTGAAAGGACACTGCGGGTGTAGAGCCAATGAATTAGCCGACCAACTGGCAATGAAGCATCCGAGACTGGGACTACCATCCACGTCAAGATACCCATGTCGGATTTGATCGTGACATTAAAGGACAAACTATTACAAAAATTGGGACAAAGAAAGGAGACACACCATCATGAAGGGTAGACACTACGCACAGATACACCCGGAAATTGTAAAACGACCATGGTTACAAAATGTCCGATGCCCCCATAAAACTATATACCTGTATATCCCGACTAAAGTTTGGGCATGCACACTTCAAGAAGCATCTGTATAGGATCGGTGCGGTACGCGATCCATACTGAGAGTGTGGGCAGGAAGAAGATTCCAACCATATCTTCTTCAGATGCCTACTGAAAAAAGATATATCCGATAACCTCACTAAAAATTTGGTACAGATGGGAGAGCAACTTCCAACAAATGTTTCAGCCTTGTTAGCCACTAACAACCAGAAAATCTTTCACCTCATTTACGCACTCTTACGACAAATCAAACTGGAATTATTAATTTAATTTTAATTGCAATGGAGCATACACTCCGGTGGCAATTTCCCTACACCACCATCTTCCCCCTATCCTGCACCCACCTACATTGCCCTCTACAAATTTTAACTTTAAATTCTTTCAGCGTTTTTGGTAAAGTATTCATCATTTCCCTTGGTAACTTATTCCAATCCCTGACACCCTTACCTAAAAAAAGAGAATCTTCCTACACCCTTGTGCCTGAAATCGGGTGCCAGCTTGTGGTCATGGTCATCTTTTCCCTTCCATGCACTACTTTTCATACCTACACCAATATCTTTCCATGCCTCACCGTCAGAATATGACCTTTATACTCCCATACCCTCTTCACCCTCCTCCTGTCTTGCAATGAACCACATTCCAGCTCTTTCATCATATCAGTTACTGATTGCATTCTGCGATAATTTCCAGAAACAAATCTAGCAGCCCTTTTTTGCACCCTATACAACTCCTGTATTTGATACTCAAAATATGGGTCCCATATTCGAGCAATGGTCTGACCAAAGTTTTATAACACAATTCCTTTACTTCTCTCGTACATCCCCTCATCACTCTCTCCAACAAGTGTATAATTTTGAAACCGTTTCGTACCACCTGTCCAATGTGTCCTGCCCAGTTAAGCTTGTTATCAAATGCAATGCCAAGATATTTACATTTCAGGTCTTCAGCAACCAATTCTTTTCCCCCCTTAGAATCATAATCAACCTTTTGTTTATTATTTGTGTATCTAATAAGCTGACTCTTCTTTGCATTTATCTTTATCCCATGTTTACCACCCCAACTAGATATCCTGTCCGGATCACCCTACAACTGTTTACAGTCCTCTACCGTTTTTATCCTTTTATTTAGCATTATGTCATTTGCAAACAATAACAGCCTAGTGACTGTATTAATGATTGTAACATTCTAATTCTGTCATTGCAATGCTCACTATGTATTATAAAAATTCTGATGTATATATTGAACTTTGCAAAGCCGTTTTTTTAATGTACATAATGTAGTATGCAACTTGTCATTTTAATATGTATAAATGAATCACGTAACTGGTCATACATGGTATATACCAAAAGAAGTAGGACTGATTTTTTCTAAAAAAAATTATTGAATATATCTTTACAATTCCTTAATCCTCTTCGAAATAGCACCCTTAGGCAGCTACACGCCAAAAATTACGCTGCTGCCATTGGCCATACGCCTTCTGGAAGTCAGTTTCGGGGACGCTGTTGAGAGCCCTCGTCGATGCTGCTTTAACGTCCTGGATTGAGTCAAACCACTGTTCCTTCAGCTGCTTTTTCATCCACGTGAGTAAAAAAAGTCAGATGGAGCCAAATCAGGACTGTAGGAGGGTGCAGCAACGTGGCAATGTCAATTCGGGCTAACAGTTGTCTCATGACGGCGCGCCTTGGCACAGCGCATTGTCGTGATGCAGAGTCCAGTTGGCGGAGATGACTGGTCGGACGCGATTCACTCGGTCTCACAGGCGGGCTGACACTTGCACGTAAAAGTTCGAATTGACAGTTTCCCCAGGGGAAACGAACTCCTTATGAATCACCCCGTGACGGTCAAAAAACACGATCAGCATTGTATTGATCTTTGATTTGCTCATGCAAGCCTCCATTGGACGGGAGGATGAAGAAGGCAACTGTTGGCCCGATTCAGCGTTGCCACGTTGCTGCACCCCGCCTACAGTCCCAATCTGGCTCCAACTGACTTTTTTTTTGTATTCCCACGGATGAAAAGGCAGCTGAGGGAACAGCGGTTTGACTCAATCCAGGACGTTGAAGCAGCATCGACGAGGGCTCTCAACAGCGTCCTCGAATCTGACTTCCAGAAGGCGTATGGCCAATGGCAGCAGCGTAATTTTTGGTTTGTAGCTGCCTAAGGGTGCTATTTCGAAGAGGATTAAGGAATTGTAAAGATATCTTAAATAATTTTTTTTAAAAAATCAGTCCTACTACTTTTGGTATATACCATGTATTGCATATAATGATGTAAATCGATAATGGCTAAATAACCTGTGTGGGCAATGAAGGATTGTGAACTACAAACGGAAAGGAAATTAGCCACAGTCTTGATGAAGGAATTATCCCAGCATTTGCCTAGAGTGATTTTTGAAACAATGAAAAATCAGATTGTGAATGGTCGGATTGGAAATAAAACTGTGATTCCCTAAATGACAGGCACGTTTTTAACTATTCAACATTCAGATTTATCATTCCAGGATGTTTAAACATGGAATAAATAACTCAAACGTAATTCAAACCTTTGGTAACAAATAGTTTGAAATCTATTTTCCCAACCTTCCACTTAAAGCTTTTTTCCACACTTACAATCAGGTTATTTTTGTTAATTACTTGCTCAGAGCAAAAAGGTATCACGAAATGCATTCTCACCATGTCAGCAGTTCTGTTTTAATTATGTTACTCTCATTTTGAGCATTCTCTATATATTCCACATTCTATGATGTTTTCCTGTTTCTATGAAAATTATCTCTTGGTTATAGTCCATCCATCCTTCCCCCAACCCCCTAACGTTGTTAAAGACATATGTAATATAACTGTATTAGTGCTTTCTAATTGTCTACGAAAGTTTCCTTCATTTTTGAGTTTTGTGTATTAACGGACATCTCAGGACCGATGCAATACCGAAGTTAATATTGCACGAAAGCAAAATCAATTCGAGTACCAACGCAGGGAAACTTTATAAAGGTGCGAAATGGATGAGCGGCTATCAGATGTTATTACTGCCAGGAATATTAGTCAGCTGAAGCAAAACTATCTTTGTAACAGCGCAAACATTTCGATCAGAGAGCATCGAATCCCAATAGGCAAAACAACAACAGAAATTAATGAGTCCTTGGGATTCATTATTAAACGACACAGATGTACGAAAACAGCGATAAGCAACGAGGAACAAACTTGTAAGGTTGGCAGCTGTCTGTTTGCACGAAGATAACTAATGGAACTGAATTATTAGAAAGGGTTCTTCATCATAATTACCAGTGAACAACAAGTGTATGCCACAGTCGCTGGCGCAATTTCTTAACAGATAGTGCACTTTAGAAACTGTGCGTTAGGGAATCGGAGAAGTATTTCTATCACGTTTCAAATGCCTCCGACTGATTTCTATGTCATCACCAAGACATTATACTTCACTTGGCAAGTATTCGGTCTTGTACCGTTTGGAGATATACTCACTTCTAATGCGTGGCCAGGAATGAAGACGGGAAAGATTCACAATATTGTAAGCTTAGTTCCACACATTTGGTGTGGTTTCAGCGTTTTAAGATCTTTTTTTGAATTATATCTCTACATTTACTCTTACAAAAATCTCAGCTTGTTTTCAATGATGACAGATTTGTTGGTAAAGACGATACCGTGGTCGATGGTAATAGTGTTGTACGTTACAGTAATCAGAGGACGAAGGAAGTTCAATTCAATGCTGCAGACTTTGTGTCTCTTAGACAAACGCCTGCCACGGGATAGACGTTTTAACTATCTAGCCACCTCAGTACTGATCTTTGCGTTGGCATTTTGCGTCGTTGAGATGACAGCAGCTGTCTTTACCGTTTCCTGTGCTCACGTGCCAGGGTACGTCTGTCAACTTCACAGAGTTATCAGTTTCGTCTGGTTGTTCGATAACGTATTGATGGCGACGCAGATCACATTTCTGGTTATCGAACTGGGATGCAGACAGAAGATGCTCAACGCTCATCTGGTTAACTGTATGATGCCAGTGGGTGATCCTCGCTTGACACCCCTTATCCTAGGCAGCCCCGAAGAAACAGCGGTCAAGCTGCCGATGATACTACCTGCCAGTACTACGGATGTGGAGCTTCGGCGGCTCAGACTGGCTCACTTGCTGCTGACCAGATCGAAGGAGTTGCTACAGGAATTAATCTCTCCGACAGTTTCCTTAGTAGTCATAATGGGCATTCTAGGCACACTTTACAGCTCATACGAGGTGTTGATGTTACTGGCAGCTCCAAAGGACAGCGCGTTGTTACTGGTGAACAATTCGTTGGGTTTGTCCGTGTCGTGGCTTTTTCTCCACGCGTGTGCTCTGATCGTGGTAGTGTTGACTTGCGCTTCGTCTTCAGACGAGGATGAGCACACCCGGCTGATACTGAGGCGCTCTGCAGCACTCATAGCTTCCAGGCAGATTTCCCCAGCATTGAGGGCTGAACTGGAGGTCTTCATCCAGCAAGCAGACTCTGGGCCGGTCTTCCGCTTCACTGCTGGTGGCTTCTTCGCCATTGATAGAGGGCTGCTCGTATCGGCATTTTCCGCAGTCATCACCTACCTAGTCATTCTCAGTCAGATTGGTTTCAACAATCAAACTATATTAACTGAGAAGTCCAAAGAATCAATAGAAAAACCACATGCGATGTCATGATTTCGGCGTATGAATTGATGTTGTATAAACTGTTGTATTTGATGATATTTTCATGTTAGTATCATGATGATATCTGAGATCACTAATGGGCATTGATTCCCAGGGCATTTGGGCAGACTTGAGTTAAAGCCATCGAGGCTGTTATCCATCGTTTCCAAAAAACACTACCAATTAAGTACATGATGGTTCCTTTATGATTTTAGTTTCTTTTCTCACGGTACTCTACAGTCTCTATTAAAAACGCCATGTGTGTAATAATAATAATAATAAAAAAAATGTACGACTGCACCCAAGGCTTTGTCTAGCACAAATAATGTTGGGACTATACGTAAACATTCAATCTTTTAATGTTACATTTCTTACAATGAATGTTTTGTACCAATGTGTCTTGTTACATTTTTGCTAGAAAAGAAGAAAATTTAGATCTGCACTGAAGAAATATTATTTTCAAAACAGAATTGTTGTGTTTCTGTTACATAAACTAGAAATCATAAAACCAATCAAAATCTGTGTATATGAAAAAATTACATCATTTGAGCTCACACCAGTCAAACAGCCCCTAGCTGAATGTGTTAATACAGTGGTTCCCAAATAGTGGCTCCCGTTCCCCCTTGGGGTACTCGCGGTAATCTCTTGGCTAGGGTAACCACTACCATAATTAAAGAAATTACACAAAAATTACTATCTCCAAACATATTTTTGGACATTTGTTGAATTTTCGTGATTATTGGATTAACTTAATAAATCGCGAAGAAGGCTTTATTTTTATTTATCATTTCTGCGATGATATCATTAACGCGAAGTTGAGCTGTTTTTTTGAAGGAGTACTCAGGAAAATCTATTTAGGAACCACTGTGTTAATTCATTTACACGCACAATAGCAATTGGATTATGGTGACCATGAATTGCCGTTAAGCAATTAAAATGAGATATGATAGGGAAAATAACCCGTTACTTGCCACAGATGAAAGCAGGAAGGCGAGACGAACTTAATACTCATGTGGTAGGTCTGGATGTGTACCCATGTATTCCCCTGCCAAATGTCTCGCCTACCTGGGTAAATTTATTAACCAAATATTGCAAAGTTTGTTCGTGTTTTTCTTTGTGTTCTTTGCCTTCATGTCTGGCAAGTAATGGTTATTTTCCATATTCTATATTATTTAATAAGAATAAAACGAGTGATTTTTAGCAACAGATAACCGTTCTAATAAAATTTCCTCATGATTTAAATATGTTTTAAAAATATCCCTGACAATGTGATAATGCACATATTTATTATACTTCTTATGTATGTATGCTATTTACTGTAATTTACATACATTTAGTAAATGTGAATATTTTATTTCTTGTTTAGTATTGACTCTTCAACTTTTGTACATAACTTGTCCTCTCAAATGTTACCTACTTAAAAAGGCTTCAAACCATTAATAAAAGATCTGCAACTTTGTTTCAATGTTTCACTGCTTTTTATCTTCACCATGTAATTTCTTCATAATAATTTATTGTCATTTGTCACAAACTCTTTGTTGAGATAACTGCAGTAGGAGCATTGTCAGCTCTTGTGTCTGCTAAAATATTGAGAAGTTGGCCATGCAGAAACTCAAAATAATTTAGTAATTTGGTTCTGAAACTGTGTCTTTGGAAATCCAGTTGCCAGGAAAAAAAGAAAATTCCTAAATTTTGGTTTTGTCAATGGAGTTATAAAATCTATCAGTTTTGTTGCCCTAAATATCAACATTTGTCAAATTTTTAATAACCGAAAACAATTACATCAACTCTGAGTAAATTTCTAAAAATATGAAAACAGTTTTTTTAAAATTTATGTATTACGTATTTATTAGTAAATAAACTCCAAAATTATTTAACAGCAATCTGTATTTGTAATTGATGTCACGATATGATTGTTTTGTTGAGAATAAAATATTATCTGCTAAAATGTCCGCGCAATAATGACAAATATTCTGGTAATCGAAATATTTAGGAATTATTTCCCACCATTTCACAATTAGCGCCACCAGAAATCAAACTGGTTACTTGAGGTAAGTGCTTCATGATTTCTTTCTGACTGTCTCATGATTCGACAGACCCTCTATGCAATCCACAGCAGTATTTATAATCTAAATTTCATCATGATTTCTATATTTAAATAATAAACTAATTTGTTATGATTATTGTAAGTTTTAAGAATTGTTTACATTTACATTTAAATACAATTCTTTTAAACTTGGGTCATTGTTTTAAGATAGTTTCATTCCCATATCGCTAGTTTTATTAATTTACAAATAGCTGAAATCTTGGTAATTAGTTTGTTAAGAAAGCAATAGTAAACATTATTATTTAATAATTCTCATATACTGTACCTAATTAAATAAGAAGATTGGACACCGATTGCTGATGTCATGGGACTATTTTAGGCTCTGTTCCGTCCAAAATAGCGCATTTATGTTATTTAATTAGTTCTGAAACATTAAAACAAACAAAAATTGCTAGTAATAAAAATAATGAATGAATAATAAAAAATAATTACTTGTAGTAAAGTGAGGAATCAAACGTAAATCTAATGTCAAACAAGAAGTCAACAAAATTAATATACTCGTTTGTCTCATGAACTAAAGACTATTTATAACTCAAAGTAATTCTACGAGAATTCTATTATGTAACTGGCTGAATTGGTTTGTGGCTGAAGCCATTAATTAAAAAAAAGTAAGAAGTGATTGTTGTGCTAATAGTGGGCGACTGATGAACAATTAATGCGCTGTGATTGGGTGGTGTTGCCAGTTTTAATAACTGCTTGTTTTCATTTTGACTGCTACCTACTAACAATTTTTTTAAGATAACGGTTATTTCTAACTGCTTCGTTATTTGAGACCCATCTCTCGTTTAGAGGATCTGACTGCAGCATGTGGTGGCTTCACACGTACTGAATTCTCATGGTCAATTTGCATGTGCAGTTCTGTAATTCTAATCATTTGTGTATTCTCATATATGTTAAATAAATTTCATTGTAACCACATGTCTCCTTCTTGGTGTTGCAATTATCACTAACAGTTGGGTGCTTTACCAGAAAAGAAAAGGAGCTAATCGTATGGTCAAGCAACGGCTCGGAAGCGTGAATTCAGTTGATGCTCGTAAATCCCATTAACACTAAGTTATGTGCTGATCATATTAGGCTTATACCAAGATGACGCTACAAAGCGACAATATTGTGAAATATTAAAATAGTTTGTGGACTATATAAATATTTGAAGGGCCATACAAGTGCGTGGATATTAATATTAAGCTAAGAACGAGAATACTGATCAATCAGATTTATTTTAAGGTTAAATAAGTTCGGCTTTGACGTACATTGTGTAAGTAAAGTGAATCTTTCTGCTATCGGCTGTGATGTTTGTGCAGCCGATGAGCAGTTGGAATTCAGCAGAATAGGTGTGATTAGAAGGCTGTGGCTTCACAGGGTATAGTTCCTACCTGCCGCCTTAAGGCAGCGCCACCAGCGCACACAGGAAAAGAAAGTTGTAGGAGCCATGGAGGAATGAAATATATGGAGACGACGCAAGAGACTTTCACCACACATTGAAGTGAAGCCGGGCGGAGGAGGAGTGGGGGGCTAGGCCGAACCCATACAGACACGGGGTATATGTACAAAAACCTCAAGGGGACTCAAGGATAAACGTAACGCCGCAATCTGCTGATGGATTATTATGTTACTCGATGAGACAAAAAAAAGAAGAATACAATTTTTTGATATCATGCTTAGTTTTAGAGATATTCTGTCTCAAACGTGAAATGTTTTTGGTTGAAATTCAGAAGAAACAATTGGTCAAAGTCAAATTTGATGACGGATTATTATTTAAAAAGACGAGACAAATAAAAATTAATAATAAAAATTTTCGATATCTCGCTTAGTTCTCGAGATATACTGTATCAAAAGTGAGGTGTCTTGAGTTGAAATGCAGAAAAAATTTCGCAAAAATCAAATTTAATGATCGTTTCTTATGTAACACGGCGAGACAAATCGAAAATAAAGAATAAAATTTTTCGATATCTTGCTTAGTTTTCGGGATATACTGGGATTGGGTTGATATGCGGACTGGATCAAAAATTAATTCCGCCAAAGCCACAATGATGGACATGCAGAATGGATATTTCAGTTTTTTTACTACCACTTGTGGTTAGGTTGAAATGCGGAATATTTCTGAATAAAAATAGTTATTTTGTTACCATACATCGTAAGCTTAATTGGGAATACCTGGAAGCAGTTTATATCGCGATACACGTTTTGTCACTAACTTGGTTCTCATGAAATTACTAACAGTAATTGATAAATTCTTTGTCCTTTGTGGAACAACAAAACCATTCTGGTACAGACTGCATTTAGACCTAACCACAATCTCCATTAAATTGCCGCTACAGAATCAAACTATGTAGACATACCCACACACGCGTACTTGTATCGCAAACTGTATTTGCAGTAACAATATCGTTTGCTTCATCAAGATTCCTAGATTGCATAGCATAATTTAACACATTTAATTTCATCACACACTGTCAGTATAAACTGCAACGTGACGAAAGAAAGCGCAATACTAAATTCACTGAATCGCGATGTGAAACACACCCCTCTAAATCTCATTTTCAACACTCGTTAAAAAGTAATGTTAGTCTGTTATGTGCAAAATAGCAAGGTATGCTGATTTTCTACACTACACCAATAAAATTTGAGAACAAAGTCATCCCATTGAGAGCTATGACTAAATATTTATAGACAGGCAGCGAAGTTTGCAAAACCTACCGCCCACTTCAACAACGATAGTTAGAATTCAACTTACTCTTGCCTATTTGTGCAACCGTATGCAACAAAAGATGGCATTATAAAACACTTATATACATTACAAAATGAAATAATCAGAGCATCTAACACAATGTGAACATCGCATTTGTTCGGGATCGCAAAATCGCCGCTGCCGCCACTGCGCATGCGCGAGAATTTAGAGCCTGCTTCACAGATTTAACGTTGCTTCTCCTCCAGATATTTCCTTCCTGCATGATAGGAGCCCGCGCATTTGAAATCCTACATCTTTCTATACCCTGTGAAGCCACAGCCTTCTAATCACACCTATTCTGCATGTATACCCTATGACGCGTCGGCTCTGATTTGAAATAGCCAGTCACAGTGCGAAAAAGAGAGCGAATGACCGTGTTTTGAATGTTGTTAATAAAGCCAGGAAGTATTAATGTATTCTTACTGTTGTTAGAATTTGTTGTTAGATATCTCTACTCCGGTGGCTTATCTTCTCTGGATACTACGAGGAAGCGACTGGCTCTGTCTATTCAGTGATGTGTTAGGCTCAAGACCTCGCGGTTGGTTTCAAAATGTGGCGACGAAGACATCTTGTACTTCTGCAACGGAGAAGTGATGTAAGATCCGCTTCCCAGTTGAGCTGAAGCTAAATAGATCCCACCAGTTTATAGCATGTTCACAAAAGTTTGTTTAGTGAGTAAAGCATCACATCGATTCATATGCAACGTTATCCACACGTGGTATAAGTCTCACACTTGACGATCATCGACGACGGCAGATGCAACGGAGCCACCATTGCTAGAATATGGTAGTGTAGTATGGGACCCATAATTTGAGTATCAAATGCAGGACTGCTAGACTTGTTGCTAGATTTGTTTCTGGAAATTACCGCGGAACGCAATCAGTAACAGATATGATAAAAGAGCTGGAATGGGATTCATTGGAAGACAGGAGGAAGGTGAAGAGGGCCATGGGAGTATATAAGGCGTATATTGATGGTGAGGCATGGAAAGATATTGGTGTAAGAATTAAAAGTAATGCATGGAAAGGAAAAGATGACCATGATCACAAGCTGGCACCACGTTTTCAGGCACAAGAGTGTAGGAAGATTCTCTTTTTTAGGTAAGGGTGTCAGGGATTGGAATAAGTTACCAAAAGAAATGATGAATAATTTGTCAAAAACGTGGAAAGAATTTAAAGTTAAAATTAGTATAGGGTAAATGTAGGTGGATGCAGAAAAGGGGGAAGATGGGTGTTTAGGGAAATTGCCACCTGAGCATGCGCTCCATTGCATGCCACTAAAGGTTTATTATGATTAAAAGGTGGGGAAAGAATTGCTTATTGAAGACTTGAAATGTAAATATCTTGGCATTACATTTGATAACAAGCTTAACTGGGCAAATCATATTGGACAGGTAGTAGGAAAAGGTTTCAAAGTTCTGCATTTGTTGGAGAGGGTGATGAGGGAATGTACGAGAGAAGTAAAGGAATTGGGTTACAAAACTTTGGTCAGAGTGTCAGACCTTTGCTTGAATATGGTAGTGTAGTATGGGACCCATATTTTGAGTATCAAATACAGGAGTTGTAGAGGGTGTAAAAAAGGATTGCTAGATTTGTTTCTGGAAATTACCGCGGAACGCAGTCAGTAACAGATATGATAAAAGAGCTGGAATGGCATTCATTGGAAGACTGGGGAGGGTGAAGAAGGTCATGGGAGTTTACAAGGCGTATGTTGGTAATGAGGCATGGAAAGATATTGGTGTAAGAATTAAAAGTAATGCATGGAAGGGAAAAGATGACCATGACCACAAGCTGGCACTCGATTTCAGGCACAAGGGTGTAGGAATTTTCTGGGTAAGAGGGTCAGGGCCTAAATAAAATAACAAGAGAAATGATGAATAATTTACCAAAAATATTGAAACAATTTAAAGTAAAAATTTGTAGAGGGCAAATGTAGGTTGATGCAGGAAAAGGGGAACATGGGTGTGTAGGCAAATTGCCACCGGAGCCTGTGCTCCATTGGAATTTAATTAAATATTACATTCTAATGCCACGCTAACGATATCATCGTAATTTATCCAAATCTCCTGCACAAGTATTTTTTTTAACGCAATTACGACCTTGATTCGACGCAAGTTGACAAACTGTGGCCTTGTCTGAGTGCTTTTCTAATTTGATCAAGTTAACTTCAGTGTAATGCTAGTCTATAATGCTGTAATGCTAGACGGCCTCTGATAAAGAATGTTTTAATTATTCAAGTATGTAAATAGCTTCATATTCTCAATTATATTCTGATGTTGCGGTTTTGTCAAAAGCAACAAATGTCCTTTTATTGTCATATTTAATTGAGGCTGCGTTTTGTTACTGAAACGTAATTTTTAATGATGGCATGCCATCATTAAAAATTACTGCATTTTCTAATATCTACTTATGGAATAAATTCAACCAGTTGCAGGTTTCTCTTTTTCATTTATAATTAATTAATAAGTTAAATATTTGCTGGTCCCAATCGAACCCAAAAAGCCACTTAAGATTTGTTTTTCACATGATCGTAGATGTGCTAAGTAGAGTTTACACTTGTGGTGTGACAGCGTCACCCACAATGAATATAATTAAATTATTATTAATTATATTCATAATTCCTTTTTTTATTATATTCAAATTTATTAATTATTTAGTCTTGCAACGTGTAATTAATTGTAAATAATGAGGGTTGTCTGGATAGGTTAAATGTATGTTTAAAACCAGGGCGGCCAAAGGTATATTTTATTGTAAATCAATTTTTCTGTAAACGCATGGCTCAGAAGGGCTGAATATCGAAGGCTAGAAACTGCCATTTCGGCGGTTGAGAGAGGAACAATGGAGCAGGCGAGGCGACTCGATGGCGCCGGGACAGCCCGGCTTGAGTCCCGTTCGAAATCGGGCGGTGACCTACCCCTACCCCGCTACTACCCCGAAGGCCACGTAGGAAACGCGCGAAGGAAACGGCGAATGCGACGCATGATATTAAACACGTGACGACGGAAATGTGTAGATAGCCAATCCTGAACATTTATTGGGGTCTACAATACTAATTCCGTGGAGTTCTTTTACATGTGGCGAGCAACTAGCCGAGGAAGAAGAAGGAGCCATTTTTAGACATCACTTCTGTCCAAGACGAGCTGATGAACGGACGTGACTTGGGTCCAAGACGAGCTGGTGAATAGACGTGTCAGCCCGGCACGCTCTCTGATGATCATTGTGGTTGATCATTTCTTGCTTTGGAAAAGCGAGATGTCGAGTGGCATGCTTGCCATTATTTGGAAGTTATGCTAATAACGCGGGCGTAGCCGCTTATTTAGCTTCCATTGCTGCAGTGGCATTGTGTTTGTCGCTCACCATCACGGCGATGATTCTATGGTAATGTACCAGAAACGACGGTCACTATTCAGTGGATTTTAACAGACTTATGTGCCCTTAAGCGACGCCTGGGTTAAGACTCTGCTCCCGCCACTTAAATTCTGAGCTAGCTGAATTTATATTTCGATTCAAATTTTTTTCTTAAGCATCTCGCTGTTTGTTAATTCAATTTTGATGCTTTTCATTCACTTTATACGGCGCCCTCTGGGATTTTCCTTTGTACAGTAAAATGTTAGCTTCAATTTGATGGCCTGTGTTGCCATGTTATTTCAATGTTAACTTTGCTGTTTTTATTACTTGTTTGAGATATTTCATTCAGTTTTGTTTGCTTACTCCGGCGAATTGTAAACGTCGGGTATTGCTTGTTTTTGCTGATCTAATTGTGTTTAACGTAACGTTAATTACTACCCGACTTTGTAAGGCCATAAGACTCAATAAATGAGGTTTTATTTTGTGTCTGAAATTCATGGTTCTAGTTAGTAACCTATTAGATCCCCTTATAGCATCATTATTATATGTAATTTTCATTTTCAGGAATTATTTTAGATTTTAATAATTCCCCCCTCCCTTTTTTGGCAACTCACGTTTTCTTAACGGTAGCCAACAAATGGTCCCTTTAGGGGGCATCCACAAATTACGTGAGGTGTTTTTCCGGATTTCTGGACCCCCCCCCCTCCCCCCTGGTGAGATTTCGTGAGATTTGGCTGGACCCCCCCCCCCCTCTGGTGAGATCTGGTCTGTGAGAACCCCCCCTACAAATCGCCCTGGAAACTTTTGTATACCTTTTTTTTTAAGGTCAGACCCTACATTTTTGACGAAATACCCTCCTAAAATCGACTTTGGCGCAAATTGTAGACCTTTTTCTTGGCTCTACTGTCCCCAAATTTTTCGCAAAATCTCACGTGAGATTTCCGTAGACCCCCCCCCCTCCCCCCTGGTGAGATCTGGTGAGATTTCGCCGGACCCCCCCCCTCCCCCATTTGACCTCACGTAATTAATGGATGCCCCCTTACACACTTCACAACCGGCGCCGCGCGCGGCGCCGCCTCGTCTGTTTTGAAATCGCGGCGTGGAGGCGGCGCGGCGACACAGCCAACTGAATGAAAATAAATAAGGAATTGATTTTTTCCCCTTTTTGTATCATTACACTTTAGTGTTCAAATGTAAAACATTTAATATGTCATTACATTAAACACACACAGTGAAAATTCGAATTTAATTTTTTACTTTTCTTGAAATTATTTCCTGATTTCATATTATTTTAATAATACACCATTTTAGACCTCCAAATTTTATATTTTTCTATTGATCCAGCACCGAAACTTTATCTTACGTTTTAACTTAATCTGTACTTTTGAACCGTAATATACAATCTGAGTGTCTGATCGTTTCCAAAGAATGTGACAATCCTATTTTTTATGACTGCGTTCTCATATTTTTGATTTTACTAGGTAAAAATGAATTCACAAGCACTGATATCGTCGTTTTTTCTTGTGCTAAATAAATAAAGAATTCAAATTTAATTACTTCTTTTTTTACTTTTCTAATAACTTCATCTGATTTTATACCGGTACTTTTATACATTGAAATTTAATTGTTATCTATTGATCCAACAATGAATTTGATCTAAACTTTGATCTTAATCGCATTATTATCAATAGATTTGAATCTTAAAACACAGTTGGAACGGTTGGTTGGCTCCAAGAAATCTTGAGGAGTTGCCATAATATGAACGATATAATAAATAAAATGATTTCTTCTAACTTTAAAGCAATGACCAGTCTTTCTTCTGAATGTATGCTGCTTCTCATCACGGTTGTTTCTTTAAGCAGCTCTTGTCTTACAGCGGTAAGCAACTCATTGAAAGAGGATTAAAACATCATCGTAAAGTTAAAAAAAAACTTTTCTTCATTCCTTTTCAATTGGTGCCACAGGGTATAAAAGAAAACCCTTTTCACTCCGTTCTGATAGTATTGGATGAATCCAATAGCGCCTATTTTTTCTTCTCCTGTTCCATCTTCGGTACAGCAACCATAGAAGCATTACATTTTCGTCTTCTATATCCATTGTTCCACAAACAACTGAGCTATACGCGATAGCGAGTCCGCGTGGCGCCCGCCGCGCGGCCGCCGCCTCGTGTGAACAGTTGGGGCGGCCGCCGCTTCGACCGCCGCGCGGCGGGAAGTCGCTCCGTCTGTTTTAGGCCTTAGGCCTTAACATCATCCTTCTATAGCGACGGCTGTGACACAGTGTAGCAGAGCAACAGAGACAGTAATCGCAATCACGTGGGATCAGTGGCAGCCAGAGACAGCGATATCTGGCGGTGGATACTATAACTGCTTGACGATCTATCGCCGACGCTAGCGCTCCAAGCTGTTGTACCGAGGACTAACTTACTGGTCCAACTTGCCGATTGGACGTGGAACCGCTCTGCAGTGTAGTCAGGAACTGCTTGCAATAATGTCGAAACTATCTGGGAGTGTCTGTACCAAAGAGAACGTTTGTTCTGTGGGTAGCCTTTTTTGACAGACCAGATTGATGAATATAGCGGAAGTAAATAAGTTGACCCCGTATGCTTCCGAATTGACCCAGAAAATAACCCAAGGAGGGATTAGAAATGTGACTCACTTTCATCCTCATATTCGCATTTACATTACGCCACTGAATTTAACAACACACAATCATCACATATATACAAAAACACTCCGACACATGGAAGAGGACTCCATTACTTTGAATCCTAGGATGACCCAATTCATTATGTGAATGAGCTGACTGATGTCATTTCATCATCGTATCTTCTGTTCAACATGTATTCTGAAGAAAATTATCTGTGCCGAAACTGTTTACTTCATTATCTTCTTCAAACCTGATTTCTCCTTGTTTCATTACATAAATGATCTCTTGAAGATATATTCATTGTTGAAAAACCTCTTTCCGAACCGCCGGCAGCGCATTATGACGCCTTGACAAATCTATTTGTTTCTAAGCTAAGCAATCTAATTCAATGAGAAAGTTAAAGAAATAATTCCAAGAATCATTGATTCTTCTGATTATACAAAATAACAACATGACATAATGATAACAGATAACTAAAACTACCGAGACTTGACATTTCACATGGAAGAATTTATTTATCCATTTCATCCAACCATATTAATAACATAATGAATCATTGTTAACTTCGATATGACAAGCCTAATATAGGTAAAGTTTAAAGTAAGGCTTGCAAAGTGATTTCTAAAAACAACGACTACGTTTTACATTCCTTTTCTTTCTATAGAATCTGTCATCTTGTTTTTATTTTTGGCTGGGCTTTTGTGGTACGTCTAAGATGAGGTCGTTAAAGCATTGAAAGGATTGTGAACAATAAACGGCCACGGTCTTATTGAAGGAATCATCCCTGCATTTACCTAGAGTGGTTTTTGGAACAAAGAAATACCGAACTGGGGTCGGATTGGAGATAAAACCGTGATTCTTCCCAATTGCAGACCCAAACATACCGTTCACTTAGAGAAAGGGCGAATTGATCAACCAAGGATGATTGAAATTGGAATAAATACCTAAAAGGTATTTCAGATTTTTTTAGTTTTAAATTACTTTTGAAAACTATTTCCCAAGTTTCCACTTAAATATTTTTTTCCCACTTACAATTAAGGTTACTTTTGTTAAATTGTTAACTACTTGGTTAGAGCAAAAAGGTACCATGGAATGCATTCTCACCAGATCAGCAGTTCCGTTAACGTGCTTTTATTCTCTATACATTTCAAATTAGAGTCTTGGAATGAGCTCAAATGTATACCATTGAAGCCCTCATCATCAGCCACCAACTTAGATGGGTTGGACACGTTCAGCGTATGAGCAACAGTAGACTCCCTCGCCAACTTTTATACGGTGAGCTCAACACTGGCAGCAGACCTCGCGGTGCCCCTAAGAAACGCTACAAAGACCAGTTCAAGAAGACCTTGAAGAAAACTAATATAGACCTTAACACCTGGGACAGCCTCACAAAAGACCGCGTTCTATGGCGCAAAACTACCTCCACAGCAGTGGCACGTTTCGAAGAGGAGCAGAGAAGTCTGGCAGCTGAAACCCGATTAAGGCGGAAAGCCCAACAAACCCTTCCGCGCCAGCCACCCACAATTGGGTGCAGTGTGTGCGGACGACTGTTCTATGCAAGAATCGGCCTAACCAGCCACCAACGCACACACAAATAAACACGCAAGAGAGCAACATAAACTCGGAACGAGTATGGCCGACGAATACGACGATTCCAAATTAATTTTTACATTTATATGAAAATTATCTTATGGTTCTAGACAATTGCGGATCCAGGATTTTGGTTTGGGGGGGACTTGAGCGAATTTGGTTTGGGGGGTTTTGAGCGGATTTGGTTTGGGGGGTCTTGAGCGGATTTGGTTTGGGGGGCTTGAGCGGATTTGTATTGGGGGGGGGGGTCTTGAGCGGATTTGGTTGGGGGGGGGGCCTTGAGCGGATTTGGTTTGAGGGGTCGTGAGCGGATTTGGTTTTGGGGGGCTTAAGCGGATTTCGTTTGGGGGGGGGGGAGGCTTGAGTCGAGCAGGGGTAGGCTTCTTTATAGTCATGCCGATACCGCCGTTAAGAGATGAGTAGAGCAAAAATGAAAATATATTTTCTTTCTTTTTGTTTACGACAGTGTCGTACATTTTTTAATTTTATGCAAAAACGGATATCACAGGGCTAATGATATACGCATTTTAAAATTGCACCAAAGCAAAATCAATTTGAGTACCAACTGAGGGAACCTTTATACAGTTTCGATAAGACTGAGCGAGCTTTCAAGTGTTATAGCTACCAGCAATATTGATCACCTGAACCAAACAAACGTTCTGACAGCGCAAACATTTCGACCATAAGCGAGCAGTGAATCCCAATAGACATCAACACAAGATTAATTATTAAATGACACATATGTTCGAGAAACAGCGCGATAAGCGAAGAGATACAAACCTGTAATGTTGGCAGCTGTCTGTTTGCACTAAGTCAATCAAGGAACTGAAATATTAAAAATGGTATTTCATCATAATTAACGATGCGCAAGAAATTACATCAGTTCTGGTGAAAACAAATGAATGCCACAGTTGCTAGCAGACTTGTTAGCTGACAAGATCTCTTACAAATATATATGTTAAGGAAAGAGAAGACTTTGATCCACAAAAACGAGAAAGTATTTTACATCTTCTGAAATGCCTCCGACTGATTTCTATGTTATCAGCAATTCAATGTACGTTACTTGGCAAATATTCGGACTGGTGCCGTTTGGAGGCAAACTCCTTCCCAATGCGTGGTCGGCAACGAAGATGGGAAAGATACCCATCACTGAAAACTTCGTTCCATTCATCTGGTGTTGTTTCAGTGTTTTAAGCTCTTTTTTCGACACTTACCTCTACTTTCAGTCTTACAAAAATCTCAGCTTGTTTTCAGTGTTGACAGATTTGTTGGTAAAGTCGGTACCGTGGTCGATGGTAATGGTGTTGTACATTACAGTAATCAGAAGACGAAGGAAGTTCAATCTACTGCAGCAGACTTTGTGTCTTTTAGATGAACGCCTATCACGGGTTAGACATGTTAACTATCTAGGCACCGCAGTACTGATCTCTGCGCTGGCACTGTGCGTCGTGGAGTCGACAACATCAGCCTTTACCGTTTCCTGTGCACACATGCAAGAGTACGTCTGTCACCTTCGCAGAGTTATCAGTTTCGTTTGGATGTTCCATCACGTATTGATGGCGACGCAGATCACATTTCTGGTTATCGAACTGCGATGCAGACAGAAGATGCTCAACGCTCATCTGGTTAACTGTATGATGCCAGTTGGTGATCCTCACTTGACACCCCTTATCCTAGACAGCTCTGAAGAAACAGCGGTCAAGCTGTCGATAAGACTACCTGCCATTTCAACGTATATGGAGCTCCGGCGGCTCAGACTGGCTCACTTGCTGGTGACCAGATCGAAGGAGCTGCTAAAGGAATTAATCTCTCCGACAGTTTCCTTAGTAGTGATAATGGGCATCCTAGGCACACTTTACAGCTCATACGAGGTGTTGATGTTACTGGCAGCTCCAAAGGACAGCGCGTTGTTACTGGTGAACAATTCCTTGAGGTTGTCCCTGTTATGGCTCTTTCTCCACGCGTTTACTCTCATCGTGGTAGTATTGACTTGCGCTTCGTCTTCAGACGAGGATGAGCGCACCCGGCTGATACTGAGGCGCTCTGCAGCTCTTGCAGCGTCCAGGCAGATATCCCCGGCAGTGAGGACTGAACTGGAGGTCTTCACCCAGCAAGCAGTCTCTGGGCCGGTCTTCCGCTTCACTGCTGGTGGCTTTTTCGCCATTGATAGGGGGCTGCTCGTATCGGCATTTTCTGCAGTCATCACCTACCTAGTCATTCTTAGTCAGATTGGCTTCAACAACCAAACTATATTAACTGAGAAATCCGAAGACCCAATGGAAAAATAACGAGGGGTGTCAGTGTAGGCTTTGATGTTGTGTAGGCTGACGCATTTACTGATAGTCATTGTAATAATTTGTTCTGAGTATTCCTTAGTATGTTTGAGCTACATTTATTGACCATTATAAAATCAGCAAATATCTAAAAAAAACACCATCAAAATGTGACCGCACATCAGCCAGACATCCAAGCTGTGTGTAAGTTGTAAATATATCAAACACGAATGAAATAAGTGATTTTTACGAAGACAACCGTTACAATGAAATTTACTCAGAAAACTGTGCTCATAACCTAATGTTTTGTTTGAAAAATATTCCTCACAATGTAATAATGCACACATTAATTCCATTTGTTATATGTCTATAGATCTACCAGTTACTGCAATGTTTGCACATTTTAGTCAATGTGATGATTTATTTATTTCTCTCTATCGAGTTTTCAAATTTTGTAATTAAGTGACCCTTTCCAGGTTCCTAATTAAAAAGCTTCAAACCAACAATAAAAGTTTGCAACTTAAGCTTAACTGCTTTTTAACTTTGCTATGTAATATGCTTATAAAAATTCACTGTCATTTGTATTTTTGTGGAACTCTGTGTAGTTACGACTGCAGTAGAGACATTGCCATTAAGGAAACATTGTTCAGTTCTTTTTTTCTGCTAAAATATGGTGACCGTGCAGAAACTCAAAATCGTTTTGAAACCATAATAATAACTGAGCAGTATAATTGTGAAACTGAAAGTCTTTGAAATTCCAGTAGGGAGGAAAAATAAATTTATAAAAGTTATGTTTAATCCAATGGAATTGAAAAGAAATCTATCACTGTTGTTGACTTGAATATCAACAAACACAATTTTTCATTCGTCAAATATTTAATAACTAGTAACAATGATATCAACTATGATACAACTAATTAAAAATATAAAGTAGGAAGTATTTATTTATAAATATGTTACAAGTAAATACGCTATGTCAAAATTATTTAACAGCAAGCGCCATTTGTAATTTATGTCACAATGTAATTGTTTTGTCGAGAATAAAAATTAACTGCTGTTTTTTCTGTACCATCATGACAAATATTCTGGTGATAAAAATATTTATAAATTACTGTATTTTGTTTCCAATTCACAATTACTGCCATCAGAAATCAAACTGTATTTCAGGTTACAGGTAAGTGCTTCATGATTTATTTTTGACTACTTCAACATTCAACAGACCCTCTATACAATTTACAATAATATTTATAATCCACCTCTTTTATCAGGATTTCCAAGTTGTTAAATATGCAGCTTTCAGGCCAACTTTCATCTATATATAGATCCAGAAATTTTGTGAAATTGCTTTCGTTGATTGCTTTTCCTTCGGACATCGCTTTGTAGTTGTTTGCTTTTTTATATAAAAAATTGTAATAACTTTTCATTGTTGAGTATTAATTAATTTGCACTGAATGTCTCTTAACTTTTTTAGAGTATCATTTTCCACTTTTTCAAGACTTTGTACTGATTGATCATTTAATGTCAGTTATGTAAATTATGAAGAAGAGATGATCGAAAACCTTTCCTTGAGGTACACTAAACTTAAGTAATTACTGTTCTGAATATATAACCTTCTTGTATTACCATGCTTCACGGAAACAAATTACTTTCTGTTTTCTAGATATGATCTATAGCAAAGATCTAACTTACCACTGGGGAATCTTATGATCAACATAGTCAAAGAAGTTAACTTGATCACATAAGACTTCTAGAGAATGAAAACCAAATCGTTCTTTACTGAGTAGGTAATTATGATGCAGCAGGTCAAATACACTTCTGCTTTTCTGAAGATCTTTAAAAATGGTTATAGAAGTTATATAGATCTATAGTTCTCAGTCTCTGAGGAATCACCCTTCTGATAAAGAGGTTTGATTATTAACTTCTTGAGGAAAGATTGCTTAAAAAAAAAAAAACTATTATAAATATGACCGATAACTCTGCTATTGCCGGGGCTACATTGTTTCAGAACGACAAATGAAACCCCATTGTAACCAAACCACATAATTAGTTACCCACAGATATTTATTTCAACTGACATATTTTATTACATCATTACTTAATTCAATACCCTGACTTGCACTTCTGGCTAATAATTCATACTGAGTGATAAAAATAATTCTTTTTACTCAGTTTCAACCTCCTTAAATATGTAATTCACGTCATCTCCACGCACAGTAAAAATTACTCGATTGTCGACATTTAAAATTGTTATTCTTATATTGTGACATGATCGTCTTCTTAATCAAAGAGATAAGTTTAATTATGCATTGAACAGCATTGGCGTAATTGCATAACATAACATTGTTTGGAATGATTACATAACTTTGTTCTAAAGCCTTTACAATAAGGAATTTATCAGAAAATCTGTTTCTATTTTTTTACCAGAAGGAATATGCCGTAAATATTTACAGACCACACACACACACATTGACATAAGGAAATGAACCACCACTTACGTTGGATGACGATTGTGTGGCGCAAACAAATAAAAAACACAAATAATATAATAATGTTCGGGTCTATTAGATCTTTACCAACTAGAGATTACTGTGGAGGGTGGTTGTGGGAGACTGGTTTTCGGTGGAGGAATTTGAGGTCGCTAGTTGATGTTGTTGTGGCTTCAGGGCGCGTCGGCTGGGAGGTCATTTGCGCCCTATCGTCGCTAGTATAAAAAAACAAAGATAGTCATGGAAAGTAAACTAACTGCGACTCCATTGGAAGCTATAGTCGATTTATTACAGCTAGTCACATCTCTTAAGGCCTACGGTTAACGCTCTGGCCTTGCATTCGGGAGGACGCCGCGCCGGTTCGAACCCCGTCCGGGCATCCAGATGTGGGTTTTCCATGGTTCCCCAAAATCACTCCAGACGAATGTCGGAATGATTCCTTCAAAAGACGATGGTCGAATTCCTTCCCTTTCCTTGTCCCCAGTCTTTTTCCGCCTCTAATGAATTCGACGTCGACTAGGCGAAAGCCATAACAAAAAAAAAAGTTTTTAAGGACTAACATGACTGCTGTCGTTTTGTCTCTCAAATAGTAGCCCGACGTGTAACCCCCTTCCCCCCCACAGTAGGACGTAGCTTTTTCCGTATTGATCCCAGAAGACATTTTGTACTGTTTTCTCTTGCCATAATATCGTAAATTACATACGGAGTTAATTAAATGACGAAAATAAGTATTTTCATGCTGTTGTATGTTCTGCACCTCATTTTAACTTTGACAAATAATATGAATGAAAAGCTACGTGGCCTGGCTCGGAACCCCCAGCCCACGTGGTCCAACCAACCCCTCCCCCCCCCCCCCTAGACCAAACCACGTAATTCATAGACGCTCCTTAAACGATATTTTTCCCAGTCCATCTGACCAGTTCGACGAAACATATTTTTAAACATTTTGAGTTTCTGGGGAGGTATTTCAAGAAGGTTCCATTGTTATGAATGATTATACGATGGTAACAGCATGACTACATAGGATTAAAAGAGCTTGAACGATATAACACTTTACATTCCGAATGGAAGAAGCTGTACATCCTGCGTGTATTCCATTTCAGTAAAACACATCGGAAGAGTTGTCATAAGCAAATAGCAGGGAGTTCGTTAGCTGGTGTGCTCGTCTTAAGGCATTTGTCATTGTTTCTACTGACTTTGTCATGTCTTTTATCTTCGGTTGTAGCTTTGAACCATCCACAGTACTCTATGGGATGATTATTGAAGGTTATTTGAAATATACAAATAACACCAAAATATTTACAGTCCTTCAGAAACAAATAGATACGATTTTTTTCATCCTTTATATTTTACTCTTCCAAGTATTCCCATAATGATTCGCACGGTAAATATATTTTTACACAGTTTCTATGCCTTACGGAGGACAATACGAAGGGGTACCCAAAAATAACTTAAGGCAGAGCTTGTGTAGTACGCGTTTCTGCCGCTAGGCGTTTATAGCGCAACTCATTGTCAGTTCAGTACCGCCTGTGTTCTGTAAATCTGCTGTGACTATTTTTGCTAGCGCTGTTTTGTTATTGTTTTGTTTTTCATGATGCAAGTTTAAGTGAACAACTTGCAGCTGTGAAATTTTGTTTTCCACTCAGCAAAAATGCTGGTGAAACTGTTTTAATGTTGAAAACAGCTTACAAAGAAAACGCTATTGGAAACCTCAAGTGTACGAGTGATTCTCTCGGTTTAAAAATGGCGACATGTCGATTGATGAAAAACCACGTTCTGGATATCCATCAACTGCCAGAATCGACGAAAATATTTAAAAAAAATTCGAGAGCTTGTGCTCTCAGACCGTCGACAGACAATTGATCAACTGTCAGAGATTAGTGAGTTATCTTGGATCTCGGTTCAGCGAATTTTAACCGAAGATTTGGGAATGAAAAGGGTTGCTGTCAAGTTTGTTCCTCGGGTACTGACTGGCAATCGAAAAGAACGTCGAGTTGAAACATGTCGTGCTTTGAAACAACAACTTGAAATTGATCCGGATTATCTGTCAAAGGTAATTACTGGTGATGAGTCATGCCATAGCATGTGGTTACGATGCAGAAACAAAGCAATAGTCAAGCCAATGGAAGACGTCATTGTAACCCCGTCCAAAAAATGTCATCAAGTCAAATCAAATAAAAAAACAATGCTCATTTGCTTTTTTGATGCCAAGGGCGTAGTTCATTCAGAGTTTGTTCCCCCACATCAGACCGTCAATTAAACCTTTTATTTG
Source organism: Vandiemenella viatica (assembly GCA_031002005.1). Taxonomy (NCBI): domain Eukaryota; kingdom Metazoa; phylum Arthropoda; class Insecta; order Orthoptera; family Morabidae; genus Vandiemenella; species Vandiemenella viatica. The sequence goes on from JARYHS010008074.1 coordinate 60,252,083, forward strand.
GAAGTTTTAAAAAGGTTACGCAACAGTGTTTGTCAAAAAAAAAAGACCCGGATTGTGGCAGATAGAAGACTGGTTCTTCCACCACGACAATGCACCTGCACACACAGCTGTCTCTGTTTGGCTAAAAATGGCATGGTTCCGCTGGTGCACGCTCATTACTCGCCTTACCTTGATCCGTGCGACTTTTTCTTATTTCCACGCAAGAAAAGGGTCATAAAAGGACACCGATTTAATAAATTTAAGAGGTCCAAAAAAAAAAAAAAAAAAAAAAAAAAAAAAAAAAAAAAAAAAAAAAAAAAAAAAAAAAACGAGGAAGGAGTTGTCAGCCATTTCTAAAGATGTTTCTAATGATGTTTCGAACAGTGGAAGCACCGGTGGGACAAATGCATTAGTTGTAATGGAGATTATTTTGAAGGGGATAAGATTGTTTTGTAAAAAATATGAAAATATATAGCTTTTTTGGGTATCCTCCCGTATAGAAACTAATTACTCCGACCACAGAAGCCTTCGACTGCATATGTTTGTATATGAACAGCATGTATTAAAAACTAGGAGATACGCACGGCCTGCAGCGATGTGTACTAGTACCAACTGAATAAATAGATGCGTTTTCTATTCATATGATGCGTGTTATATATAATTTAAATGATCTCCCACATATACTAGGTGATAATGAACACATGGTGCTCTTTGCAGATGATACCAGCATATCGTTGAAAGACCCATCAGCACAAAACCTCGAAAACACAACAAATTATGCTATAAAGAAAATTAACAGGTGGTTTAGTGCCAACAAACTAATACTTAATATAGAAATGACACAGTTACTTCAGTTTGTTAAAAAAATAAAACAAAGGACAGCTATAATGTGATATCAGAAGGAAAAGCAATCAATGAAAGTAATTTCACAAAATTCCTGGGTGTATGTATAGATAACAAATTGAACTGGAAACAGCATATTCAACAACTCCTTCAAAAACTGAATTCTGCAACATTTTCACTTAGGGTAATATCTAGAATAGCTAATATAGAAACCAGAAAGTTAGTATATTTTGCATATTTTCATTCCCTGCTCACTTATGGCATCTCATTCTGGGGAAACTCTTCACAAGCACAGAGGGTATTTAAATTGCAAAAACGTGCTATAAGAACTATTTGTGGAGCAAGCCCACAGTCGTCGTGCAGAAATCTATTTAAAAACCTGGGTGTACTAACAATGCCAGCACAGTATGTATACTCCGTACTATCATTTGTAGTGGAAAATCCTGAACACTTCAATATTAATGCTGACATACATAGCCATAATACTAGGAATAAATATAATATTCACAAGGATTACAAATCACTGTCAATTGTACAGAAAGGGTTAACATTTACTGGAGCTTCCTTATTCAATGTCTTACCAACAGAAATTAAATGTTATCTACAAAAACCCAACTACTTTAAGTCCAAACTGAAAGAGTTTCTGCTTCAGAATCCATTTTACTCTGTAAAAGAATTTTCTTCTTGGAATTTGGTAACGAAGAATGACTGATAAAATAGTATATATGGTGTATGGAAGGGAAAGATGACAAAGTTGTCCACAATTACTAAAATGATATATGGTTTTTCTTTCTGTTGAAACTTTTGACAAATGAAGTAATTACACTGTTTACAAAATTTCACTCATATATTGTAACTAACATGGGATAGCATGCACTCAAAAGCTGCTGTAAAAATTATGATACTAACAGGTTTTTAAGTAATTGACTGCTTATGAGTTGTGGTAACTGGTTGGTAAGAAAATAACTGGTATGATGTTAGATGCTGGTAACAAGTTTATACACTGTTCCACATAATAAGTATTAACTAACTCGGGATTGTATTTGTAGATTACAGGAAATATTGGTTATACTAATGGGTCATAACTAACTTCTTGTCAATATATAATATTATCAATTATATAGTAATATTGACATTACTAATAAGTGTATGTACTGTTCCACATCCCCGAGATTATTCTCACATGGGATCAAAGTGAACATATCTATCTATCTATCTACCTGTGTAGTCGACTTTCAGAGAGCCGGTTTTCAATATAAATACGCCACAAGAAATAATCTAATTGGCTAATACCCAATATAAAATTTACCATAATAGTTAGATTTAGCGGTCAGTATTGCCACAGCTAATAAACTAATTAACTGTTACAAAAACTATGTTTTCAACTACTGCTCATATTTTCCCGCCATGAACGAGCAGGAAAACCAAGTAGACAGCAGGGCAAGAACAGAAATTAATTATTAAATGACAGTGCTATATCACGGACTGCGATAAACGGCAAAAGCATTTGTGATGCTGGCAGCTGTCTGTCAACACTGTGCGAATTGATCAATAATGCTAGAAAACTACATCACGGCTGTCGCTCTTTAAGAAACAACTTCAGTCCTCGCAAGACAAGTGTGAGAAATAGTCGCTACGCCGTTTGTTTGCTTACATTTAATCTCCGATTAAATCAGAACCAGTTTTCATATACAGATTTCGAACGGTGTTTTCTTTTATTTGGAATGTCTGCAATTGATTTCTCCATCATCAGCAAACCGCTGTATGTCACTTGGCAAATTTTCGGCCTGGTGCCATTTGGAGAGATAGCTGACAGCAAAGCATGGCCCGCAGTGAAGACGAAAACGGGCGGAATTTTAATTCTAGTCCCACATTTTTGGGGTATGCTTGGTGCATTAAATCTTATTTTCGGTATTTACTTCTATTTGTACTCTTACGAACATATAAGCACGTTCACGGTGTTGAGCGGCTTGTTGTTGAGATCAGTAGGATGGCTGATGACAATAGTGGTGTACGTTACAACAATTAGGGGACGCAAGAAGTTTTGGTTACTACTGCAGAACCTTCGGCTTGTGGACGAACGCTTGTCACGGACTACTCCTGCTAACTGTTTAACCACGTATGTACTGATCTTTGCTCTGGCAATGTCCGCCATGATGTCTGCAGCATTGGCTGTTAATGCCGATTGGGGGCAGCTGCCAGGGTATTCCATTAACCTGAGTAAACTCCTCTTTTCTGTCTGGTTGTTCAATCACGTTTTGATGACAACGCACGTGGTGTTTATGGTTCTGGAACTGCAGAGCCGGCAGAAGATTTTAAACGCTCATCTAGTTGCTTGTTTGTCGCCATTTGTTGATCCCCAACTGTCGCGCCTCGTCCTAGACACTACAGAAGAAAGTGCGGTCCATCTGCCGAAACGACACTACGATACTCTGGAGGTAGAATTGCGGTGGCTCCGACTAACGCACGTGCTGATGATGAAGTCCAGAGAGTTGCTGCAAGATCTCATCTCCCCGATGGCTTCCTTGTTGGTGACCTTGTGCATACTGGGAGCGCTTTACAACTCGTACGAGGTGCTGGTGATATTAGCAGTTCCTGAGGGGAGCGTGAAATTGCTGATGCAAAATTCGCTAGGCTTCTCCTTGTTGTGGCTCGCCTTCCACGCGTTTAATCTGATAGCAGTGGTTCTGCCGTGTGCCTCGGATGCAGACCTGGATGATCGTACCCGGCTGGTGCTGAGGCGATCGGCAGGACTCGTCGTGTCCTGGTGGGTTTCCTCGACAGTGAAGGCGGAACTAGAGGTCTTCGTCCGTCAAGCCAACTCCGGCCCGATACTTCGCTTCACTGCCGGCGGTTTCTTTACTATCGACAAGGGACTGCTTGTGACGGCACTTTCTGCAGTCATCACAAACCTCATCATTATGAGCCAGATTGGTTTCAACAACTAGACATCTGTAAACACTGGCAGAAGAACTGAAGAGCTCTATCTCATGCTCATCATTAGGTACTGCAGTAATTCGGGCTGCACGCATACATTGACACATCAGCAGCTGTTTTACTATTTACTCAAATAGCTACAGGTCTGAACCCAGGGGAGTAGTTACCATAGGGTTAGGCGGTGCAGTGCACCAGGGCCCCTACGCCTAGGAGGCCCCCAACCATACCTCAGGGGACCCCCCAAGTGCACCTCTGGTGGCCCCCAAGCCCAGTTCAGAGGGCCCAAGGGCCTTCACGGCAAACTGGCGACCTTTTTTTTTAGATCTACCGTCGTCTAAGGGGGCCCCTGAGACACAGGGAGCCCCTCACTGCTCAGGGGGGCCACCAACCACTGCTCAGGGGCCCTCAAGCACAACTCAGGAGCCCCCAGCCTCAGCTCAGGGGCCCCTACCAGCTGTACAAAATAAAAAACAGTTCGCCCATCTGGCCTGAGGGCCCAAAATGAATATTTGCACCGGGGCCCTTGTTGACCAAGCTACGCCACTGTCTCAACCTTGAACTAAGAAAAATATCAGTCTATATCATGATCAGGTGTGTTACCGTTTAAATGTTTATTCTTTCGCACATGAAAGGACTGAGAGTTACCCACATTTATAATGTCTATAGCTAACTCAATAACCGTTGGTTAGAAGAACAGTAGAGATGCTTTCACATCAGAGGAACACGGCAAAAGTAGAGACATCTAGTAGTGCACCTGTGAATATTTCATTGCATCAGTTATACAACAAATTGATATATCGGCAGAAGTGAAAGGTACGGTAAGAAATTAAGTTAAGGATAGTTATGTCTAACTCCATCATTGAGCAGTAATCAGGAATGGAAATTACTATGAGTTTTATATTTTGTGGATTCACTTTTAATTTATTGCTTTAACATAATTCATCACGTCATTCTTTGGACAGTCCACATCACTGTAGTAAATTGTAAATACTCACTCATCACAGCTAGTATAAAATATTAATACTTTTTTCTCTACACCTCGTCATTCTGTTCACGTGACAAGAAATCCTCAAATTAAAAACTATTGTTACAAGATGGAAAAGTGTGATGACTAATGACCATATATATATATATATATATATAGGAGAAACATTTTCTTAATCCATCTGCTAGTGAACTGTATTACCTTATTATAGCAGTTTCTGCATTTTTGTTTCACTTGAAAATGGTGGAAGTATTTCTATAATTTTAATCTGTACTAAATTTTGAAATATTTGTGTAATTTTTATGCGTATGCAGTAGCATTTACACCAGAAAAAGAAAAAAAATCCTCGATCTGAAGCAACTGTAGTTCATATTGTACAAACTATAAGATTCTGTGGCACTCATGTTCATAACTAAGTAATCTGTCATTCATAAAATCAGTTACACCAGGGATCAGGAAACCTGTTTTTAAAAAGAGGCAGTTTCAACCAACCGGCTTAAGAAAGTCTGATGACCTAAATGTCTAGAATAATATTTTTTCTTATTATTAAAAACTAACAAAGGGCCTACAGAACTGTGACAAAAACACGACAAATATTCGTACAGTATTAAGGTCGGGCCACACTAGACCGCACCGACACCGCGCCGCGTCCGAGCCAACACTCGGCCGAGTGTCGGCTCGCCCCCCTCGCGTCCACACTGGTCCGTAGCACGGCCGTGTGACGGACGGGTTCCTTCGCGGCCTTCAGTCTCCTTACACTTGGTTGTTTCACGGAATTAATTTTAAAAAATTACCTTAAGAGTGATTTGGGGATTGTAGTTGCGGCTACCACCCGTACATTATTATAGATTACTGTACTTAATAATCTACGAACGTAATAAAGTATGTTTTTTTTTTTTTTTTTTTTTTTTTTTTTTTTTTTTTTTTTTTTTTTTTGCCTGACTCCTGTTATAACCTCACTGTTTGATCTCTAATGCACAAAAATAGTATCCCAGCGCAGTTTAAAAAAATGATTGTCACACTGTACTGAATTGAAAGATTCTCGTGTATCTCTACATAGTCACAAAGAAATGTCAAGCGTCTCTCACTTCACATTTAACATTTTTATTTTGTCCAAGGCTATTCTCGATTCACTCAATACTTTTTTTAACAAAAAAAGAATAAGATTATTATACATTTTAATTTACATACATAATGCAAAGATTTTGTAAAATAATAATAGTTTCATGTGATCTAAAAATTCAAGTCACAGAGTTTCTTATCGGCCGCGCAGTACACCTCTATTGTTCATAACTTAATTTGTAAAGGAGACCTACAGATTAACGAGAAATTCGAACAACGGAGCGTCCTAGCATCTTAGCATTAACAAATCAAAGCTTTGCCAGAGGTCAGTTTTAAGACCCATAAAAATTATAGCTGAGACAGGGAATTGAACCAGGGACTTTCAGTTCCCCAATCGTCTGCCGTAATGTCAGAAGAAAAATCTGTATGTAATCAAAAATTATTATTCAAACATAATAAAATAAACGAATACCTATATATAATTTATTTTACTATCCCAAAACACAAATGTACTTTTATTTGATTGAATACATATTTTCCAGTACATCTAGATTCAGATGCTTGCGGCGAGTGATTTGGGTACGGAAGGTCCCCGGTTCAAAATCCGGATCTCGGGTGCAATTTTTACAGGCCTTAAAATCGACTTTCACCACTGACAAAGATTTGATTTGTTAATGCGAACATGCAAGGACTCTACCTACATTTTACGAATATCTGATGACCCTGAAGTGAGACTGAAAAAAAAATACACACTTCTAAAGCAATCAGTAACGTTAAAACAATATTTAGTCGTAAAGGACCGGAAATTTCCGAACTCTTTCTATACAGTTCTCCATATCGACCAGCCCGACAGCAGACCGACACCGGCCCGCACCGTCAAAATATAAACCAAATATATCCGGGCCAACACACGGCCGTGTGTCGGCCGACACGCGGTGTCATTTGAACTCACTTCAATCGAGTGAGCGACAACAATAAGAAAAGTGACGGTGCGGTGCGGCTCGGGTGCGGTGCGGTCTAGTGTGGCCCGACCTTCAGGATGAGTGTTTGAACTGATCAAAGTTGTAATGAAGTGAGCCCTAAAATCATCAGTAAAATTGCTGACCATTAGATACAAGTGAGTGAGTGAGTGAAAGGAAGTACGTATTTCATCGTGGTATTAAGTAAATTCTGCTGATGCAGATATCTGATTTATGGTTTAACAGCATTCTGATTATTGAATAATTTTACAATACTCTGTATAAAGGAACAATACATGAAATGTTGAAATATTAGCTCTAAAAAACAGTTGTTATATAGAAAGGATATATACAAGGATTGAAATAAATTACCAAGGAAAGTCCTGAACAATTTTCCAAAAACACTAAACTAATTTCAAAGTTAAATTTGTAAAAAAAAAGTAATTATTCTTAGACACATGTGTTCAATGAACATAAGTGCACAAAATAGTTTGTAGACGATAAACATATATTTAGAAAAATCATGAATATTAATCTATTGGCCACTCTTTCTATTCCATCTAATAACATAAACACAGAACTTAATTGTAGATGATTACAAGTAGAATAAATTATATGTGAATTTGCTTGTTTGTAAAATATACTAGTTTGTTATTCATTATTTGCCTACGTGTAATAATTAATAAAAACAGCTATGGTACCCGAGATGTCTTTCCTCAGTAATGATCTATGCAATAAGAAAAAAGATAAATAAAATAGGTACTGTAAATGTGCATTACTGATTTGAATATACTTCTGAAGATTAGTTAATTTAGAAAGACATGAAGTATTTAAATCGTGAAATTTAAAAATAATTTAATATGTTAGTTATGTAAATCATTAAAACAATTTTAATAAACAATAATGATACACTGTTTCTTATTTTTATGTTCTGAAATATTAGTTTCTTGTTCCGATATGTTATCATTTTAAAATAATAAAAGAGTTGTGTTATAAAAAGTTAAGATATACTTCACTTGCTTGTAGATTTCCAGTACACTTTGATGTGTCATTTTGAGTTAGTAAGCAATACAAAATAAATAATTGAAATAAATGAAAATATGAAAAAATTAATCTTCTTTACTTTTATCATGTATTACTGAAACAAACCGGATTAAATGCAACATAAAAAGCTAGAAATTTGCATGCAAATATGCATGAAAGATGCTTAAAATATGCTTGAAAAGTGTCAAAAAATGACAAAATATGCAACATTATATAATAATAAAATAGCAATTTTTAGATTTTTATTTCCAAATCAGCATGCAATTATTAAGTTGAATAACATATTTATAAATTCGATAATCAACAATTATTTAACTTTTTTATTTTTGTAAACGTAAACAATCGAGTACTGTTCCAATTATTTGATAGTAAGATTGTTTCTTCGATCTCTCAAAACATTTTTATAAGTGGGTATGGACGTTCCACATTCACTGATGGTACTGGGCAGTATTTGAGATTGGGTGATGTTTTAGCAGTCATTGTTTCTGGAAAAGTTCACCCGTTCCATTACTAAAACTATGAATATGACACAAAGGTTCAAAACCTGGATTATTGTTCAAAATATTTTCAAACTTCACTTTAAGTTTACGCAGGAATACCTCTGGCAATGTTGATTTTATTCATTAACTGAATAGATTCAGTCAACGTCAAGCTTTTTAATACTCGCACATATGTCGAAAACACAAATGCTAATCACAGCTATGGTTTTAATAATAAAATTGGGTATTTGACTACTTTTTGAAAATGGTTTTAGATTGTTTATTGATACACGTTATTCACCAAGTACTTTTTATTTTCTGACGAAAGTGCTTATTTTGCGTAATATTCAAAGTTAAAATTTAGAGTATCTAAAAGCCCGCCAAAACGCTCTTTTGCTGTCTGGCACGTGCAACGACACTCGTGACGTCACGCGCCTGTAAACGCTGCGGCTGCGAATGGAGAGTTTCCCATTATCAAACTTTTCAACTATTTTTATTATTTGTTGTTGGTTATTTCTCGTTATTAATGAATGTTCATTTTGAATACAAAATCGAGAACAATTTGTAAAAGCCTACAGCGGAAAAATATTGAAAATAGACGACTAATTTGTGGGGATAGCTACTGAGTTTTATTCTGTGGAGCTTAAAAATGTAACAACTTGAATTTGATATTGCGACAAAGTCACTTACGGTTTTCTGTGAAGCTCATTTACACCGCAATTTCGTAGAGTTAAATGTAATACATTGTTTCAGGCGAGTTTCACTAAGGTTAGTGTACTTAGGTTCGATCCTCCCTTCGGAATATGTTTAATTTGTTTTCTGTTGTAGTTTTGCTTGGATACTAGTTGTTGTTGGTTGCATCGCATATTTTTTTCCCCCCGAAAAGCCATCAAAACATCAATTTAGTTTTTTTTCTTCTTTTTTCTGAAGGCTTCACAACTTTTTGGATAATAAGCGAATTACAACAATTTGAAACATAACCAAAAAAGACTTCAAAAAGGAAATTGGACGTTACTTGTTTCAAAAAAAAATAAATGAAAATTACTTGAATATTAAAAGTAAATACCGCCCAAATAGTGACGTTTATGTCAGGAAGGTATCGTCACGTAAAAGTTCCAACGAAAGGGACACAAAGCGTTCCAGAACTGTTGCAGGATTAGCATGAAATTTCTGCATCTCACTTCTAAAATAAATTCCATTATTCACCGCCGTGCATCTGTATTTTTTTACCTGATATTCTATCTCTGGTAAGTTTAAAAATTAAAAATTTTCCTTGTATGGTAGCAATTTGTTTCAAACGCTTACATGACGCTTAGCAACCATTATGAATAATTCGAATAAAAACATGGTTCTCTAGTACAAAAAACAGCAAACAAAAACGGAAAAAAATGCACACAAAAAAATATTATCGCATCCTAGGTTGGAGCGTAGGACGTCCTGGATTCGATTAGGACTCTTCAATCACACAGCTAACCGGACACTACTTCTTAGTTGCTTCTATTTATGCAATGGCGGCCTTGGGGGGTGGCCAGCAGGGCAATCGCCCAGGGCCTCGCTCTTGCAGGGGTTTCGCGCAGCAACCCGACCAGAAAAAGTTTATATTTAAAACTTTTTATTTCATCCTTAGCTACTACTTACAAAAATAAAATTTTTGGTTAATTCAGTATATATTATTATATATTATATATAAATAGTAATAAGTGCCTACATGTAATTTCTCATTTAGATTTATTTAATATCAGATTCCTGTAAAAATATAATTAATTGTATCAAAATTAATTAATTTATCAGTAAATAATGTTTTTTGTAATTTTACTGTAAAACATGATTGAAAAATCTGTTACTATTTGAATTTCGCGCCTCTCGCATTAGAATACTCACACGAACGCTCGGTTTTGTTTTATTACTTTCATCTTGTTTTCGATTTACTGCTAGGGAAATTATCAGGTGTTTCATTTCGTTAGTCAACTCTTGTCACCATTTTGCTAATAACTGTTTGTTCGAGCCAAGGAGCATCCATAAATTACGTGAGGTGTTTTTCCAGGATTTCCGGACCCCCCCCTCCCCCTCTGGTGAGATCTGGTCACCCTTCAAAATCCAGTTACACCCCCACTTTTCGACGAAAAACCCACCTAAAATCGACTTTCATGTAATTTGTACACTTTTTTTCCAGTTCTAAAGTCCAAATTTTTTTTCACCAAACCTCACGTGAGATTTCCGTAGACCCCTCCCCCCCCCATTTCACCTCACGTAATTTATGGATGCCCTCATACTGGTCCCCACCATCACCGCATTGACAGTTGGCCGAGTGACGGCTCGCCCCTCTCGCGTCCAAACTTGTCCATAGCTCTTCCTTTCAACATGTTCCTGCCCAGTTTTCAGCCTTCCTTAATGCTTTCACGTGATTGTTTCATGGAATCAGTGTTCAAAAATCTCCGTAAAAGTGAGTTGTGTAAGGTACTTTACAATCTACAAAAGTAATAAAGTACGTTAACATACTTTACATGACTCACGTTATCATCTCAATGGCATTCACAAACCATCCACTATACTGGTTTGAAAGATTCGTGCGTTTCTGAACGCAATCACAATGTAATGTCAAACGTCAATCACTTCGCACTTGACGTGTTTCTTCTGTTTGTGGTTATTTTCGATTCATTCGATATTTTTTATTAATAAAGAATAAGATCATCATATTTTTTAATTTAAATACAGACTTTAAAAATGTTGTATAAAATTTCATGTAGTCTCAAAGATATGTCACAGAGTTTCTTACTGATTGCATAGTCCACCTCTCTCGTAGCCACTTACTTTGGTAATCCTGCTATGCGAAGGAGACCTACAGTTTAACGTGGAATTCCAACCACAGAGTATCCTAGCATTTCGCATTAACAAATGAATGCTTTGCCAGAGGTAAAATTCAATTTTAAGGCACGTAAAAGTTGCAATCGAGACCGGGATTTTAACCGGGGATCTTCTGTACCCCAATCGGACGCCGTCGCCATCTGAGAAATTTGGCCGAATTTATAAGAAAAAAATATGTTTTCAAACATAATGAAATAAATGTAATGTTTTTGTATTTCTCGTCAATTATAAGAAATACCTACTTTCGGTTCACATACTTTGCCTAATGGACAAGAGCCTCTCGAAAATCTGCCGCCCTGGGCTTCGCAATGGTATGTAAAAACGTTATCTCTAAATTTTCCAGCACTAAATCACGAAAGGTAGTTTTGTAAATGTGGTGTTTTATTTTGTATCCTAAACTTTAATATCTCAAGGAATATCACATTTCCTTCAAGCCCCGCGTTTTCTTAATCAGGTTCTACTTTCCTTATGATTCATTATTCTGTATCGAAGTGGCTAGGTATTTGAATGAACTCAACTGGCCCCCAAGGTATTAACTTAATCAATTCACTTATCAACTTATTAATCACATGTTGAGGTAAAGAATTAGTTAGACCAAAAATTGAAAATGTGCAAGAAATAACAAGAAAGATGCTAGTTTTTTTTGTTTTATGATTTTTATTCACAAAAACATTGATACATGTTATAAGTTAAATATCTATTTAGTAATGACCATAAAGAGGTACACCCAGGGCCGGCGTTAGGGGGGGGGGATAAGCGGGTCAAAAGTACCCGGGCCCCGCCGGCTGATGGGGGGCCCGATCACCGACTATGGGGGCCCTCAGGCCATGAAACCAAGAATACGCCCATTATACACCAATGAGATTATAATAAAAACATAAACTTTTCTTTGGAATAGTAATTGGTATAATAGTCGGCTATAAATGCTGTTACTTTTTCACTGTACTAAAATGTTAAAAATATTATGAAATTTTCATATATTCATTCAACAATAACATTGGCTTCCATTTTTGTTATATGAATTATTTATTCCATTCTGAATAATGAAATCAAGTTCACTATGTTATAATGCTTATTTTAAAATGATCTACTGGTTTGTAAATAATAACAAGGTAAGGACTGGTAAAAGTTGAAGTTTTCAAAGCAATGTTTCAATATTTGAATTTTCACTTTAAATGCATTAGGATTGCCAGCACATTTTAAAAACCAACTTGTTAGCTGAACAGCCATCCCAAAAACAGAATTAGGAGCTTTAATGTTAGAATGTCCCCAGATTTCCTGAAATCATTTATTTCTGAAATGTGCCTGTATAATATGCCTCTGTGTATTAATGTGCCAATGTTATTAATCGTGGTTGCATGTTCAAATTACAATAGAGTGCAACATCTTTATCATTGTTTTCTGGTGGATTTGTTAATGCTGTGTGCAAATGTGAAAACACAATATGAAAGAGTCAACTTCAGGTGGATTTTTACTCATTGCTGATGAAAAAGGTATTGGTCAAATACTTATTTCTCCCCATTCCGTTTTCATATTTTACGTATCCAATAGACTTCTCAATGCTCCTGAATCTTATATCTGCTTTTGAAGGTCATTGGTTTGAATCCACTAACTGCACGAAAAAAAATCCTCATAGAGATTCACAACACATAGAAAAAACAGCTGAAGCAGTGTTTTTCTCACATGGCAGAAACATTAATGGATATTACTTCAAAATGAGTGTTTTTTTTTGTGGGGGGGGACACTTTTTGGTGCATGGACTAGTGAGATAGTAGACCCAATGTATGTGTAATGTAATTAATCAGTTATTATCACTGATGTGACGTGTGTACAGTTCTTTTTAAATTGTGTATCAACTTCATTAATTACAATAAGCTGTTATTCCTGCATTAGAAAGGGCGCTAATGACCCCGCCGTCGACGCGCCCTAAAACAACAACAACAACAACAACATGCATTAGAAAAGTCTTCATAAATTATCATCAGAATTTCCAAAGAATAACTATTCCACATCTCCTGCCCTGCTCTGACAGGGAATCAAAGAGGATACATATGTAATATTCTATGTTGCACTTTTCTATTTGACTAGTCACCATGAAAATATGAATCAATACAGTTCCAGGTCTCATCATGTCCTTACTTTGAGACAGCAAACAATTTAATATATTCCCAAATAAGCCAAAGACTTTTCATTCCATCAAAACATCATTAACGGCATTCCAAAACCATTCAGCTCAACTTTCAATTAAGTGTAGAGGTAGCTTCAGTAACTAAAGCAACTTCCACGTACCGATGGTCGCCGGTTCGAATCCGCCCGAGAGTATGGGTGTTTAGGTTAAGTGTTGTATTGTGTGTGTCCTGTGTTGTCCTCCAAATTGAGCGTTCACACAAAAAGTTGGAAAGATTCATTGTCATTGACGATATATAAAATACATTGAGTGCTATCTGAATGGCAACAGGTCCTCACGCTCAGGGGGCCCCTAAGCGTACCTCCTGGGGGCCCTCAAGCGCAGTTTAGAGGGCCCACGAGCCTTCACGGCAAACTGGCGACCTTTTTTTTTTTTAGCTCTACCATCGTCTAAGGGGCCCCTCACTAAGGGCCCTCGCTGCTCAGGGGGCCCCTAAAGAACAATTCAAGGGCCCCCATCCTCAGTTCAGGGGGCCCCTACCAGCACACAAAGCAAAAAAAAAGGTCGCCCGTCTGGCCTGAGGGCCCAAAATAATTTTTTTGCACCGGGGCCCTTGTTGACCTAGCTACGCCACTGATGTAATTTAAGTTATTGGAAATGTGTGGTACGAAACTTTTGTAGACAAATGGTGCCATTTAGACGAGCAGGATATACTAGTTTCCATTCCCAGGTACACCGTATTTGACAGTCATGATTCCTAAGGTTCAATATTGTCCAAAGAATCCTAGTTGCTGAAGCCAATTTGACTCATAACGAAGAGGTAAGTAATGATTGCAGAAACCGCCGACACGAGCAGCCCTCTGTCGATGGTGAAGAAACCACCTGCAGTGAAGCGGAAGGTTGGCCCAGAGTCTGCTTGCTGGGTGAAGACCTCCAGTTCAGTCCTCACTGCCGGGGAGATCTGCCCGGACGCTGTGAGTGCTGCAGAGCGCTTCAGTAGAAGACGAGTGCGCACATCCTGGTCTGAGCATAAGGCGCACGTCATAGCCACCGCAACCAAATCGCACGTGTGGAGCAAGAGGTATGACACGGACAAGAGTAGTGACTTGTTCACCAGCGATTTCATGCTAAACTCTGGAACTGCCAGAATCATCAACGTCTCGTAAGAACTGTAAAGTGCGCCCAGTATACATATTATCACTATGAAAGAAACCGTCGGGGAGATGAACACTTGCAACAACTTCCGGGATCTAGTCAACAGGATGTGTTTGCAAATCTGAGCCTCCTAAGCTCCACCTCTGTTGCAGTGTCAGTTTGCATCGGTATCTTGACCTCTGTTTCTTCAGTGTGATCTAGGATGAGCGACGAAAGTCGGGAATCGCACAGTGGCATCAAACATTTGGCGATGTTAGCATTGAGCATCTTCTGTCGCCACCACAGTTCGAGAACCAGAAACTCAACATGCGTAACTAATAAGAAGTGATGGAATGTCCAGACAAAGTATAGTGTCATAGGATGAAAGCTGGTGTATCCTGACATGTCCTTCCACTCATTAGTAATAGTCACTATGACTGGGATCATGATATATATTACCTGCGCGATGATTAGCCCATAGGTGACGATGCAGCTGACAGTTCTAATCCGTGGCAAACGTTCGTCGATAAGGCGGAATGTCTGCAGCAGCAAACTGAACTTCCTGCCTCTTCTGATTGCTGTAACGTACACCACTATTGTCATCAACCACTGTGATGATCTCACCAGCAAATCGGACATCACCGAAAACGTACGGAGATGATTGTAAAGGTAGCGAAGTGTATAAGCAGCGTAAACTGTGAATAGTCCACTCAGAATACCCCAAAACGTTGGCACCAGAACATCAATACTGCAGTTGATTCCAGTCTTGACTGAAGACAACATGATTAGTTCCTAGAAGCTCTCCAAATGGCACCAAACCAAAAACTTTCCATGACACGTAAAGCAGTTTGCTGGTGACGTAAAACTCAGTCTGAGCCATTCCGGCGGGAATAAAAGATTTCTCTGTTTCACTAGATGAAAATGCTTCTTTCCTCTGCGCCTAGACGGACTATCAACAAAGAAATGGCGGTAGCAACTGTAACATTCACCTGTATTCACCAAGGCTGAATTAAGGTAACGCAAATCAGTTATGATAAAGTACCCTTTTCAAACTTTCATTTCCTATTATTCAACCTAGTCCTGAAAGGCAGGTGCCAGAATTACTAATTCATACTTTATCGCTCTCCCTGTGTCATTTAATAAGTAATGCGATGAGTTCATTAATTTCTATCCTTGAGAGCTTTGCTGTTCGTTACTGGAGGGAATATGTGAGCACTTGTTTTGCCCACTTCATTGATTTCATGTTAACATTTATCACAGACGGACAACTCGTTCCGGCCTAGTATAAACTTCTAATCGATTGACAGCCAGCTAGGTTTTATACTGTGGCATTTAGTGTCTGATCAATCTTGTGATTGATTGTTCGGTGGTATATACATGAACACACCTCGCAGCTATATGGTCTAGAGTATAAAATATACTCTTCATTAAAAAAAACTCTATCACAGCAGTGATGCAACTTTCACCCTTAACCAACAACTACCTTTCGAAGTTCATCGTACCCGATAATTTGCAGCGAAGAAGGCCAAGTAGCATGCCTTCATATCTTCACCCTCCATTATAACATAGATAAAGTAAGATATTGGTGTAAGAATTAAAGTAATGCATGAAAGGGAAAAGATGACCTTGACCACAAGCTGTCACTCGATTTCAGGCACAAGGGTGTAGGAAGATTCTCTTTTTTAGCTAAGGGATTCGGGGATTGGAATAAGGTACCAAGATAAATGACAAATAATTGACCAAAAAAGTTGAAAGAATTTTAAGTTGAAATTTGTAGAGGGCAAAAGTAGGTGGGTGCAGGAAAGGGGGAAAATGGGTTTGTAGGAAAATTGTCAACTGTTTGTTTGCTTGCTGTCACGTGAGTATATTCTGCTTGTATTTTACAATACATGGAGCTTCAGTTCTTGTACATAATTCCTACCAATGCTGGAAATTCCCCTTCGAATAATTGAACTAGTATTAAAAATCTTTGGATCCCGACTTAGTTGTCCGATCAAGTAAAGTTGAAGAGTCCTTTGCATTCAATATGTTTTGTTAATGCGGAATTCGATTATTGGAGTTAAGTGTTTCAGCTTTCTTACTTGTATTCCGCCGTTTTCGGGACCTGGAGCTCATCTCTTCGAATCTTGGCTTATTTCTTCAAATTCCTTACTGCCGTTCCTTTCCCGCTTATGTTGACATCGATGAGGCCTAATAATAACAATAAAAAAAGTTTATGTACATAAATGGATTGTTACCACTATCAGGAAAAAGATAACACTGTTTAACCGCACAGGCAACTCTTGTGTACCAACATGTGAGCGTCTGAAATAGGTCATGAACAATATTTTTCAATTTTAGAGCCATGCGAAGTGTCGCATTCTGATCTTGTGTGTTGCCTTTATTAAAGTTGATGTGGTCTGCTGTAGGGTTGTAACGGAGCTCTGTCTTCTCGTCCGCAAGTGCGGAACTTCCACACGAAATCGTACCTCGACATCCAAAAATTTTTATGCGGAGGTATAACGGAGATCTTGTTTACGTTGTAATATATATATGTATATATGTATATGTATATATGTTACATACCTCATTCTTTTATCTTAATACAAAAATTGTAGTTTAGCTAACGACACCGTATTTTTTTGTTTTTTTATTTTTTCCCCCTTTCTTACGGTCCTGCAATAAGAGGAAAAGTGAGTTGAACGGATTTGTTCCCTAAGCAACGAATTATAAGTTCGAACTTGCATCTAAAGGAAAGCGAGTCATTTACAGTCCAATTTGTAAATCCTCCGTGTACGACTACCATTGGATGTGCCCGCCCATTCGTGTTGCTCCAATGGGCACAACAAGATATTCCAACCAGTCAATTTCACTAGTGATTTCTCGCGGCACACCAATGTCTTCATAGCACGCTTGTTGGACGCTCTGTATGATTAATACCATTCAAGATGCAGAGTGGTAGTTTGTTAGACGCGAAGGATCTGTATCGGCTTGTCTGGGAGTCGGACAACATCCAATGCGTCATACACGTAGCCCTGCAATCTCATTTATGGTCCAACAAAAGTCCCACATCGAGAAATCGGATCATTGTTGCTCGGATCATTTCCTACTATATGATAAAATTTTATTTTAGTAAACGTCTCACCATTTTCAAGATATTGATTTTTTTTTAAATGTTTTTTCGAAACATGCGACTTCAGTTTTTTTTTCCATGCAATTAATTTTTTTTTTGTGGATGGTAATATTATTTTGTAACCGAGCGGGGCGGTGTAACGGTTAGCGTTCTCGCCTCGCATTCGGGAGGACGGCGGTTCGAATCCCCGTCCGGGCATCCAGATTTTGTTTTTCCATGGTTTCCCCAAATCACTCCAGGCAAATGCCGGGATGCTTCCTTCAAAAGGCCATGGCCGAATTCCTTCCCATTCCTTGCCCCCATCCTTGCCCCCCATCCTTTCCCGTCTCTAAAGACCTCAATGTTAAAAAGAGACGTAAAACAGTTACAAAAAAAAAAAAATATATTATACTTCTTTTAAAATGATTGTTTTATGGTAGTTCTACTTCAAAAAGATACTATTGTGTATTTTAAACATGTAGTAAAAAAATGATAAGTTTGATTTAAAAAAAAAAAAAAAGGTTTTCTAAACATTTTAAGATAAATCAAACAATGAGTTAGATGAATCAAACATCCTTGAGTAAATTTAAAAAAGGGTTCAAAAAGTCTTAATTTGTAGAAATGAGGAGGAATAAACTGAATGCACTCACATGTTTCGAAAAAAATAATCAGTATCTCGAAAATGATGATACTATTACTGAATTAAAATTTTGTCATATAGTAGGGCATGATGTGGCCTATGTGTGGCTACAGGATTATCCTTTGATTCCTGTATGTGAATTATGTACATTAGAAAACCTGCTTCAACCAAATTCCATGAGAAACTTCAGATTCCCAAAATTGGCTAAATTTCTGGCACAGGTAAAGCAGCCTTAACCATTTATAGGGCATAAAGTAAGGACGACAGTAAAATTTATTCTTTATTGTTTTTTGTGCACTATAGAGTCCCTAGAGACCATGAAAAATATTAAAAACCTTTTTTTTCGAAATTAGTATTTCAAAAAATGGTGGTACATATATGTACCAGTGACCTATTGGGAAGAACAACATTTCATTATGATCACTGGTACATATGTGTACCATATCAAAAATACTCTCAACTTCAGGGAATACAAATTTATTTTTCTAAATTCTTAAACACAAAGTAAGATACAAGTGTTAGGCTACTCACAATTCACAGTAACATTCACATTCAAATCTAAATATTATTTTATTATGAAATACAAAAGAATATTACAACATTCAAAGCAAGTAAATAAATACAGTGGCAAATGGCAATACCATAGAAAAACTACTTAGATTTATGGAAAGGAAGAATACATGATTTGTAAAGCATAACATTGCAAGCGATGCAAGACATTATAGTATGTTTCTGCACAACTTTTGTGCTACAGTGAGCACACCTTCGTCATGTCAGCCTTAAAACATTCTGTATCCACACTTTCGATTTCAGATTGCCAGTGATTTTCAGTATCGGAATCAGTGTCATCACTATGGTCCTGCTGACCCGCTTCATAGTTCAGATCATTTACAGAATCGTCAGATGAGATATCACCATCATTACTAACATAATCTGTACTTGTTCCTGGTTTGGTGGTGTTATCAGGCAGGCTCTTGTTCGGTGTGACGTCTCGTACATGGAGAGCCTCTGGGACGAACTTGAAGAACATCCTCTGCATCTTAATCACCTCCATCCTCAGAGACATAAAGCTGGTTATCCAATATAGATTCCAGGAGTTCTTCAATCTCCCTTGGAGTTAGACCCTTCATAATCTAGAAGAAAAAAAATTCATTTTCGTACCATCATTTTGTTTTCCTTCAGCATTATCTTAGTGTAAAACATAAATGTAATGTACTATTCCCTATTTCTCTATGTATAATACAGTATTATCAAAAATAAGGCATATTGCAGATATCATAAGAAAAAAGTTTCAAAACAGTGTAACAAATTTGAGATTAGACAGTGATTTCATATATACAAGCACTGTATTCGTACATATTTATATGCAACAATGCAACATGCAGTTAAATATTAATTATACATAATAATGAATTCATACTTACATCAAGTTACTTCCTGACTTCTTTGTTTCTTCTGTTATTAGATTGAAACCTTCCACGTGCACGATGTCCCTCCAATAACAAACACACTAAACGAGCAATGGTACCAATGTGTACCATTTAGATATACAGGGCGTTCGCCGGAAAACGCTACCCTCCCAGTCTGTTGCCGTCGGCAACTTGCTCGGTCAGTGGACCCAGCAACTCCCGCCACACGGCACCGTGAATCACCGCACTGTTTAACACCTCCGCTGCCCCAACAGTGCAGTGACGCAATATAATGGGATCCTTACATTGTTAAGAAGGGTTTCTTTGCATTGTAGCTAGTTTGTGACTTCAGTCTCTTATTAATCAGTGTTGTGAATAAACGTTTCTTTGCGGTTTGCCTGGTTTGGGGCTTCATACTCTTATTAATCTGTAGCGTGTTTGAGTGTGAGTAAAATTATGGTACGTTACAGTTTGCAACAAAGAATATTTCTCTACGATACATATGTGAAGAAGAAGTCGTTTAAAAGGTGTCGCAATAAATTTCGTCGCGAATTTCCTGGCGCTTTACTGCCAGCTAAATCAACAATTCTGCGTCTGGTTTAAAAAGTAAGAGAAACGGGTTCATTTTTTAACAAAAAGAGACTGTCGGTCATCCGTATTCTCACAGAGGAGAAAATTGACGATATCGCTTTTCGACTAGAACAGTCACCCAAAAAATCATTAAGTCAGTTAGGGCAGCGTGTGTCTCGAAATATGTTCAGAAGATGTGAAATGTGAATTACACAAGAGGGTCAACACTTCCAGCATCTTTTATAAGGTAAGCTAATGAATTACGTCACATTTAAATGCTTAGCACACAAGTTTATGAAGTTTATGAAGCGTAATTATTATGAAATAGTCCGCGGCCGACGGTCGAACAATGCCGGAAACTGACCGCTCGCTCGCCGGGAGCAGTTTCTTCCTTGTAGCGCTAACAGTGGGTTGCGTTTCCCGGCGAACGCCCTGTACATGCACAATTCCATCTGGTCTTGTAGTTACCAGGCTCCCCAAAAGATGGCAGGAGGCTTCAGTATTCAATGCTTGATACACTGACACAATGGTACCCTTTTGCACCAAGAACTTATGAAGCTGTAATTTTTTTAAAAAAAGTGGTACATTATTGTACCAGTATCCTATAAAGGGTTAAAGAAAATATGCAAAACCATTAGAAACTCTCATAACAATTCCATTAGGTGACATAAAGTTATTATTATTTCACTTTAATTTGTCAATATGCAACTTCAACACCATTTGTTCCTCTAATAAATATTGCTTTGTTCAATTTTTAAAATCAGCTTTAGAAAACATGAATTCATACTAAAAAAAACAGTGATTGTCTTATTTCCATTTGCTCAAATATGTAAAACTGTTGACTGTATAAAGACTCTATGGTTGCTCTGTGTTTGGCTATAGTAAAAAAATTTTGCCTTCACAAATTAATTAGTCATGCAGTTTGTTTTCCACTGAGATCATTCCACAAAAATCAGTGCATTCTATTTTGCTGAAATTTGGAGACCACTTATATATGAAGTTTCATTCAAAAGTTACTTATTCTGGGATAATCCAATGACTATTCGCTAAGTCAGAATGTTATGAGAATGAAAAAATAGCTGATAGGTAAATTGACTTGATCAACTAGTCTGCTTACTATTACTAAGAGAACTGGGATTTAAGGAAGCTTTCAGCAATTAAAATACTTGTTTAAAAAGGTGCTAAACAACCAAAATATATATCTTCTTCATCATCGCATTCAAAGAATGGTACCACAGTGAATCCCTGCAGCACAGTAAAAACAAGATGACTACACTATTCTGACAATACACTATTGCTAAATAACTTATTAAAACTATGGCACCTGTAATTCAAATTATGTGATAGTACATGAATGAATATTTCAAGTATTACACTTAATTCTTTCTGCTTAAAACACGTTCAGATA
>JARYHS010008074.1:60274615-60307628 GCA_031002005.1 Vandiemenella viatica
ACTGAATTTTTTCCGTAATATTGAATAGATCCAGTATTTAAACGAAATGTAATAAACACATTCGCATTTTTGTATTTCTTAAGTTTTAACCTATACATATAAAAGTTTTTATTTTGTAGTCACTTTGTCTTATTTTAATATTGTTTTATTGAAATGTTTTTAAATCAGAATTAATTGCGTCGTAGTATACCTGTAACAAATTTGGTTGTAACTGAAAGATACCATTAGCACCAGCAGCGGAAACATTGCGCAGTGATGGAGAGCCGTGGAAAGGATTGCGTTGCATAATCTGCATGTATTATTTCTATATTTTAAATCAATTATTTACTGTTATATAACAGCAAAAAAATATAATTTCGATGAAAATAACAAAATTTAACATTAAAAAAATATTTAAAATTGTAATCAAGTTCTGACGATTTAAACGCCGCGCCGCCTGTTTGGTGTTGGTTTGGCGCGCTGCACTGTGACGTCAACGTACACGACTACATTGGCGTATTCTCCTCCGGTGGGAGCCCCGATAACAATATACAGTTGACACACCGGGAAAACCTCCATTGATTCAATACAATTAATTATACACCACTCAACCACACGGAACATGTGACGGAAAATAAGCCGTACATAAACCGTACAGCGTGAAATTGGATGCCCGTCCGGATATGCGCCGTACGAATTTCTGCCGTAGGATCAAAACAATATAGTGTGAAAAGAACCTTAGACTGCTTGAACATTTAGAAAGCACATAGACTACAAAGGTTAAACATGGCTTGGAGATGAGTGTAAAAAAGACCAAGATAGCAAGGAACACTCGACGGCAAGAAACTGGAATTTGGAATGGGTAGAATCATTTGTGTATCTGGGAAACACGGTAACTATCAATTGAAAGATGGAGGAGGAAATAGGTTAGAGAGTATGGAAGAGTGGGTAATTGTATCATCAGATAAAGGATGTAGTCTGCAGGAGGAGCATAGGGAAGGAAACCAAAATTCTGCTCTATAAAGCATATTACCAGCCTATATTGACCTATGGCTCTGAAACTGGATTTGGGCACGAGGGATATTAGCAGATTACAGGCCGTAGAGATGAGGTCACGAAGAAAGATAAAATCAGAAATGAAAACATCAGGGAGAGATTGCAAGTGGAAGTATTAGAAGAGATGTTAACTTGGAAAAGACTGCAGTGGCTGGGGCATGTTATGAGAATGGAGGAGGGAAGAATGCCAAAGGTAGCACTGCTGAACGGCACGATGGAAAGGAGACCAGTTGGAAAATCTCGGACAAGATAGATGGACCAAGTAAAGAAAGACGCAGAGGCAAAGAGAGCCGCTTGGAGAAAAGTGGTGGAGGAAAAATCTTGGAATTACCGCCAAACATGGAAGAGGATGTGTTGAATGTATGTTTGTTTGTTTGTTCTTCATTCAAATCCACAGTTTTCATCCGATCTCGATGAAACTTTGCACACTTATCCTTTGAAACAAAGAGAAAAATACTGTCTACATTTGGTTGAAAAATTATCTGTATAAATAACACATGTTGTCTCATAACTTCAAAATACGGCGATAGACAGACACGTTGGATATGGACGTCTCCGTACCGTGTGTACGTATAGTGGACTGGCAGCTCAGTGGTTAAAGCACTTGTTTACAAACGTCGTGGTCTCCAGTTCAGTTCTCCGTTGAGGCTAAGATTTTAAAAAAATTGTTTTTCATCGTAATAGTCAGGCCTGGGCCGTAGGTTATTCGGATTGAATTTTAAACTGTAGATATCACAAAGTTAGGGGTGCAATCTGAGGCAATTCGTAGGTAGTCTTGCAATACAGTAGATGTACACTTTTTTTTACGTTATATTGATCCATCAGGGGTGATTCGTAGTCAGTGTGTGTGTGATCTGCAGTAGGAATACTATAAATGCGGACAGGGCCGGCATTAGGGAGGGGTAAGCGGGTCAAAAGTACCCGGGCCCGCCGGCTGATGGGGGGCCCCGATCACTGACTGTAGGGGGCCCTCAGGCCATGAGGACAAGAATCTGCTCATTGTCGCCGGCCAGTAGAGCTAAAAAAAAAAGGTCGCACATTTTACCCCGGGCCCGAAATTCCTAGCGTCGGCCCTGAATGCGGAAGTAAGTCTCTGTCTTATGTTACGTTTTGACAATTAAATGGCTATATCGATATTGACGGAATTTGACGAGAAAATCTGTAGGGACGGCACTGGACTTTGTTTGTTCTTCATACAAATCAACAGTTTCCATCCCATCACGGTGAAACTTTGAACACTTATCCTTTGAAACAAGGAGAAAAATATTGTCTACATTTGGTTGAAAAATTTTCATGTATAAATAATACATGTTGTCTTATACTTTCTAAAAATTACTGGACGGCGATAGACAGACGAGTTGGAAAACATCGTCTCTGGACTGTTTTTCCGTGTAGCGGTCAGACAGCTAAGTGGTTAAAGCGCTTTCTTACGAACACGTTGGGCTCGTGGTCTGCGGTTCAAATCTCCGCAGAGGCAAAGAATTTTAAAAATTGTTTTTGATCGTAAGAGTCACGCCTGGGCCGTCGGTTGTTCAGATTGAATGTTAAACTGCAGATATCACAAATTTAGGGGTGCAATGCGAGGCAAATCGTAGGTAGGTAGTCTTGCAATGCTGTAGGTGTAAATTATATTGATACCTCAGGGGTTGTTCGCAGTCAGTGTGTGTGTGATGTGCAGTAATCTATCTATCCATCTATATATATAAAGATGAATGTATGTATGTTTGTTCTTCATACAAATCCACAGTTTTCATCCGATCTCGATGAAACTTTGCACACTGAAACAAGGAGAAAAATACTGTCTACATTTGGTTGAAAAATTATCGGTATAAATAACACATGCTGTCTCATAATTTCGAAATACTATTGAACGGCGATAGACAGACGCGTTCGATATGGTCGTCTCTGGAGTATTTTTCCGTGTAGCGGTCAGACAGCTAAGTGGTTAAAGCGCTTGCTTACAAATGTTTGGGTCGTGGTCTCCGGTTCAAATCTCCGTGGAGGCTAAGATTTTTAAAAATTGTTTTTGATCGTAAGAGTCACACCTGGGCCGTAGGTTATTCGGATTGAATGTTAAACTGTAGATAACACAAAGTTAGGGTTGCAATGCGAGGCAAATCGTAGGTAGTCTTGCAATGCTGTAGGTGGGCACTTTTTGTAATAATATTATAAATACGGAAGTAAGTCTCTGTCTTTTTGTTACGTTTTGGTGACTAAATGGCTGTATCGATATTGATGGAATTTGATAAGAAAATCTGTATGAAGTACACAGGACATTTTTCCAGTATGATTAACAGTTTTAGTCACGAAAGTTTGAGACCTTATCGAATGGTGACAGAAAAATGTTGGAAATTGATTCTCTTCAAGAGACAGGTTCGACGGTAGAGTGATATAGTGATAGCTTTCCTGACATATAATGCCGACTCGATATTGTTTGGGACCAATCTTTCGTTACCAACAACTTTCTATATTCAATCCTGGAAAAAAATTCTTAATCCACGCGTACGAAGTCGCGGGTACGAGCTAGTGTCTAATAATGATGATATGATGAGAAACAAAAGCAACAATGGATAAAAGCGCCAGTGCCCAAGAATTGATTCGATCCATTGTCAGTGAGACTGACGTGTCACAAACACAGCCCATCTTAGAGGGAGATGTACCAGCACCTGTGAGCTATGTAACTCCGTAAACAAGGGTGTCATTTGCGAGATTATCTGTGGAAAAAAAGTGGGTGCATCACTCAGTTTCCGGTTATATTGTATATATTATTATAAATTTCTAATGTGTTTATGCCCAGGTTACAACTGATCGCCTCTTTTCATTAAATTCTTTCACGAAAATCGTTCAGCACATCCTTTGATAATATTTTACAATCCCTGACTAGAGCAACCAGAATTTAAAAGTTTCTCGTTTCCTTGGGTCCAATATCAATATAATAAGACCATCTCTTCCTTTCTACACTGAAGAGAAAAAGAAACTGGTAGACCTGCCTAATATCGTGTAGGCCCCCGCGAGCACGCAGAAGTGCCGCAGCAAGACGTGGCATCGAGTCGATTTAATGACTAAAGTAGTGCTGGAGGGAATTGACACGATGCATCCTGCAGGTCTGTCCGTAAGAGTACGAGGGAGTGGAGATCTCTTCTGAACGGCACGTTGCAAGGCATCCTAGATATGCTCAATAATGTTCATGTATGGGGAGTTTGGTGGCCAGCGGTGGTGTCTAAACTCAGAAGAGTGTTCCTGGAGCCACTCTGTACCAATTATGGACGTGTGGGGTGTCGTATTGACCTGCTGGAATTGTCCAAGTCCGTCGGAATACACAATGGACATGAATGGATGCAGGTGATCAGCCAGGATGCTTACGTACTCGTCACCTGTCAGAGTCGTATCTAGACGTATCAGGGGTCCCATGCCATTCCAGCTGCACACGCCCCACAGCATTACAGAGCCTCCACCAGCTTGAACAGTCCCCCTGCTGACATCTAAGGTCCGTGAATTCATGAGTTTGTCTCGATACCCGTACACGTCCATCCGCTCGATACATTTAGAAACGAGACTCATCAGGCCAGGCAACATGTTTCCAATCATCAACAGTCCAATGTCGGTGTTGACGGGCCCAGGCGAGGCGTAAAGCTTTGTAGCGTGCACTCAGCAAGGGTACAGGAGTAGGCCTTCGGCTCCGAAAGCCCATGTCGATCATGTTTCGTTGAATGGTTTGCACGTTGACACTTGTTGATGGTCCAGCATTGAAATCCGCAATAATTTGAGGAAGAGTGTCACTTCTGTCAGGTTGAACGGTTCTCTTCAGTCGTCGTTGGTGTCGTTCTTGCAGAATCTTTTTCCGGCCGCAGCGATGTCGGAGATTTGATGTTTTACCGGATTCCCGACATTCACGGTGCACGCGTGAAATGGTCGTACGGAAAAATTCCCACCCCATCGCTGCCTCGGAGATGCTGTGCCCCATATCTGGTGCGCCGACTATAATACCATGATCAAACTCACTTAAATCGTGATAACCTGCCAATGTAGCAGCAGTAACCGCCAGACACCTGTTGTGTTATATAGGCGTTGCCGACCGCAACGCCGTACTCTGAGTGTTTACATATCTCTGTGTTTGCATACGCGTGCCTATACCAGTTTCTTTGGCTCTTCAGTGTATTAAGTACTCCTTAACTAAATAAAAGTTTAAAGCGAAATAAATGGTTTGTTTTCTTACTGAAAGCAATATAAAGAAACGTAGTATAGCAAACAGTTTATGATCTCGAAATGTTCTGGATGAAGACTAACTATTCTTCAGCTTAAATTGTACTTCGCTGTCGCGTTACATTAATTAATTCCAGCTCACAGCAGCATACTGAATAATTGCTCTTGACGAGTAATGTAAGTATTCCTCATGTCTTTAATGCCATTAAACAATTGTTCCTGCATGCGGCGAGAATAGATATTAAATCACACATCCTTTCCAGAAGCTACACCAATTACGATTTTCTACTCTGTCAACGCCTATTGACTTTATTGACTTTAGTTCGCTACTTGATATGAGCTGAATGCAGTCAGACACTACACATTGCTCGTTCCCCAGCGACGTGTGACTGATCTGACACTACCTGGCAAAGTGAACACTAAGTGCAGCGAGTGTTAATTGCCGCTCGTGAAATGTACCAGACCATCATAGCACTTAACACCATGAAATATACTAACTACATACAATAATATTCCTGCTGATATTTTTTTAAACTAAAGAGTCGTAATATTCCTTACTCAATAATGGTTAATGTAAAACGATCTTTTACTTGGGATCAACAAGGTTGATTGATCGATACCATGGCTATAGCAGGTAATCACAAAATTAGAAAGTATGCATAAGCCGATAGTAAACCGCAGCTAACAATTTTAGCTTCCCGAATAAGTGCAAGTTAATGAACAGGCCCTTACGAGCTGAAAATGTCATTCATAATTTCTTTATGCTTTATTCCTCAAGGAATAGCCTGCGCCGCTATCGAAATACGAAAGAGACAAGTAAAGCTTTACAGTACTGTATTAAAAAATCGTAGGAGCCTTCTTGGAGCGTCTATCGCTAAATCACTAGTATTTATCGTTTTCTTATTTAATCGACACACACCTCTGGTATCTTTATTCCATTTAGCAGATTTAGTAAAACTGTAAAAATTTCTTAAACAATTGAAAACAGTTGCAGTGTCCCTGGCCCAGCACTGCGACGTCATAACATCTAGACCTCGGATTTTCTAAGTTCTAAAAATCTTATTTTAGGTGCCTAAAACAGACTCTATTCCAGTACAAACAATATTCTAAAAATGTCAAAATAGGCTATCAAAATTTGTTATTATGTTTATAAATTATCACAAATAAAAATTCTTTAATGATGTACCATCGAGAAGTGTGATTCAGCAGAAAATTATTTAATTTAATTGATTGTAGCTAGCTGAGATTATCTAAAATCAATCAAATTTTTAATATGCATTTGTCACGTATATCTTATTGAGAGAGAAATATATTTGGAATACAGATCTGTATGATATTTATTTATTGATGAAAAAATCTGTATGTTTATAAATACGGAGTTTTATTAAATATTACTATTTTTACTGTATGAATATTACTTTTATTGAATTATTTATAAATATATAGTTAAATTTACGTCGCAGATAGTTTTGTCGTCATCCTCAGATTGTAAATTCCACAATTTGCGGATTGTTAAGTATTGACCAAACACGATTACGCATTTATTTTGAAAAACAAAATCGCACCATTCATATATTTAAAATTAATTGCTTGCAACGTAGATTGTTTAGCAATCCAGTACAGTCGGTGCGAAATATTAAATTAACAATTTTTTAAAATTTTATGTTATTTTGATATAACTGCACAGTAATTTAAGAACATTAACTTAAAAGTTTTGAACAGGTGGTCACATAACTCAGGTGGTAAATCACCTGACCCAGGCCCGGACGGAAGGGGTTTGATCCCAGATGAAGCCGAGTTGAACGCCCCGAACGGCTCCCAGGTAGGGTTGCCAGATAGCCGGGAAATCCGGGAATGTCCCGGAATTTTGTGTCTGGTCCCGTATCCAGGAATTAAGCGTTACTGTCCCGGAATTCCCGTATGCCAGTATTTTTTCTCAGACTTAAGATATCACGGTGGCGCTCCACCTTACCGACGACCAGAGACAATATACATATAGACTGTTCAACTATGACGTAGTGATTTTCAAACAAAGTTGAATTAATAATCTTAAAAAGAGGTGCTATATATAAATATATATAGGTTATGTAGCATAGTTTTTACCTAAAATACGACTTTTTAAAATTAATTTCAATATTTTTCACTCCTTAAACATACCACTAAAATACCTTTCTAATCCAATAAATGTCCCGGAAATTATAATCCTGTATCTGGTAACCCTACTCCCAGGGCCCACTCAGCCTGCTGTCCTACGAGTACCGTGGGGTAAAGTAAAGAACGTTCGAAGCGTTGACCATGACCCCGCACAGTACCGGATTAACCACGTAGCAGGAGGTAGCAAATGCTATGGGCCTGGCGCCTCCTAGGGGGGGAGGGGGCGAACTGTCTTAATCCGGCCCTGACACCGCACATTCTTCAAGTGCCTATGGTTGTAATTTAAAAGTTTCGAACTAGTTGCCGCACATAGGCACAAGACGTTTTACGAAAATCCCGGGTATGCATTTCTATTTAAATTCCTGTCTGGTGCCCAGAAGCGATGTTCAGTTTTGCGATACTGTGGAAGGATGCCTGTCCTATTTTCATTAAAAACTTAATAAACCTACATGTACGACAGTTACACTGTTAAAGTATTGTTAATACAATAGTGAAAAGCTGTTCAACACATTGTTACTGTTTACTCACCTGTTTGTTGCATACGTTGCAACTATTTACGTTTCCATCCGTTGAGAAATTGTAAAACTAGTTAATCCACTGCCTAATTAAAGACGATTTGGAGATTGGTACGTTGATCATACTGGTGCTTTACGAGAACATACGGCTCACTGCATCCTTTGTGCGGCTAATACCTAACAGGGATCGACCGACAACTGACAATAAACCAATACACGTTCATTTCAATTGTTGGAAATTATAAGAAAATATTTATGTTTTCAGAGTTTGTTGATAATCGAAACAAAAATACGTAAAACAGGTAAAAATAGTCCCTAAAGACAATTTAGGCATTTTTAGACACTATAAAATCACAATCAACGGCTATAAATGTCCATAAACAGATTATATATATGATGTTATGTTCATGTGTTTCAGTCAGCAACATAATAGGTTTTTGCCTAAAATCAGAGGTCTAGTCACATCATTACTCTCTTCTTTCCAAAGGGAAAGCAAGTTCTTACGGAAAAAAACTGACTGTGAACAAGACGGTCTCTTAAAATCACATAACGTTATTGATCAAGGAATCTCAGCAACAAATTTATGTTCGATAACGTGCTATGACCGCTTTGCACTGACATTTATACACTTACTAGGCAATAACAGCAAAATTTTCATGCATTTTCAGTGAATAATTTGGCTGACACGATAGAATCGTACACGTCAAAGATGAATGTCTACTACGGACTATTTAATACCGCACTTTGCCGTATTCTTCAGCCCTCATTATTTGATTCGTAGCTATTTTGTGGGTCTGTTACACACTTTTCGTTGAAGAACGCAGTGAAGAGAACATATGAATGCCCAGTTGTTCTACAGGCTGTCGCGAGTCCGCTAGCTCTATTGTCGAACAGTTAAGGGAGCGTCCACAAACAACGTGACTCGGTCTAGCGGGGGGGAGAGGTTGGCTGGGAGTTGGATGTCCATTAATGGCGGGAGGTGTTTTTCAGGAATTCCAGACAACCGCCCTCCCCCCCCTCTGGTGAGACTTCGTGAGATCGTCGGAACCCCCCCACCCCGTAAAATGACGTTAGATTTTGACGTGGACCCCCTCCCCCCTACCAATCGACCTCGCAACTATTTGAGACGGCCGGCCTCGGTAGCGTAGGGGCTAGCGTGCTAGCTCCGCGTGCTAGCTCCGCGTGCCGAAGGTCGCCGGTTCGAATCCGGCCGCGGGCATGGATGTTAAGTGTTGTGTGTCTGTGTGAATATCCTGTCAGTCCTGTGGTGTCTATACTTAGGAATCATAAAACGTACTGGAGAAACTAATTCACATGAAGAGATATCGTAAACACATTGAGCTGGCTGAATGGCTTAGTCGCCGAAAGCCATTACAAAAAAAAAAAAAAAAAAAAAAAAAAAAAAAAAAAAAAAAAACTTTTTGAGACCTTTAAACCCCCCGTAAGATCGATTTTTGGACGAAAATACCGCCCCTAAAATCGACTTTCACGTCATTTGTAGACCTTTTTAGCTCTACAGTTCTACAAGAATTTCAAAACCTCACGTGCAATTTCCGTTGTTTCCCCCTGCCCCTAGGTGGGGTTCCGTGAGATTTCGCCGGACCCCCCCCCTCCTATTTCACCTCACGTCATTAATGGACGCCCCCAAGGCTACGCTGCGGTACGTGGGGGTTGGGGGGGGGGGGGATATGGTTTCGAGCCAAGCCACGTAGCTTTACATTCATATCGTTTTTCACAATTAAAATGAGGTACAGAACACACAACAGCATGTGTATGTTTATTTCATTCATTTAATTATCTCCGTATGTAATTTACAATAGTCTGACAAGACAAAACAGTACAAAATGTGTTCTGGAATCAAAGGGTAAAAATGCTACGTGGGGTTGAGGGGTGGGGGGGGGGGGGGAAGGGGAGGTAGAGGGGCGTAGTTACTATGGGGCTAGGCGGTGCAGTGCACCGGGGCCCTCACGCTCAGGGGGCCCCCAAGCATACCTCAAGGGGCCCCTAAGCGCACCTCTAGGGGCCCTCAAGCGCAGTTTAGAGGGCCCACGAGCCTTCACGGCAAACTGGCGACCTTTTTTTTTTTTTTAGCTCTACCGTCGTCTAAGGAGCCCCTGAGACTGAGAACACAGGAGCCCCTCACTCCCTCGCTGTGCTCAGGGGGGCCCCAACCACTGCTCAGGGGCCCCTAAAGAATAATTCAAGGGCCCTCATCCTCAGTTCAGGGGGCCCCTACCAGCACACAAAGCAAAAAAAAAGGTCGCCCGTCTGTCCTGAGGGCCCAAAATAAATTTTTTGCACCGGGGCCCTTGTTGACATAGCTACGCCACTGTTCACAGGAGGCCAAAATGGAGCTACTTGGTTTGTGCACGCTCCCTAAGGATGAGTTAAGCAAAGGAGTACCCCAAAATTAAAGAAATCAACAGTTGGTACAAACGGGCATAATGTCACAGTTAGAAATAAAAATCCAGAAAATAATTTCACATAAGGAAAATAGTTCGACATGTTAAAAACTTTGCTTTGATTTGAAGGAGCAGTATTTACGGTTATCTGTTGCCCGCAACTTCATTCACGTGGATTGTTATGTATAGACATCTCTCAAAGAGATTATGTGAAAACTATCACAAAAAAGAGAAAAAATGTAACTTCATTTCTCCGAATAGTAAGATGCCGCTCGTACGATAAATACTTCTACTGCCTTCAACGGAATATGCATACTATTTATGGGCAATTTTATCTTAAATTTCTTAGATTTTTGACTTCAGACCAAACGGAAACCTATCCTATTTTATCTGACGGACCATGAGCTGTATCGTCAATATCTGGCCAGTAAAGGTTGCGTGAATCTGCTCATCCTAACATGCAGATAGAAATAGACTTTTTTATTTTTTTTTTGTTTAAATCTATTCCCCCTCTACAGGTTAGTGATAGTTAAAAAAAAAATCTGAAATTTACGGACAGACCTTTCCCTGATCACATTTTTATTAATAGTATAGATAACATGAATTAATTACTTTTTCTTCTTTTTGTGCTAGACGCGACAGCTCTTTGTCAACAAACAAAAGAAACATGTCCAAAAACCATCGTCAGTTATACAGTGATAGCTAAAGTCTGAAACTCCGTATCATCAGCTTCGTAATAATCTTCCTGAAACTGCATTACTACCAGTGATTTCCTCGGTATAGGACGCATTTCGGAAGAGGTTCAGTGGCAACAGAATACTGTTATACCGCGTCTCTTTTTTTGTTAAGGCTTTACGGTTTGCCATTAGAACCAGGATACGATTTGGGACCGAAAGGCATTGCACCATGACATTTTGAAGGAACCATTACGGCATTCTCCTGGAAATCGGGAATTACGATATCTGGGTGCCCTGAACGGGGATCGAACGAGCGTTCTCTCGAATGCGAGGACCGTGCGTTAACTGCTCACTTATCGGGCTCTGTGGCCCATTCTGCCATGACTTCAAAACGGAGTTTTTGAGCCTGTCGACGAGTCGAAAATTGCAAGACATTATCACGAGACTAAGGTTTGTCATTTTACAGTGTTATGCTCATAGGATGATTGTCAGTGACAGGATCTCCCTACCACAGCAGAAAACTTCGTTTATGTGCATCATATCACCATGTTGGAGGATGCCTCGCTTGCTTTCTTTGTTTCTGCAGAAACAAATTAATGTTCCGTACTTTTCTGATGGGCTGTTGAGACCCTTATGCAAATAATGGTGTTTTTTTTTAATGCTCAGATTTCCTTGTCGCAAAGAAACATTGCGGACAACTTATTAAAATACACAGCTAAGTATTCATCCTTGGATTTTAGTGATATTTAGCGAATTCTTCAGTAATATACTTTTTTTCTCTTTGGGAAATGCGGATCGTTAACAACAGTGTTTTTACGTACCAACTATTCAAAGGACTGACTTACTACGATAGTTTTGATTAAGTCTTTAACATGTGCAGCTATTAGAATCAAACGTCAATGAATGTGTAACAGCAGTGATATTACTGGGATTACGGGCTCCCCCCCCCTTTCCCAAAATAATAATAATAATAATTATTGGTTATAAACACTGCGTTGGGTGGTGCGTGAAACTGTGATGCGTATACACGAATTTCATCGCATTCCCCGTTTCTGTCATACGCTGGAAGGTAAATGATGTGATTTGTTTCTTATTTTACTATTTGTCGTTGTCTGTTACCTTGATGAATTAACGTCGCAATAGATCCATGTTTTCTTTAATCATCATCATCTATTTTACATCAGTGGTGGATCCAGGATTTTGTTTTTTGGGGGGGGCTAGGATTTGGTTTGGGGGGGGGGGCTTGACTCGGGGGAGGAGGGATTCGGCGACAGAAATTAATTATTCCAGATTGCCGCCCTTATTAAAACTGTAGAGGAAAATAAAAAGGTCCCCAAAATCCATGTCATCAAGGGTGACCTTGGTGCTTTTGGGGGGGGGGGGGCAATTTCACTGAACTCAAGGGCCTGAGCTGAGACCTTTTCATTTTTTTTTAATTTCATATAATTAACCATCTTTTTATTAACCTGTATTATGATCAAAATGTAAGTTTTGAAAGAGGGTGGCAGCCTTCAAGTAACGGCAGCAGAATCCGTGATCCGTTTGGAACAGTAGTAATGTTATCAAAAAGTACCGAAGAGCCAAATTGACGTTCGTTGAATGTCAGACGATCAATAAAACCCAGTCTACTATAGGCGAGATGCTTGAAATGGCCGTTTAGTACAATGTTAGAATATATCTTATGACTGAAAGAAATAGGACTGTATTTCGTTCTGAAAACAATTTCAAAATAACAAAAATTTCCATCAATTAGTCAAGTATACGATACTGTACCAGTTGCCTGCCACTGTAAAATACTTCTTACCCCGTATGTTTAGTTTACAGAAAAACTGTATATGCAGTGATTGAGAATCTGTTAATTTGAGGTTGGCTGTTACTTTGGATGCGAATTGCTCGGTGTAAAATCTGGTATGGCTTCCGATATTTCTTCGTGATCTAGAACACAATACACTAGCAGAGAATATCTTGTAGATGATTATTTCGAGTCCGCAAGTGTGTCTGATGTCTAGAAGGTTTTCAGAACGGCTTGACACGTTTTCTTGAGTGTGTTCGTAACGTTGTTCCTTGGTATCGTTGATCTGCTAGAGGACCTCGTATCTGGGGACACCTTATCATTGATTGTGTGGTGTCCACAGATGCTGAGCGTGACGTGCCTGGTGTACAAGCGAGTGTCCGACCTGGAGGCTCGTCGGCAGCGGCTGTCGGATCTTCGTCTGGGCCGCGAGTGGCCACTCTACTCCAGCGTCTCCATCAGCATCGACGGCTCGGTGGCCACCAACGTTGTCTTCGGCGCCTACGTGGTGATCTCCATAGGGCTGCTCATCGGACACGCAACCGGCGAACTGGCTCCACATCGCTGGCGGATGGTGCGTACCACTCTCTACTGTGTGCCTGAAGCTTAGGTTAGAGCGAGTGGGCTACTAAACATCGTGAAACATGAGGCAGCACAATTACTGTCTACCATGTCCATATAGTAGGTAGTTATAACACTAACATAGTTCCCAACCGGTGGGGAGGGTTGGAGGATGCGGGGGAGTGCGCAGGGGGACATGTTCGCCGTGTTGGACTATACCCTAGCTTTACACCGTCGGAACTATTTCCCCTGCAGCGTCTCATTGAGTTGAAAACCTCTATTCTAACTCACATACTTGGTGAGTTTCCTCTAAAATGTGACTGTTAGTACTGAGAAGTTGGTATTTACCTTTTTTAATAATACAATTGTGTCGGGGAAGGGTGGCATCGTTCTTTTGACGGAAGGGTGGCGTGGTATGAAAAAAGTTGTAATCTAAGACATCACATACTGTAGTGTAATTATTGATTGCTTTGGAGGAAGGTACATCAAATTAATTAAAACATAATATAAACAGTAAATATCAAGAAATCTCATTTCTTTGATATGTAAAATATTATTCAATTTTATTTAAATATTTTAAAACTAAGTAAAAATAATAATGATTCTTTAATGAGTAATAAGAAACATACGAGAGGGTCTTATGTCAGACCGATTGAGGCCAATTACGGTGTGGGAACATTCAGCAATGGGTGCACGGAAGACACAAATTTCTTCTAGGTGATAACACTCCTGAGGATGTTCAGGGATATGAGACACACGAAACCTTTCAATGTAGGCCGTCACGAGTATTTGCAATAAATCGCAGGCCAGCGTTCGATATCAGGTAAAGGTCCACGACTGCTGCCTACAACTCATCTATTTCTTCCTTAGTTCTCATTCCTTTTCTCATATACCTGTTGTTGTCCCACTTTCGATACCTTTTTCAGTCGTTTATTTAGTGTCAGTACACGGTGCTAGAGGGACGGTCCATAAAGTGTCTAACTAGATCGTGTGGATTGCTTCATCTCCATCTCTAACAGCGAGAAAAGGCTTTAGTGATATGTTCTGCTTAAAAATTTATGTAATTTTGTACCATAAATCTCCGAAGCAAATGGCCAGAGTGACGTTTTACTTATTTTTTTTAAAATATAAAAGGTTTTTAAAAAAAGTCAGCAAGCAGAATGATGAAAACAAATCTGATATCAGTTGCTAGGGGAAAAGAATTCGACACCTGTTGTACTTGATACTGCTGTCTAATTTTTGCGCACACTATCTCGTCACTTGTCGCCACCTAAAAATTACAACACGGAACAGGAACACGAAGTTGTAGGGATGAAGGAGTTTTACCACTATCCGGAATGTTTAGAGACTCATCTGCTGAACGATGGGTCATGTAGCTCAGTCGCTCTATCAGACTGGAAAAAATGAGTATGTTTTGGAATTTGAACGATCGGTACAAAGTCCGATATCAAATAAGTATTAGTAGGGAGTATCTCCTCTCGGCAGATGGAGCAGCTGTAATATAATGTTGACTGCACATCCTCCATCAGCTGCGAGGTGACTGGGGTGCTTTACCTTCAACATTCCCGGGTGCTTTCTAGTTTAGAACATGTTTGAGACTTTACCGACTTATGAAAGTGAACATGTGGAAGACTGCTGTAATCCTCATGTATGTACTATAGCGCGTCCAGTTAAGAGAGGCGACTCAAGGTCAGTCTGCTCTATCCCCACTCCGTTGCCTTCACCCCTACAGGTGAAGGGGAAATTTACCATTCGCCCGCCTGGATACAGCGTACGGTGCGTAGAGGTAGGAGGGGAGGGGGTGGTGAGGTGAGGACCGGGGTGAGGGGATCATGACCTTGAGCTGCCATTTCAGAGCGATTAAGGTATAATGTACTTGACCATATTTAATTTTATAACCTAGCAACAATCATATTTGCAGTGTTTGTACTTACGACCATTCATGAACGATTTATGATAGCACAGCCATTCACACCTCTGCCGTGTCGTTGTTCTCAGGAGACGTTCTTCCTGGTGGTGGGTGCTGGCAGCTTCGCAGTGGCCGCCAGCATGGCGTACGTCACCCTGGACTCGGTGGTGCCGCCGCTGCAGGACAACGCCGCCGTACTGGGCACAGTGGGGCTGGTCGCGGCGCTCGTCTTCCTCATCGACTGTCTCGTAGTGCTCTCTCACAGAAAAACTAAGGAGCAGCCCGAGGCACCCGTCAAACCGAGACCGCCACGCAGCGAGGACAAGGTAAGTCTCTCTCTCAACGAAATCTGACGATGGCTTGGTGAGGTGAACTGGGCCTGCCCATTGTAGCATCCGAGTGGTTAAATGCCGCAAAACTTTGAGCTCGTCTCTGATCCCTAGTTCATCTTACCAGAGATATGTAATCGTGTGATCAAAGATATTACATTACTACTATCGTTTATAGCTAGTAATGAGCAGGGAATAAGTGATAGCAATGGAAATAGTAGTGGAAAGATTAAGTGACTTTAATAAATTCTCTGGATATAAGTACACGTACAAACATATGAAATAACTGGAAATAATGCATGGAAAATAGCTTTAATGAAACTCAATAACATAACTAATAAAATCTCGTCACTCGGAGTGTCTTTCCTAAGCCAGCAGTGGGTTAATAATGCTATAATCTGTACCTCTGAATTCTACATGAAGTCTCGAGATCCCTTCAGTCATGGCGTCGGAGCAGGACTCTCTCGAGCGTCATTTCAGGAGTGAGCTCCTGGCTGCAAATAGCGAGTGGGGAGGGGGATCACGTGCCGCCCCATAATTGGTGCATTAAACATTACTAAGTGCTTTAGAGCTGGTAGAGTGGGAGACTGGTTTCACACGGGAAGTACTTCTGCTAGCCTTGAAACTTTGCTGTGTCTAAGAGAATCAAGTGCCCTGCCTGCACGGCATGAGAAAAATACTCCGACTGAATATACTATGATGTTGCAGATTAAAATCCCAGTGGTTTTTTCTACTACTATTATTATTATCTCATGTCTGTATTTATAACCATACTATAGCCCGTCCGTTCACTTAACATAGTCGGCTCAAGGTCGGTCCGCTACCCTTACCATAAATTCGGGGGGGGGGAAATTTTCGACGCGGCTGTATGGAAACAGCAGTCAGCTCGTAGAGGTAGGAACGGAAGTGAGGAGCGGAGCCAGGGGGTCATGACCTTCAGTTGCCAGTTAGGAGTGACCATGGGATAGCTATAAACTATTACTATTACTGTTACTATTACTCTGCGATTCACTAAAAGTGTGTGGCAGAGGGTGCATAGCTATAAACGATTCCATATGCCTTCATACCTCACAAATATACAACATTAATCCTTTTTTTTTTTTTTTTAGTTTAAACAACAAGGTGCTTCTATCAATGTTATTCATGTGCAATCCTACACACAAAATTTCATATTTCATGCTTTTTTTTATTCTTAAAATCTTTCAGTTTATTTTTTGCAGCTGTATGCTCTTGCCCATTACGAATATTAAATTAAAAATCTTTCAGTTTTTATGTTAAGTTGTTCACCATTTACCTTGGTAATTTATTCCAGTATCTGTCTCCCTTACTTACAAAATTTATTATGAAATCAAGTACCACCTCTTGGTAAAGGTCATCCATTGTCTTCCGTGTACTACCCCTAATTCACTTACAAATACCAGTCAAAGCCTCATTACCAATGTACGCCTCGTGCAGTCCAACTTATCTCTTCGCCCGCCTTCTACCTTCCATTAACTCAACCCAGTTCCTTCATCATAGCAGTTACTCATTGTGTCCTGCGGGAATTACCACTAACAGATCTAGACGTCCTCCTTTGCGCCCCGCACCACTGCTGAATTTTCTACGCGAAATGTGGTCGCATATAACACCGCCATTTTCAAGCAATAGTCTGACCAAGGTCTTCGAACCTAACCTTCTCACTTCACTGGTGCATCCCCTCACCACTCTTTCCTATAGATGAAGGATTTTGAAACAATTCCAATATGAGTCTATTATCAATTGTTATGGCATATATTCACGCTTAACGTCTTCAACAATCTATTTCTCCTCTACCCTCTACCTTTACTTTTTTACCTAATAAGCCGACTCTTCTTGACATTTATTTTCATTACATACCAAACTAGATATCTTTCCCGCTATATCTGTTCTCCATTTTTAATCCTATTATGTAACATGATATCATTTGCAAACAACCTGATTTATGACTGTGAACCATCAGCACAATAAATTCCTTATACTGTAATAATGAAAATCAATGGCCCCAGTACATGTTATGTTCTAATTCAACTTGCGATGTTAGATGTTGTTATTTATTTCACTATGTTATCATTTATTCATACTAACTAGCCAATATCAATATTGCGTGGACGGTGTGCAGTGTTTTGTGACTAAATTTCCCATCATGCTTCCCAGCTAGAAATGGATACGCAACCTACCAGTCGCGAAGCTGTTTTGCCCTTGCCAGTGTGTAATGTGGGAGAAAATACGTTTAGAGTAATAGTTATTCGAGATGGTGTGTTCCCACGTCTGAAGACGGTGAGTCGCCGGCAGAGGAAGTTGCACCACCGCCTCTAATAGCCTGAGTCACAGCAAGTGAGGACGGTCACCTTGCGACTGGCGACTGGCGACTGGCGACGGACGAGTGTCAGCTGTCTGTTTTCTGTTCCCAAAATACAGCGATAAAACAAAAGAACATAAACGATTATATCGATGGATATCAGGGACCGAAGTAAATATGAGCGTTATGGACAATTCTCATAAGCTGCTCTAGATAACCGGTTCCCATAATTTAACAGTTATTAAACACATCTCACGTTGACTTTCTCATACGCAAAAAATCGTACCAATTAATTGATCAGCAGTAAGACTACCGACAAAAATCAATAAAAACTACAGGACAGAATTTACAGGTGTTTATTCAGATGAAATTGAAAAAAAAATAGACACAGTAATATTGTAGAAGAAATGGAGTTTAAGAGGAGGCATGTTTAGCTGCCATAGTAAACAGAAGTTCCACTCGAACGTGTCTCTTTAATTCGAACCTGCCAGAAATATTTAAACTGTCTGTAAATAAATCACACGTAAATCTTAATAATATAGTTATAACAACTACTGCTAACATAAAATTCCCAGGACTCTGCAGCAATTCTGAACGTGTGAGCATTGTCCTGCTAGAATTGCCCAAGTCCGTTGGAATGCACAATGGACATGAATAGATGAGGTGATCAGCCAGGATGCGTACATACGTGTAACCTGTCAGAGTCGTATCAGGAGTACCATGTCACTCTAGTTGTATACGCCCCACACCATTACAGAGCCTCCACCAGCTTGAACAGTCCCCCGCTTACATATAGGGTCAATGAATTCATGAGGTTGTCTCCATACCCGAACACGTCCATCCGCTCGATACAATTGGAAACGAGATTCATCAGACCAGGAAACATGTTTCCAATCATCAACAGTCCAATGTCGGTGTTGACGGGCCCAGGCGAGGCGTAAAGCTTTGTGTCGTGCACTCAGCAGGGGTACACGAGTGGCCCTTCGGCTCCGAAAGCCCATATCGATGATGTTTCGTTGAATGGTTCGCACGCTGACACTTGATGGTGGTCCAGCATTGAAATCCGCAGAAATTTGCGGAAGGGTTTCACTTCTGTCACGTTGAACGATTCTCTTCAGTCGTCGTTGGTCCCGTTCTTGCAGAATCTTTTTCCCGCCGCAGCGATGTCGGAGATTTGACTTTTTACCGGATTCCCAATATTCACGGTGCACTCGTGAAACGGTCGTACGGAAAAATCCCCACTTTATCGTTACCTCGGAAATACTGTATCCCATATCTGGTGCGCCGACTATAACACCACGTTCAAACTCACTTTAATCGTGACAACCTGCCAATGTAGCAGCATTAACCGATCTAACGCCTGCGCCAGACACCCGGTGTGTTATATAGGCGTTGCCGACCGCAACGCCGTACTCTGAGTGTTTACATATCTCTGTGTTTGCATACGCTTGCCTATAAAAGTTTCTTTGGCTATTCAGTGTAAATATAATGGATTGGAATTATATGAAATTAGATGTTTATCTATAGTAGGCCCTTGAGAAAACTGCTTACTTCAAAGTAATTACCAGTATTTTCACACGTTGAATACATTTCGTCAACTGGGCATTTCTGCTTTAAATGCTGTACGTTAGTTTCCCAAGCAGTTCGCCAAAATAATCATCCAAAATAATTGAAAAACTTGGTGTTATCGTTCCTCAAATATTGTATTCTCTTTTGGTTGATTTGATGGATTCAAATAAGAGAATCGGATGCTTTAATCAACATTCTGTTGTAAATTTCACTGGGGCCAATTTCCAGTTTTTTTTTGAAGATCTTTTCTGACTGGCCTTGTCCATTTTTGGGTTAGTCGCTTTCCCTCTAGACACGGTGTTGAAGATTTTGGATCTGAGTCTATGATTGTCCATCCGAATTATGTGACCACAGATAATTAATCTACTTTTTCTCACGGCTGTTCTAATGATCTTTAGTTGTTGGTATAGGTAATTATTATGACTGAGTCTATATTTTCCATTTTCTTTGACAGGATCCATAATTTTTTCTCAAGATCTTACGTTCATTTAGTTCCAGTTTTACCGAGCGTGGTGGTGTAACGGATAGCGTTCTGGCCTCGCATTCGGGAGGACGGCGGTTCGAATCCCCGTCCGGGCATCCAGATTTGGGTTTTCCATGGTTTCCCCAAATCAGTCCAGGTGAATGCCGGGATGCTTCCTTCAAAAGGCCATTGCCGAATTCCTTCACATTCCTTGCCCCCATCCTTTCCCGTCTCTAAAGACCACGTTGTTAAAAAGGGACGTTAAACTGTTAAAAAAAAAAAAAAAAAGTTCCAGTTTTCTGAGTTGTCCCTTTCTAAACATGTTCTTGTTATGACAATTTATTTCCAGTTAACAGCCGAGTTCGATGGGTGAGCGGTAACGCTCCGGCCTCGTATTCGGAAGGATGCGTTTTTTGTTTTTTTTTTTTTTTTTTTTTTTTTTTTTTTAACTGCTTTACGTCTCTCAACAGCGAGGTCTTCAGAGACGGGAAAGGATGGGGGGCAAGGAATGGGAAGGAATTCGGCCATGGCCTTTTTTTAAGGAAGCACCCCGGCATTTGCCTGGAGTGATTTGGGAAACCATGGAAAACCCAAATATGGATGCCCGGACGGGGATTCGAACCGCCGTCTTCCCGAATGCGAGGCCAGAACGCTAACCGTTACACCACCTTCCTCGGTGCGGGTTGGAATCCGCGTCCGGGCACTCGGAATTTGTTTTCCACTTTTTTCCCCCAAATCCGTACAGGAAAATCGCGGGATGGTTCCAGTAAAAGGCCATGGCCGAATTTCTTCCAGTTCCTTGCACCCAATTCTTTCCTGCCCCTAATGACCTCGAAGGCATAAAGAAAAAAAAAAAGAAATAATAATAAAAAAGTTAAATTACTCCAGCTACAGTATCGGTCGAGTAAACTCTTATTTATTCGCCTCCACTTATTTTGTGTGTGTCGTGATTGGTTGCAGGTGACGCAGACGCTGGCGGACCCGTACGCGCGGGTGTACATGGGCGCCCCCCTCAAGTCGTCCCTGCGCGGCTCGCGAGGCAGCACGCCCGACGCGAGGCGAGTCACCTTCCCGACCGCTGGCCCCGAGTCGCGGGGTCCGTCGCCGCCGGAGACCAGCAGCTCTGACTCCAGGGACGGCTCTCCGTCGCCGTCTCCTCCCGAGAGGGAGAGGACAGACAGGGAGCGCCGCCTGCTCGACAGCCTGCCCGACCTGGGCGCGCCCGTGCTGCTGCCGCTCCGACAGACGCAGCGCACTGTCCAGGTCAGACAATTCCCGACCATGGCTCACTTACCATGAGGCCATTTCTTGAGTTCGGTGAGGTAGTGTGGGACCAGTATGGGTGGGGGGAGAGGAGGTCAATTAATTTTTTTTATATTCTTTGGACCAACCGCAGAGATATGCCATTCTTCGGCGTGACGTCACAGTTTTAAGATTTGTCCGAGCGGTTAAGCGGAATATCTTCGGTGGTCGGTTTAAGATCTTTGGTGCTAGAGTTGGCCTCCCCCACTACTGGGACCTACGTTAGGGGGCGTCCATTAACTACGTGTAAAAAAACAGGGGGAGGGGGGGAGGGTACGACGAAATCTCACCAAGGGAGAGTTGACAGAAATCTCACGACATCTTTTTGGTTCTTTGAAGAACAGTAGAGCTAAAAAAAATAGGTCTACAACGACGATGATCACAATATTAGGGGCCGGGGACAGGGGGGGGGGGGGGGGGTATAACCATCCTTGAAGACAGGAGAGCTAAAAAATTGTGTCCTAAAATCACAAGGTTGTCAGCAGGGGTGGTCCCTCAAGATCTCATCTCCCCATAGATCTCACCGAATGCCAAATATCACCCAGGGGCAGGGGAGGGCGGAAAGGGTGGATGTACATATTCCCGAAAAAACATCTCACGTATTTAATGGACCCCCTCTTATGAGTTTGGAATATTGGTGTTGGCGGAATCGCAAAGGAGGATAGCTAAATTTATTTGTGAAAATAGTGCGGAACCCAGTATTATCTACTATTCGAGGAGAAAACGCAATAATGTCTATCTGAATAAGGTGGAGACGACCCAATCTATCACTGGTAGAATGAAGATCATTCAAGTAAAATATTGTTGCTCATATCCTATTGATCACTGTGCGTTTACACATCAAACCGCAGCATGGTATGTTCTCAATCAATCTTTTTTATTATATAATGTGATCATCTATGTGTCTTTTTAATATTCTGTTAAATTATTCTAAGTTTCTTAGGAATTTTGCAGACCGAATCGTTACGATAAAATGCTCGTCAAGTTCTTATTTCAGTCAGATCAGATCTTGTGACCTCAACCAAGGTTGAGGTCACAGGAGACCAACTACCGCACCTCAAAATGAAAATGTAAATGTAAGTTAGAATATGAATCCTATCTTTTTACACCTATGTTAACAAACGTTCTATATGATAATTCATAACTGGTATGCAAACGTAAGTCATATTATGTTTCCTATATATAGAATAATTTCGTTATATGAAAAAAAAAACAAACCAAAAACACACATTATGTTCAAATTATAACTAATCACATATTACAGAAAAACATTGTACGCTGAAGATACCTCGACGAGAGGCGAAACCCGTCCGAAAAATAATGAACATCCAACTACAGTTGTATTGGCGTATTTACTAAATAATAATTATTAGTTTAACAAGCAACTGTGGGAAAAATGGCCTACAATAATCACATATTATTAAATTAATAAACCTTTGAATGCAAAATATTGAAAAATGTAACGATAGTAAAAATATACGAGGATAACTTACTGAAGAATCGAAATTTCTTGACGTGCTTTCTGCATCGTTTCCGAGAGTGAACGTTGTTAACAAGTGATGCCCGCACGCTCAATTTTCGACTGATGATTGATAGATAAGGTGCTGCCTATTTTAGTGCTGTTGTTGCAACTAAATACCCTCAGCGAAAGTCCACAAAATTACAAACAGAAAGGTTTTAGTAACAATATGAAACAG
Source organism: Vandiemenella viatica (assembly GCA_031002005.1). Taxonomy (NCBI): domain Eukaryota; kingdom Metazoa; phylum Arthropoda; class Insecta; order Orthoptera; family Morabidae; genus Vandiemenella; species Vandiemenella viatica. The sequence goes on from JARYHS010008074.1 coordinate 60,297,541, forward strand.
TAGGCCTACATGTTAACATAAAACAAACAATAAAAGATGATTAACATTATCAAAGCACACAATAGAGAAACATTAAAAACACAGTATTGATTATTTACGAAGCATGTCAACAGGATGAAAGTGACTAATATTTTATTAATATTATTATTTTCTATGTGGTGCTGGCCCCTAGGTAGCCTATGCCTACATGCGGCCCTGGCACAGTTTCCGTTCCACAAGAAGCCTGCGTTGTCTGGTATACGCGTTGTAACGTTCTGACCTCCTTACCTTATTTAAAATCGTAATTAATCTAATTATTTAATTGAATGATCATGAAAGATAGAACTTGCGTGAATATATGAGAAATCACAAATGGTTTTATTTCAATTATTGCCATGACATATACAACAAATTAGTTAACATTAATCAATTATCCTTCTGTGGGTGCCAGGGTATATTATATAAAATACACAAAATTAAACAGTAAACAAATTCAACATTTTGACTGTTCACTTCTGAAAGAAATGATTGCTCCGGGCTATGAGAGTTCTTATCTGCAGGGTCGTAGCTGGGCAATGCTATGAACTTGCACTTGTAGCTAGCACAATGTCCTTCATATGGCGATATATAATTACCGAATTTTAATGTCGGCCACACACACTGGATGAAGTTTTCTGCTCTGCTACGGAACAGTGTGGCACAGTTCCTCAGGACAACCTTTGCCTGAGCACATCCGCTCAAACAAAGTGGCTGATGTCCCGTTCCAGGAAGTACAGTTCAATTAACGCACAGACATTGCACATCGACCGATCGTGCTTGCCGGCTGGCACCGAATGTTCCTCCGTGCCACATGAAAACAGAAATTCCTGTCCGTCACTCTGTAAATCTCCCTGGCTAGCACAATACAATACTCCCCTCTCCCAGAGTCGCATCACCCCAGCAAAACTCGCCCGTCTATGGTATGAACCTGGCCAGCTGACATTCCTGACCAGCCTCTTAGCACCCACAAACTAACTAAAATATTCTCAATTAAAAAATAAATAAACATATTGTTTATTAATGTAACTAACGGTCACAAGACGCGTTCGTTACAGCGTGTAACTAATTTTTTAGGATATGACTCCTGTAATCGAGTTCTGCGACCGAATTGTAAACCCTTCCACCAGATCTGAACGTATTTTGCATAGTGAGCTGAGTGGTGGTGACGCCGTTGCAGGTGGTGTCTGACCCGTGGCCTCTAGAGGTTCGGGGCTCCCGTGACGGCTCCCTGCTGGACTCCATGAGGGACTCTGTCAGTCCCGCTGCTGAGAGGGACTTGCGGACTGATCTGAGGGCACTGGATGCTGCCGCCCTCACTCCCTCACCGCCACCACCACCGCCTCCGGTCAGCAAGAAGCCCATAGGTAGGTTCTCGGTAAATACGAAATATTTAGCTCTACTATACATATTATGCCGATTTCAGTATCTTCACTTCTGACAGATACCTCTAGTCCAAGATTACATAGCTCTGTAGGTAGAACTACTGAAGCTCACTCAGATTACGATGAAGCCGAGGATTTCCCATTGTGCTACGTATTTAGGCTCCAAAAAGCCTATGTCTGCCCGCCACATGTTGTCTCCAATATGACCTCTGGATTGAACGCTAGCCAATCGGAGCGTTCGCTTATGTATCCTGACACTTCAGTACGTTCATTCTGCTTCTGGGAATTGCTGTTGGACGGTTTCTGCTCTAGGGGGACAGCGGGCAGTGCGCAATGCCGCTGACAATGTGCCAGTACTAAGGCCCATTCACACTAGCGGTCAGTTCAGCTCAGCTCAGCTCACGATCCAGGATAGCATTCACACTAGCGGTCAGTTCAGCTCAGCTCAGCTCACGATCCAGGATACCATTCACGCTAGCGGTCAGTTCTGCTCAGCTCAGCTCAGCTCACGATCCAGGATAGCATTCACACTAGCGGTCAGTTCAGCTCAGCTCAGCTCAGCTCACGATCCAGGATAGCATTCACACTAGCGGTCAGTTCAGCTCAGCTCACGATCCAAGATAGCATTCACACTAGCGGTCAGGTCAGCTCAGCTCAGCTCACTTTCCAGGATAGCATTCACACTAGCGGTCAGTTCAGCTCAGCTCACGATCCAGGATAGCATTCACACTAGCGGTCAGTTCAGCCCAGCTCAGCTCACGATCCAGGATAGCATTCACACTAGCGGTCAGTTCAGTTCAGCTCAGCTCACGATCCAGGATAGCATTCACACTAGCGGTCAGTTCAGCCCAGCTCAGCTCACGATCCAGGATAGCATTCACACTAGCGGTCAGGTCGCTCAGTTCAGCTCAGCTCAGCTCACGATCCAGGATAGCATTCACACTAGCGGTCAGGTCAGCTCAGCTCAGCTCAGCTCAGCTCAGCTCAGCTCACGATCCAGGATAGCATTCACACTAGCGGTCAGTTCAGCTCAGCTCACGATCCAAGATAGCATCCACACTAGCGGTCAGGTCAGCTCAGCTCAGCTCACTTTCCAGGATAGCATTCACACTAGCGGTCAGTTCAGCTCAGCTCACGATCCAGGATAGCATTCACACTAGCGGTCAGTTCAGCCCAGCTCAGCTCACGATCCAGGATAGCATTCACACTAGCGGTCAGTTCAGTTCAGCTCAGCTCAGCTCACGATCCAGGATAGCATTCACACTAGCGGTCAGTTCAGCCCAGCTCAGCTCACGATCCAGGATAGCATTCACACTAGCGGTCAGTTCAGTTCAGCTCAGCTCAGCTCACGATCCAGGATAGCATTCACACTAGCGGTCAGGTCAGCTCAGCTCAGCTCACTTTCCAGGATAGCATTCACACTAGCGGTCAGTTCAGCTCAGCTCACGATCCAGGATAGCATTCACACTAGCGGTCAGTTCAGCCCAGCTCAGCTCATGATCCAGGATAGCATTCACACTAGCGGTCAGTTCAGTTCAGCTCAGCTCAGCTCACGATCCAGGATAGCATTCACACTAGCGGTCAGCTCAGCTCAGCTCACGATCCAAGATAGCATTCACACTAGCGGTCAGGTCAGCTCAGCTCAGCTCACGATCCTAGATAGCATTCACACTAGCGGTCAGGTCAGCTCAGCTCAGCTCACAATCCAGGATAGCATTCACACTAGCGGTCAGTTCAGCTCAGCTCACGATCCAGGATAGCATTCACACTAGCGGTCAGGTCAGCTCAGGTCAAGTCAGATCAGGTAGCAAATGAGGCAATTTCAGTTGTTCATAGTGAACAATGACGCTTTATATCGCAATTTTGATTAAATCGCAATGATTTTATATCAAGAGCCTAGAAATACGTAATGATCAGAAAGAGGATGGTTCGGGGTGCATCCAGAGTTTCAAACGCAAACAGATCAAGAGAAAAAATAATGCTAACTACTGGCTATGCCGTTCGAGACGAGTGGTGGGAAATGCTTTTGATATTTTAGCTTAAAGATTTCGAATTTATTTTAGAAAAATTAATTCTTCTCCTGGATTAATTGATAACATAATTTTAGCAACATGTGTTTTACACAATTATTTACGGAAGGATAAAATTTCATGCCGTGTAGATAGTGAATTTCAGGATGAAGGAGAGAAACCCTATTTTACAAATATTCCTTGTTTGGGTTTTAACGGTCGAACAGAATCCTTTGATTCAAGAAATATTTTTTTTTTTAATTCGGAAAGAGAATCTGTACCTTGGCAGTACCAAAATGGGTAGTAATATTTGAATTAATTTTAATTTTTGCTGACTTTATAATAAACAGAAATAAAATACCGTCAAAATATTTTTTTTATTTATTATTATTTTTAATCCTTACGAGAATAGTTTTTAGACGTTCGGCACCCATTTGATCTGACATGACCTGACTGCTGCACGTTCACACTAGCGGTCAGCTCTGCCCAGATCAGGTCTTGACCGTTGTTGATCTTTATTTTGATCTGCCTTGCTCTGACCTAAACGGACCACGTAGTGTAAATGCTCTCATTGAATTACGTGTAAAACGATTTTTGACCTGACCTGAGCTGACCACTAGTGTGAATGGGCCTTTAAAGCCGATGTCATAGAAGGAATTACTGGACTACACCTCCATCAGTACCACTCTAATGGTCTGACCAAGATAAACAGAAGAAACATCAACTCCTTACTAGAAGACACGTGCGAAAATTCCGCGAATAAAATAATATGAATAGAAAGGTTAGTTGCTTTTTAATAGGATTATAGAAGAACCGCCTCATTTCTAGCAACTATTTTTTTTAAGTATGATAGGTACGTGGCAAAACATATTGCGAAACAATTAGGAAAAACATTTGGACGCGTAAAACATATGTATGACAAACTGTCAGTGACCTCAACAAAATCCACCTCTCTGTCATATGTGTTACTGTGATGTAATAGTAAATTTCGCCTGTAAAATGTTTACATAGGAACTGTGTAGCAAAGCAGAAATGTTTCCGTAACAGAAAAAATATCTTATTGTACAAAAAACACACAGTTTATTGGTATCTCTGTAATGTGTAGTGCTGCTATCTATCGTTACGCGCTCAATCCTTGTCAACGCCAGTGAAGCAATTTATTAATATCTATGTGTTATGTGCTGCAGCTATCTGGCTCTCAACTGTCTCATACGCGCGACTTTCACAGTTATTACTTTTTTCTTTAGAAGGTCGAATTCCGAAAAAATTTCGTTCTTTATAATGTTGCTTAAGTGGAGACCTTAATCTGTAATATGATACCTCATTTATCGATTTCGGTTAGGTATCAAGGTAGATAAATGTGATAAAACTACGTCATGGAAAAAAGATCATTTCTCCGTTTAGAGGTCAAAAACCTAAAAATTACTTTCTTAAAATATATTTTGACCAAAGCGTAGACATTAATCTCTGAAATAGATATTAAGAGAGATAAATGGCTCGTGAAAAAAAAAAAAAAATGCGTTTTGGAAATAATGATATTTTTGCCCTTCAAGGGTACAATTCTGAAGAATTGCTTTTTTTAAATGTGATGTTACCAAAGCGAAGACCTTAATATTTAAATGAAACCTCTTTTATCTATATCGGTTAAATATCAAGGGAGAAAAATGACTCGTGACACAAATCGTGTTCTAGAAATATCGATACTTTCGCCCATTAAGAGTAAAATTCCGAAAATTTCTTTCTTAATATATTATATCGCCAAAGCGGAGACCATAATATTTAAAATGATACTTCATTTAACGATTAGGGTTGGGGAGTTAAACCGCTTGTGACAAAAAAAAAAAAAAAAAAAAAAAAAAAAAAAAAAAAAAAAAAAAAAAAAAAAATGCATTTTAGGAATTTTGACGTTTTTTTCTGCTTAAGGGTCGAATTTGGAGAAATTACTTTCTTAAAGTATAATGTGACCAAAGCGGATACCTTAATCTTTAAAATTATACCTCATTTATCGATTTAGGTTATGTACGAAGGGAGATAATGCCTTGTGACAAAAAAAAAATCCTTTTAGAAATAATGTATGTGATTAGGGATTCATACAGTAAGTGAAATCAACAACGGTGGCCATATTGCCGGATATTTAGTATAATAACTTAGTTCAAAGATTACTGAAAACATTTTACGAATTTTGACCCATCTTTTCCCGTTTTTCCTGTATTCTGTCCGACACCATTCCAGTCAATGTCCGACGACTTAGAATGTCGCTGCACGGTGTTGTTTCAGGAGGCGGTGAGCAGGACCGTGACGTGGCGGAGCTGACGCGGCCCCTGGATCAGCACCAGCACCAGCATCAGCATCAGAGGTCGGCGCCTGGTGATCAGCAGATGGAGGCGGTGCTGAGTCCGCGGGAGAGACAGTTGCTGGACGCGCTGAGGGGCCGCCTCGAAATGGAGGCGGAGCAGCAGGCACTCGACGCTCAGAGAGACAGACACTTGCTGCAGGTATACCAACTTAACACGCACACAGCGCAGTATCTCATTATTAAATTTACTACTGAAACGCGGGCCCCGTGGCCTAGTAACTTACTATAAACTGGATGACCGGCGTTCGATCCCAGAACTTTTGTCGAAGCTGAAAGTCCTGAACAGTTTTAAGCCTGTTTCGAATGAGTACCGATGACGAAACTCTTTAGGGAAAGTGAAAATAGCTGCAGCGAGGCTCTGACCTCTCTAGTGAAGTAGGTCTAGTAATACAGATTCTTTCTACCTCCCCTAACTGTCCTAGGCTTAATACGGTAATGTTAGCAACACCTTTGTTCCTTCTCCTCACTTTTTAGATGAAGTTTCCTATCCCCCATTTCTGGACACGCGGGAGCATGGGTGGCGGGAAAGGTGGAGGATATTCGCGGGAGTGGAGCTTTGTATTCTCTTTAGAAAGACGTGAGAACTACCTATATGCATTTTTAATTTAATTTAATTTAATTGCTCCGGTGGCAATATCCCTACACACCCATTTTCCCCCTATCCTGCACCCACCTACATTTGCCCTCTACAAATTTTATCTTTAAATTCTTTCAAAGTTTTCGGTAAATTATTCATCATTTCTCTTGGTAACTCATTCCAATCCCTGACACCCTTACCTAAAAAAGAGAATCTTCCCACACCCTTGTGCCTGAAATCGAGTGCCAGCTTGTTGTCATGATCATCTTTTCCCGTCCATGCACTACTTTTCATACCTATTGCAATATCTTTCCATGCCTCATCACCAGTATATGCCCTGTACACTCCCATAACCCTCCTCATCCTCCTCCTGTCTTGCAATGAATCCCATTCCAGCTCCTTTATCATATCCGTCACTGATTGCATTCTGCGATAATTTCCAGAAACAAATCTATTAGCCCTTCTTTGCACCCTCTCCAACTCCTGTATTTGATACGTAAAATGAGGGTCCCATACTACACTACCATATTCGAGCAATGGTCTGACCAAAGTTTCGTAACCCAATTCCTTGACTTCTCTCGTACTTCCCCTCATCACTCTCTCCAACAAGTGCAGAACTTTGAAACCTTTTCCTACCACCTGTCCTTTGTGTCCTGCCCAGTTAAGTTTGTTATCAAAAGTAATTCCAAGATATTTGAATTTCAAGTCTTCAGCAAGCAATTCTTTCCCCACCTTATATTCATAATTAGCCTTTTGTTTTTTATTTGTGTATCTAATAAGCTGACTCTTCTTTGCATTTATCTTCATTCCATGTTTACCAACCCAATTAGATATCCTGTCCAGATCACTCTGCAATTGTTTACAATCCTCTATCGAGTTGGCATGGCCAGTGACATGTCTCAGCTGATTGTTACACCACGTACTTTCTTGCTCTGTATTTATTGGACAATAAGCTGATCGAGCCTGTTCCGGATGGTCCGTTTCGACGAAAAATTCTATGTTTCATCCTACTTGAAACCCTTGCTGACAGTCCTAATTCAGTTGCTCTACCGAATGAGCTACGCTGCCGTACTGCTAGATATTATTGTGATAATGCTTGTCTAGGGCTTTACGCTTCGTTGACATCGAGGCGGTAGGGCGTGGGCAACAAGAACCAGGAAGGAATTCAGCCATGGCCTTCAGAAGGAACCACCCAAGCATTTGCTTACAGCAATGTTTCTCAATCTTTTTAAACCCGAGGACCAGCAAAATGTAATAACTGTTTATATGAGCCACTAACTCATATATATGGCCCATTTTTTTTAGATAGGTGTAAATTATTAACCAACCCTAGCAATTGTTTTCGGCAAGTACTGCGGTCTCTTAAGACGTACACCTTTTATTCTCATAAAATGGCCGTCAGCCTAATCCTCAAAGCAATGCCTCTCTCTTTCAAGCCGGCTCGAAAAGTATTTAGTGAATAGACTCTTAAAAAAAATAAATAACTAAAAAAATGGTATCAGCCTAGTAGCCATTCAGCCAGCACCTGTGTTCCTTGTTTTATTCCTCAATTGTGTATATAGAGTCTTCTCGAGTTATTGATGATTATAACTGACAGGACGAACACAGGATGAACACAACACTTAATTAAAACCACCCATTCCCAAGGCCGAGCTCGAACCGGCGACCTCTGCAACTAGCTCGCTAGCCCCACGCTACCGATGTCGGCCGAGTAGACTATAATAGTAACAGTGTAATCATATGCTCATGTCCTGCAAATCCCAGATATGTGCTGGTAGTTCAAATATTCACCGCTTTATACAGTTTAGCTTATAGCTTGCTTGTAGCCTTATACAGTATGATCACAGCATCCATTTTACGTGAACAATTTTTACTAATTTTATTTTTGTTATTACATCTTTAATTCAGTTAGAATTAAATTTTTAGTACTCTGCCTAGGCACCACCTGTCCCATCTTCGCGGACGTTAAGTTGAAAAAGACTGGCTTGAAGTGATTTCGGGAAACCATGTAAAACCGAAATCTGTATTTGAAACCCCGTCCTTCAGTATTCCAGGCCCGACCACTCCGGTCACCCACAAGGCTCGACAGAATCAAGTTATTACATCAGTCTTTAACACTGTTTTTGGTATGCAAACGCCGAACGGAAGCAAGTGAATAGACAAAACCAAAGTGCATTTTATCGAGATATATATACACTAGAGACCCATTCACACTAGCGGTCAGAGGTCAGGTCAGGTCAGGTCAGGTCAGCTCAGCTCACGATCCAGGGTAGCAGCCACGCTAGCGGTCAGGTCAGCTCAGCTCAGGGCAGATCAAGTTGTAGACGATGCCCATTTCAAACGATGCCACTCTCTACGCTAACATTAATTAAAATCGCACTGATTTTGAATGAAGGGAATAGGATCAAAAAGACGACGGTTCAGGTTGAATTAGTGTTGCAAACTGAAAAAAAAACCAAAATGTTTTTTTTCAGATTTGTGAAAAAAACATGAAAAAAAACCTAGCACCCTCGTTTTTTTTTTCTAAATTTTTTTTTTTTTCAGAAAACTATATATTTGATAAATTATAGTTTTATTTATGGAACTTACATTTTACATGTGTGTTTTAAACCTTACTAAATCATATAATATCTTACATAATGATTCATAAATGTATCTATATTGTTAACATAATTTTTTATTCATCTTCTATGTCGGAACCATATTGACTAGTAACAGTACTACCAACACTAGTTCGGTCGGAGTTGGAATTTTCTGTTTCTTCTTCTGTCCCCTCTAGATCCATAACTTCAGAAATAGTTACATTTTATTTTACTGGTTGTATTGCATGCAAAAGCCTTTGAGATTGCAATTTTAAATTGTGAGCAAAGTACACACTGTGAATGAAGACTGCGCCGATAGTTCTGTATTACGGTCTTTTAAGTTTGAATTTAAATATATTATCATACAAAATAGGAGCTTTATTTGTTTTCAATCGTTGGTTTACGGCAAAGGTTGCAAGGAATTTATTCATAATTACTTACAATGACTCAGTATCACTATACGCTGCGAGTTTAACAAGTATACGAATATTAGGAAAGCACAACAAGTAATAAAAAGAGGCAAAAAACCGTAGTTAAATTTCCTAATTTTTTTGAATGATTCGTTGGTCTACAGATAAATTTGTAGGGCCTGGCAGCACTAGTTCAAATAGCGAGTATCAATCCAAACAATGGGGAACGGCCGAACGGGGATTCCTTCTCACGCAACCTAGCCTTTTCGGGAAGTCCCTTTTCGTAAAAGAAAACTTCAGTCGATGTTACCAATATTTTTGTATTTTTTTTTTCTACTGAACCAGAAAGATATAGTAGATTTAAAAGTAAGATAAGTATTAGTATAAACTCCAAAACAGTCATATTAAATGATAAATGCCTTAAAAATGTGAAATTTAGTAGTTATAAAAAAAAACATGTCCCAGAAAAAACATGTTTTTTTTCACATTTTTTTTCATGTTTTTTTTTCTCACGTGAAAAAAAACTGAATTTTTACGACACTAGGTTGAATCCAGAGTTTGAAATCGCAATCGGATCAAGAGATAAAAATTCTATCTACTGGCTATGCCGTGCGAGACTAGTGGTGGGAAATGTTTTTGATATTTTAGCTTAAACATTTCGAATTTAATTTAGAAAACTTAACTCTGCTCCAATATTAATTGATAACATAATTTTAATAACATATATTTTGCACAATTGTTTACAGAAGAATAA
>JARYHS010008074.1:60308628-60324614 GCA_031002005.1 Vandiemenella viatica
ACCTGTGTGTGAGCCCACTTTTTCCCTTATGGACCTGTGTGTGAGCCCACTTTTTCCCTTATGGACCTGTGTGTGAGCCCACTTTTTCCCTTATGGACCTGTGTGTGAGCCCACTTTTTCCCCCTCCCCCCCTCCCCGCCGCGCACGTGCCGGTAACTAATTGAATTAAGTTAGGGGAGCCGTAATTGAATGCGCACAGCTGCGCCACACCCCGGAAGCCATTAATTATCGCTCCCCTCGCAGCTGCAGGATGCGGGTTCGTAATTGAATGCGCCACACCCGGAAGCCATTAATTATCGCTCCCCTCGCAGCTGCAGGATGCGGGTTCGTAATTGAATGCGCCACACCCGGAAGCCATTAATTATCGCTCCCCTCGCAGCTGCAGGATGCGGGTTCGTAATTGAATGCGCACAGCTGCACCACATTTATCATCGTGGGCGCAGTCTTCCCACGCCAATTCTCCATGGCTCCAGACGCGTGTATAAATAGGGCCATCCAGTCTTCTCTGAGTCGTCGGGCTGAACACTTCAATCATCACAATGTCTTCTGAGGATCTTAGCTTATTCAGCGATATTGGTAAGTAAATTATTGTTATTTATTTAACTTGTTTTTTGGCTGTTTTAAATTCTTTCACATATACTGATGAGCTTTTTTTCTGCTTCAGACATTGATGAAATTCTCGCTGAGGATGATTTCGGTAATGATAATATTTTTTTTTAACGTAACTATATTTATGAAAATGTATAGTGCTGAAGCAGTAGTCTGTATTATTTATTTGTTCGCAGGTGATTTGGATATTTCCTGCAGCGACCTTTTTTTATTTCAGTACGTATTTATCTATAGATTATTTTTCCCCATGTCTTTATAACTATTGCTAATACATTTTTTTTTTCATTTTTTCAGATGAACCATCACGCCAGAGAAGCGTAAGGGTAATTCTTCTCAGGAATTAAATAGCCAAAAAGAGCTTGTGATTGCTCACAATGGAGCATGCTCCCAAATATTGACTTGGATGTGCCGCAGAGCATGTCACCACCACATAGCATGCCGCCAACTCCGCCACCACAATGGGTTCTTCCACAACCACCAGCACACTGGAATATCGGTAAGTCCAGTACATCAGTAATTTGCCTATATTATTTTATGTTTACAAAATTATGTTTTTCGTGATACTAAAATATTTTTCTTCTTTTTTAAGTTTCAGAGGGAGCGGTCGGACACCCAGCCAACGAGGCAGTTCCGCCACCAATATGGAGACCGTGGGAGACGTCGGAACCTAGCCGACCGCCCGCCACAGCAGCAGCACCTCGCCTGCCAAGCCGCCCATCGCCGGGGCCCAGCCGACCATCGCCGGGTCCAGCCGCCACTTCAACAACCCATCGCCCGGCTCCAGCCGTCAGTACGCCGGTCCATCGGCCGGGTCAAGCCGACAGTATGCCGGTCCTTCGCCCGGCTCCAGCCGGCAGTATGCCGGTGCAGGGGCAGCCTTATGCAGTCATGATCATGCAGCAACGATGGGTGAGTCAGCAGTATCGCGATTAGTCCTTGAAGACAGGCTTAGTGCATTTAAAAATAGAATTTATTCCGGGACAATTTCAAATTCTCAAAATTTCATAGATCCAATGAATTTCATTGATGCTTGCTTTAAACTTGTTTGCCGGTAAACTTCGCGAAATTGTGGATAATCGGTCCTCCCCATCTGTAAAGGTGCAGGTTGGACTGATTAACACATATAAAATACAGAAGGAAATGATTTTAGAAACCGCTCGTATGTGCTTTTTAACTAAAATGCGTGAAGTCACAACAAGCACTTGCCTGTCGGATTGGTATGAAAAATATGTGAAGTCGGAGCTCAGAGTAAAATTGTGTGAATTTCAAGAAAGGACAAGTGGCAAAACTCTCGATAGAATAGAATCCCTCGACATTAGCATTCTAATTTTCAACCTTTCTATCGTGGTCTTCCTATGTTGCTCTGCCACTTGATATCTGTAGAAAGAAGCCGTCATCAATGTTGAAAACAAGAATGACGAGTTGTGCTTTCTATGGACAATTCTTGCATATCACGTAAAGGCCGCTTAAAAAACATGGTGACAGGGTTAGCACCTACAAGAAAGTACGTTCACTCTACCCCCTCGATTTTTCAGGTATTGAGTTTCCGGTAAAACTCTCTGACATTTCTAAATTTGAGAGGCAAAATCCAGACTATTCTGTAAATGTTTTCGGTCTGGATGAAGTTAAGGTAAACATGTAGTTTCCGGGGCCCCTCCATCACACTGCAGACAAACGCCGTTCACCACAATAACATGTTGATGATTACCGACGGCAGTGGGAAAAAAATTCCATTACTGTTGGATTCACAACTTGTCGGCGTTAGTCAATCGTCATTAACTAAAGAAAACGTGCTATATTTATTTGTGACAGATGTCTGCAACATTTTGGACACAAAGATTCTCCTGGACCGCCACGAGATTGACTGTGCAAGGGTTGATCCTGTAAGAGTGGATTTACCCGGCGACGACGATAAAACCTTAAAGTTTAAGGATTTTGTGCACCAGCAGCGTGTACCCGTCGTCGTTTACGCGGACTTTGAAAGTTTATTGCAACCTTATGATTCATGCAGTCCCCCACCCAACGCCTCTCACACTACTTTAGTCCAGAAACATGTCCCTTTCCGCTGCCGCATACCAGGTCGTTTGTTCACTCGTACCTAGTCTGTCGCGTTATAACTCCCTTCACGGGAAAAAATCCCGAAAAATGGCTTGTTGATGAACTCGTCAAACTTGCCAAGAAAGTTGATAAAATTTACAAGAGGTGCATTCCTCTTGTAATGACAGACGAGCAAGAAGCAAAGTTTGCTGATGCTACGGTATGCCACATCTGCGAGAAAGACATTGAACCGGGGACTGTCAAGGTCCGCGATCATTGTCATATCACAGGTGAATTTAGGGGGGCTGCACATAATGATTGCAATTTGCAGTATAAGACTAAAAAGTACATACCCATTTTCTTTCACAATCTTTCTGGGTATGATGCTCATTTCATTGTAATGGCATTATCAAAACTCGATTCCGAAGGAATGGACGTGCTTCCCATCAACACAGAACGTTATATTTCTTTTTCGAAAAAGATTGAATACACTTCAATCACGTTAAGGTTTCTGGACTCATACCGGTTCATGCAGCTCCCATTAGAAAACTGGTTGGAACCCTTGAGGACGACGACATGGCATTACTAGTGCTCATTTCACCGACCCCGAGAAGTTCCAATTAGTTAAACGGAAAGGTGTCTTCCCTTACGAATACATGGATTCGTGGGATAAGCTCACCGAGGCCACGCTTCCTCCAAAATCAAAATTCTACAGTTCGTTGTCGGAGTCACACATTTCTGATGAAGATTACGAACACGCGACAAAGGTGTGGCGGACCTTCCAGATCAAGACTTTGGGCGAATATGCAAGTCTGTACATGGACACAGATGTGCGGTTACTTGCAGATCTGTTTGAGAAATTTAGGAGTGTATGTTTGGGGAAGTACACCCTGGACCCCGCCCACTATTTCACATCCCCAGGCCTTTCGTGGCAGGCTATGTTAAGGAGCACGCGTGTCGAACTGGACCTTCTGACGGATATCGACATGCTGCTCTTTTTCGAACGAGGTATTCGCGGAGGTATTTGCCAGTGCGTCCACAGGTATGCGAAGGCAAATAACCGGTACATGCCGGAGTACAACCGCGAGGCGTCTGAAGATTTTATAATGTACTTCGACGTAAACAATCTTTACGGCTGGGCCATGTCGGAGTATCTACCCTCTGGTGGGTTTCAATGGCTTTCGGCTAAAGAGATTGCTAGCATAGATTTCATGAGCGTTGCAGCTGACTCACCTAGGGGGTTCGTATTGGAGGTAGACCTTACGATTCCTCAGGATAAACACGACGTTTTAGCAGACCTACCGCCATGTCCAGACCACAAAGCCCCAGAAGGTTCTACCCTCCCCAAGCTGATGACCACACTGGAGAACAAGGTACGGTATGTTCTCCATTACCGAGTCCTCCAGCAATGTGTAGGCTTGGGGCTGCAGGTGACCGAAATACACCGGGTAATATCTTTCAATCAGTCACCGTGGTTGAAAGAATACATATCTCTCAATACGTGTTCTCGCCGTGACGCCAAAACAGATTTCGAGAGAGATTTTTACAAACTGATGAACAATTCAATTTTCGGCAAGACTATGGAGAACATTCGAAAACACCGCGACGTGAAATTGTGTACAGCATGGGTGGGCCGCCGCGGTGCCCGCAAACACATAGCTTCACCACACTTTAAGCAAGTAACAGTTTTCAACAAGAACTTTGTGGCCGTGGAGATGGCGAAAGCTAGGATAGTTTTTAATAAACCCGTGTATGTCGGAATGTGCATTCTTGACCTGTCTAAACTGAGGATGTACAGATTTCATTATGAATTTGCCATTCCTCAGTTTAGAAGCCCTAAATTGCTATATATGGATACAGACAGCTTCATCTACTTGGTGCGGAACTGCGATCCATATGAAGTGATGCGACGCAACGGGGAGGAGTTCGACACGTCTGGGTATAGCACCGGCAACCGTTATGGGATAGAATCCCACAATGAAAAGGTTGTCGGTGTTATGAAGGACGAAGCGAATGGCACCCTGATTGCGGAGTTTGCGGGGTTAAGGGCAAAAATGTATGCATTCCGGCTCGAGACAGACCAGACCTCTAGACGGGCTAAAGGTTTGGCTGGCTCAGTCACTAGAAAGCTGCAGATGGAGGATTACATAAATTGCCTCCATGGCGAAACACCCAGGTACCATCTGCAGCAAAGGATCACATCAACCCTTCATGTTGTAAATACTGTTCAAATATCCAAACTGGGTCTGTCTAGAACGGACGATAAGCGGTATATTTTCCCCGACGGGATAGAGACCCTCCCGTGGGGGCACAAGTCTGTAAATAATGTGTGAATGTTTTGTAAATATACCGTTTATCCGTGTTTCTAGTTTGTAAATATGTATCAATTTTGTAAATATGTAGATAAGTTAGGACTCTGTAAAATCTCAGTTTATCAAGTTAGGACGCTGCATAAAATATAAATTGGCTGCTGGGGGAGTGCTGCTGAATTGCTTTGTATGACATTTTGTTTGCTGAGCTGTATGCTCATTTGCATTATATTAACGTAATTGAAGAAAAAAAACATTGTAAAATAGACTAAGTGTACACAAGAAATTATTGCTGTACATAGATTGTAAGTTTGCTGAGCTGTATGCTCATTTGCATTATATTAACGTAATTGAAGAAAAAAAAAACATTGTAAAATAGACTAAGTGTACACAAGAAATTATTGCTGTACATAGATTGTAAGTTTGCTGAGCTGTATGCTCATTTGCATTATATTAACGTAATTGAATGAAAAAAAACACAATTGTTAGAAAAAAATAAGTTTATTTATTAAGGAAAAAAATGTATTTTATTTTAAATAAATCTTTTTTATGAATCCACGTGTTATGTGATTTATCAAAACCCAACCACTTCACCAAGATCATATTTTTCCTTCTCTTTATCACTCGTTCAACCAAAAAAAAAAATAATAAAAAAAAATGTACTTGTAAGTTTTGTTAGTTGTAATTCTTGCTGGTAAAATGCTCCTGCAATATCTTTACCCTGATAGTCTTTAAGCAAATAAGTTACAGGATTTGTTAATTTCACTTTACTGATGGTAAACACTTCCGTTGACCATTCTATGATCCTCGGTGGTCTCTCGTTCAGGAGGATACCGGTGTGAATCCCCAATTCTGTTGTGTCATAATTATGAAAACCGACCAGTCAAGTCAGAAAGAACAAAGTATCGAGCATTACAGGGAGCAAGAGAGAAGCATAATTTCATGAAAAAATATACAGTTTCAGTAAGAAGCATGAAAAATCTCATAAATTCCATTAAATTTCATGAAAAAAAAGATTAAAATATGTAAAATATTACCAAAATTACGTAATTTCCTTCCAAAACAAGATGTCGTTGGTTGACATGACAATTACACCTGCGTGCACCACAGAGTGCAGTGCCCAACTATATGATGTGTTTTCATTTCTACAACTGGCTACAGAAAAGTGTCATATATGTACAAAAATATATGTTTCGGATGTAGCGACATTTCCCAGACAAACCTGCACGGCCCCTCCAACACACACATCACATTACCGTCAGGGAGTGCAAAGGATGAAAACTACAGATGTTATCGATCAAAGGGGCAAAGGTTAGGAAAACTATGTGATAAGTATTCACAACGCATACAATCTTCCAATCATGATAGGGTGAGCAAAGGATGAAAGCAAACTATGTGTGCATCACAGAACTCAATGCGATCAAAGGTGCTGACATAACGTATCAGACACATTAACGCACACACAAGTCTTAACAAAAACCACTATCATGAAGGTGGAATAAGTTAGCGTAAGTTCAGGTTAATTCTTATTTTCCATAAATTCAGAGTGTATGTGAAGCGATAATGAGGGTGGGATGCACTAGAGGTGGATGCGCGTCAAATATAGGAAAATATTGGTTAAAAAATTATGGCACTTTCTGAGACAGAACTTATGTTGAGGTCTGGTTAATACAGAATGTTAAAGTGTTTGTTATAGTTGGTTAGAGTAAATTCAGGTTAGGTTATTTCAACTCACCTTCTCATGGTGCCACTGATACATGGAAATCCAAAAACTGTTTGCTGAGGTGGCTTGGGCCCCACAGTAAGCAGCTGCTGCGTAGAAAAATACAAACTCGTCGCGCAAAATACCGGTCTACTTAGGCCGCGGTGGGGCCCAATCCGACAGGCAAGTGCTTGTTGTGACTTCACGCATTTTAGTTAAAAAGCACATACGAGCGGTTTCTAAAATCATTTCCTTCTGTATTTTATATGTGTTAATCAGTCCAACCTGCACCTTTACAGATGGGGAGGACCGATTATCCACAATTTCGCGAAGTTTACCGGCAACAAGTTTAAAGCAAGCATCAATGAAATTCATTGGATCTATGAAATTTTGAGAATTTGAAATTGTCCCGGAATAAATTCTATTTTTAAATGCACTAAGCCTGTCTTCAAGGACTAATCGCGATACTGCTGACTCACCCATCGTTGCTGCATGATCATGACTGCATAAGGCTGCCCCTGCACCGGCATACTGCCGGCTGGAGCCGGGCGAAGGACCGGCATACTGTCGGCTTGACCCGGCCGATGGACCGGCGTACTGACGGCTGGAGCCGGGCGATGGGTTGTTGAAGTGGCGGCTGGACCCGGGCGATGGTCGGCTGGGCCCCGGCGATGGGTCGGCTGGACTGCAGGCGAGGTGCTGCTGCTGTGGCGGGCGGTCGGCTAGGTTCCGACGTCTCCCACGGTCTCCATATTGGTGGCGGAACTGCCTCGTTGGCCTGGATGTCCGAACCGCTCCCTCTGAAACTTAAAAAAGAAGAAAAATATTTTAGTATCACGAAAAAACATTAATTTTTGTAAACATAAAATAATATAGGCAAATTACTGATGTACTGGACTTACCGATATTCCAGTGTGCTGGTGGTTGTGGAAGAACCCATTGTGGTGGCGGAGTTGGCGGCATGCTATGTGGTGGTGACATGCTCTGCGGCACATCCACGTCAATATTTGGGAGCATGCTCCATTGTGAGCAATCACAAGCTCTTTTTGGGCTACTTAATTCCTGAGAAGAATTACCCTTACGCTTCTCTGGGCGTGATGGTTCATCTGAAAAAAATATAAAAAAAAATAATGTATTAGCAATAGTTATAAAAGACATGGGGAAAAATAATCTATAGATAAATACGTACTGAAATAAAAAGGTCGCTGCAGGAAATATCCAAATCACCTGCGAACAAATAAATAATACAGACTACTGCTTCAGCACTATACATTTTCATAAATATAGTTATGTTAAAAAAAATATTATCATACCGAAATCATCCTCAGCGAGAATTTCATCAATGTCTGAAGCAGAAAAAAAAAGCTCATCAGTATATGTGAAAGAATTTAAAACAGCCTAGAAAAAACAAGTTAAATAACCATAATTTACTTACCAATATCGCTGAATAAGCTAAGATCCTCAGAAGACATTGTGATGATTGAAGTGTTCAGCCCGACGACTCAGAGAAGACTGGATGGCAGAAGGGGGGTCTCAGCCCTATTTATACACGCGTCTGGAGCCATGGAGACTTGGCGTGGGAAGACTGCGCCCACGATGATAAATGTGGTGCAGCTGTGCGCATTCAATTACGAACCCGCATCCTGCAGCTGCGAGGGGAGCGATAATTAATGGCTTCCGGGTGTGGCGCATTCAATTACGAACCCGCATCCTGCAGCTGCGAGGGGAGCGATAATTAATGGCTTCCGGGTGTGGCGCATTCAATTACGAACCCGCATCCTGCAGCTGCGAGGGGAGCGATAATTAATGGCTTCCGGGGTGTGGCGCAGCTGTGCGCATTCAATTACGGCTCCCCTAACTTAATTCAATTAGTTACCGGCACGTGCGCGGCGGGGAGGGGGGAGGGGGAAAAGTGGGCTCACACACAGGTCCATAAGGGAAAAAGTGGGCTCACACACAGGTCCATAAGGGGGAAAAAAAGTGGGGCTCACACACAGGTCCATAAGAAATACATGGGGTGTTTTGGTCCAGGGTGTGGGCTCACACACAGGTTCTGCATCTACTTGCACACAATATGTTTATTCAACAGTTAAAAACTTACCGTTTGTGTAAACGCGTTTGACATTTTTATTCAAATAAAGCCTGTAAAAGATATGAAACACCGACGGCTCGCTAAAAAACTGAGAAAAGTACACGCACACATAATTATACATAGTACATTTGAACAATTCAAGGCTCACCGTTTGTATGAATGCACTCAACAATATGTTTAAAAATAAAAACACAAAGCAATAATTATCGCTGACAATTTGCTTTAATCGAAGCACGTCAAAAATGAAATGACCGCATGAATGACATAACAACATGTTTGCCTGTCAACACTGAAAAAAGTTTCAATTTGATAGCAAAATCCCCATTAACAAAATGATCCGCCATTTATTGAATTCATTTGTTACAAAAAATGTGATAAATGAAGAAACGCTCGACCGATTTTGTGCAAACTTCACAAAACATCTACTAAATAGTACGAACAAAGCCTAAACATTTGGTTTGGATAGGTGAGCCCTTACTTAAGTTATAAAATTACAACGAAAAGTGGCATTGATTTCTCGTATATAGATGTATTGCCTTGATTACTCCATGTACCATCATTAGACCGTCACAAAACATATACTGGGACAATTTGCATACACTGAAATGTATTAACAATAAAATTCATACAAACCAGCTCTTATATATCAAGTATGGACAGGAGTATTTGTGTGCGAGAAAGAGTTGAGGGGAGAAATGGAGAGGCAGATGTGAAATTTACTGCAGAAGCATATTGGATAGAAATTTCTTAGATGCTCATACTGCCACCTTGATGCATCTCCAGTGAATGTATTATATTTTAAATTCACCCACTTCTATCTAAACATTGGTTCTTCAAACCATTATTTTTGGTCTTTGTCTGTATTTGCATTTAATTTAACTGACAAAATTTGGCAGTTAAAAGGCAAAAAATCACAATCCCAAAGAAAAAATTTACAAAATGTAGAAAAACAACTCATACTTAAATAAAGGGGAGATGAAGAACAGCTGTAAAGTTTGGACTGTTTCATTATATTATTCATTTATAATGTGTAATTATTTAGGTTTGACATATGTAAATAATAGCTCATAATAATACTACAGAAGTTAATAAAGGAGACCTATGTTTCCCCTTCAATGACAATTATTTTTACAAATGGTATAATCTCATAATCTCTTCATCAAAAAGTAAAAAAAAGAAGAAAACAAATAATGACAAATCAAAAAACAAATTAATCACAAATTTAAAAATTTTAATAATTTTTGGGGGTAGATAATAATACCGATAATGATAATAATAATAATAATAATAATAATACCTCTAATGAAAAACCAAGATGAAATAATTTTTTCTGGAGAATATTTTAATTTGCAGGAGCATGATGGTACAAATGACAAGACATTCATGCACTGGGAATTGCAATTGTGTTTAAGATGTTTTTAGATTAGTTCATTTGCTTCAGCACAAATATGTCTATAAATAAATATGCATTAAGAGAAAGTGTGATACTATAATCCTGCTTCAAGTTATGATCATAATTAAATTTAAAGACTGAAATAAAAAATAACATAAGCACAAGCTAGTTTAGTTTCTATCATGAATATAAATATTAATTAAGTAATAAATGTCTTAACTAAACGTAGTTTGTACCTAGCCAGTAAGAAATTTTCATGCATTATTTTTTTTTTAAGTATAAACATATATATAAGGCAAGGTAAGAGGACAAGCAATTTCTATTATTTTTTATCTATTTATTTTATTCTACATAACATCAAAGTGCCTTAAAAAAATCATATACACATAAACCATGTCTCAGTTACATTACAAACCATTCTTCTCTTATTTTATATCAAAACTGAAAACAAGTACTGGTAATGACAATGTTTTACTGTTTATGATTACTATCTGTAAACATTGATCTAGTAATAATTCACACAGCCATATGCAGATACATTATATATCATTTAAATTTTCTTCATCTATCTAAAACTATCCACAGTGCCATAATCTGATCAAATTAATAATATAAAATTATGGTACATCATATGTGCCAAGCATCTCCGGTGAATAATATCTCTAAGAATAGTATGCACTAAGCCTTTTTATAGTTACCTTTAATGCATAATAAAGCATATTTATTAACAATTGTGATGGTGTTTAAAAAGTATAAAAAGAAGGCTTCTATAATTTAGAGAATGTTTAGAATCAATAGTAAGCAGTCACAACACATTGAAAGAGCTAATATTAACCCTGAATTCCAATAGTAAATGTGTCCATCATTTAAAACCTGTCAGAAATAGAAATTTTAGTTAAACATCTTTGACAGTCATATTCCCATCACTAATGTCCCCTGCTTCCACCATCGTTGTTATTACAGTAAACTAATACAAAATGCATTAGCTTACCAAATATTTCTTGCTATCATTAAGTATGATGCAGCATGTATTTTTTAAGTTCAAACGGCCAAAGAAGCATTATAGAAAAAAGTCAACAACTTTATCAAAATGGTTTTGGTGGTGCTGCTTTAATAACTCGTAATTAAATGTTCCTTTGTTGCATGCGTCGACTAAATACAAAATGTGGATTTCCATCTTTTTGCACCAGTAGTTTCTTAATTCTTAGTAGTTTATTACAATTTTGGCATACATGAAATTATAATTTTTCACTAATTAAATATGTGCCAACAACATGGGGGGGGGGGGGGAATCAGTTGAAACACTGTCTCTTAAGTTATATGTTGCTGTGTTTCTATCTGTTATAATTAATTTTTGCCCTCATCTACTTATATGTGATGTTTTTAGGTTACTGTTGCCAGACGCCAATCATGTGAAGAGAAATTTTGGATGGGGATACTCGAAAAAGAGCCTTGAAGTATGCTTAATGCAGAATAATTATTCATATTAATCATAAAATATCTGAAACTTTTATATATATTTCACTAAGGTTAAATTAATAATATTAACTGAGGAAAAAATTAACTCAACAAAATTAAACTAATAGTCCAGAAAACAGATTTCTATTTGGAATTATAAGTTTTCATTACATAAGGAACTGAATATGTGTGAGCACAAAATTACTACTAATTCATTACATTTATTTAACAAAAATATTACCATTCACAAGATTCAATATGATGTAAGTAAGGTATTAGGGATGCTATGAATTTACTTTAAAATCAGAGAACTGTCAACTAAAAAAGAGACATTAGAGATAGCAGGAACTACCATCCACAATTATGACCTATTGATCTAGAATTAGATGATAACATTACCAGTTATTATATATTTGACGACGGGAAAAATATTTTTTTTTGACAATTAAGTCACCACGATACACGATTGATAACTTTTATTTTTTTTAGAAAAGTATCACTTTTAAAAAATTGTTTTCTAGACCATCCAATGTTTCTATCTATGGCGGGTCGTCCCTGTTTATTTGTCCAAACATCACACTTAATCTGCCAAATCAAATTTCATTTAAAGATAAAAAATAAAAAGATAAAAATCTCATCTCAACTTTTCATATCATTTTTCTCCTCTTATTTCAAAGAAAAAATGTAGTACATTGAAGGCATTAGTGTTAACGCTTAGGTATTTAGTGGCGTGAGGCAAAATTCATGAACATATCAAATAAATTTAAGGTTTTTAAAAGTATAAGGTAAATCTCTCGTGACGGGACGGTGAGATCTCATGACATCTCACCAAGGGGGAAGGGGGGGGTCCAAATTTATAAAGAAACACCTCACCTAATTAATGGACATTCCCTTACATCATTGCTTAATATTTGCACCATGTCTTATGATTCTAGCCTATATGACCGCGTGTCGGAGCAATAAAAGAAAATCAGGTGATAACTTCAACATTTTTTAGCTTGGTACTTCAATTATTTCTGTAAGCTCACCAACAGAGATTTTTGTATACGTGAAACTGAAGCTTAAAAATTGCAAATTACTGTGAAATAGTTTATCTACGTGAGGGAGGGAACATTTTGCAACAGTTGCTATAAAACATGCAGAAATTACAGTAAACTTTGGTCTTGGATGTGGAAATCAATTTCTATGTCTATATATCTCAAACAATAAATATCGTAATAAAAATGCAGGTAAGAATGTAATAATGTTTTTTGGGATGACTACCTCGTGAGGTTAGGTATCGAAAATTGGACATTGTTTACAAATAAACAGAAGATAAATGAGTTGAACTGTAAAGTGGAAAATCTCACAGGCGCAAAAGAGAAAGTTAAGAAAAATACTCTTTTTTTGCTGTCATCAGTTTTTCAATCATCCATCTTTTCCAATCTTACACTAACCTCTTCATGTCAGGAAACCGCTTACAACTCACGTCCTCAATTATCTGCTTCATATATTCTAATCTCTGTCTTCCCCTACAGTTCTTACCATCGGCTGTTAAACAATGCTACATGTCTCAAAATATGACCTACCACCCTGTTTCTTCTTGCTGTAAGCCTCTTCCATAAACTTCTTTCCTCAAACATAATTTCCAATACTCGTTCATTTCATACTTTATCTGTCCACTTAATTTTCAGCATCCTTCAATTTTCCTTCTTACTTGTATTACAAAAGTCCAAGCTTCTCTACCATAAAGTGCTGTGCTCCACACATAAAGTTTTAAAAAAGCTCTTTCTGAGTTCAAGATCAATTCTTGAAACTAAAAGATTTCTCTTTTTTCATGAAGGTTTTTTTTTGTCAGTGCTATTCTGCTTTTAACATCATTCCTGCTTTGCCCATCGGTTGTAATTTTACTTCACAAGTAGCAGAATTCACTTACTTCCTATTGTATCTGATTCTATTTTTATATTTAATCTACTATCAATTGGTATCATTTCTCCCAAATTCAGTATGTTTGTCTTGCTTTACTTTATATTTCGTCCAAAATTTTCCTTCAGTATTTTGTTCATGCCATTAAGTAACTTCTCAATATCCTCAGCCTGTTCCGATAAGACAATGTCATCAGCAAATCGTGGCACACTGATTTTTTTCTCCTTGAACACTTATGCCACATGGAAATTTTTCTTCCACTTCCTCTACATACAAGTTGAATATTAATGGATATAGACTACAACCTTTTCTCACACCCTTTTTATCTACTTTTATTATAGCTACTTGATTCTTAAATAGTTATTAAAGGTATTCTTCTATCTCGGTATTTTAGACCTGACTACTTTAAAATTTTGAACATCTTGTACCACCTAACATTATCAAAAGCTTTCTCTTGTAGTGGGCGCCTTGGTGGGCAAACTACGTTACAATTATCTTTCATACCTTTATGATTAATAATTGTGGATTTTTAATTTTGATTTTTATGAAGGAGTGAAAATTTATTAATTTTGCAAGAATCTCGACGTTCGTTGGAATTTAGGAAAAATTGTCACAATATGACATTTATTTTCTTATCACTGGCGATTACAAGTCTGAGCGAATTTACCGTTAACATTAACACAAATTGGCAAAATCATAAAAGCAACGCTCAGAGGTACAATTAGCCGTCATGAGCAAGCAAACAATTGTATATTTACTTTTAAATATATCTCAGAATCAAAATGCAAGAAATAATGACAATTGGAAACAATGAAAAATACAAGTTATGACGACCTCAGACAAAGGTATCATAATACTGTGACTTTACAGTTAAAAAAGAAAATCATGGGCGCCAGAATGAACAATATATCATTCGAAAATAACTAGTTCTGGCAAATTATGCCGCTAGCTCAGGGTTTTTTTACAATTACAAAGTGAGAACATGGACCTATCCTCTCAAAGTCGCTTACGGGTTCTGTTTCACGGAATGCACAATCAGATGGCTTGGTCGTAATAAGTTACCATTGTAGTCCTGCGTCTGATGTCTGCGGTGACTGTAGCGGACCCACGATATGTGAGATTATCTCACAAGTCGGCTATAGGCATCTCTGGTCTGACAATGCGCATCATCGCATTACCGGCTGTGTTGCTGTGATAAGCTTGCTCCAGCAAGGCAAGCTGGCAGCCAGAAATCGTACAACGGCAGTTGGCGAGAGAAGCCAACTTTCCAAGTCAACCTCAGACTAGACTCGCATAGCTTGGACTCGAAGATCGAAGTGAAGCTCGTCGCTCTTCTCTCCCACGAGGAAACTTCTCGCTCCGCCCCTTTGTAGTCTCGAAGCTCACATATAACAAAAATTCCCAGGATTTTAAGTTATACGCTCATTTGGATTGGATCTTCAGGTCGGCACCTAATGTCACGTGATGTCCCCGATGTGTGATTTGGCCAGAGTATCTAACAGAGGTCGGACATATTCGGCTAAGTTCGCCGGGGTGAGGGCCCATTCGGGTGTCGGGCGTCAGGCTTTTCCCGCCAGGTGAGTGACCCATCCCCAGGGACCAGAGTGTGTGGTCCGGCAAACCCCAAATCCACGACGTCGGAAAGACCAAGATTAGCTTCAAGCCAACATAGCTCAATAATTCTTGAATGTTCGCTTTACTAAGATACACTGTATGTTTACCATTTCATTACAGTCCTCACTTGGAATCTTGCGTACTTTATAAAATTACAACAAAAATCTATTTAGGTGGTCGCCCAAGATTTATGTAAATTACTCTTATATTATTACATATATAATAAAAATGCACCTTGTAACGTGGCGACAGCGCGTCATGTTACACTCTAAATCAACAAACCCACTCTCTGTCTTGCTGTGACGTCACGCTTTCCGTCTTCGCTCTCCAATGGTCAGATATAATGTTCAACGTAATTCGTGTAATTTAATTACAGTTCTATTTAGCTAAATAAATGAAGTTAAATTCTTTACCCATAGATATGTAAGACAAAAGATTTAATTTGCCATCAGTAAAGTTAGCGGAAGTTTTTATGAAACTGTTATTTATACCGGGCCAGAATTACAACTGGTATTTAACGTTACAGCAGATGACATGAGTAATTTAAATTTTTTAAATAAATTACTTAAATTGTTTTCATGAGCGTCCTATTACTGAAATCATTTTTCGTTTGAACGAAGGTAATTCCACACTAATCGCTATCTATGGAGCCAAGACTACAACTAACACTAATATTACGTGGCATAGCTTCTTAAGAGTTATTTTAATTTCCTTTGCTTTCACTGAGATCATTATTCTAGCAACACGTAACCATGGCACATAACTGTGTCAGCTATCAAACATTGTAATATTGATGTGAATCATGGATAGTAAAAAATAAAGATGGAAGAAACCGTGAAGATTTAGTATCAATTGTACATACAGTGA